>BHDV01016677.1:0-19067 GCA_005406045.1 Adoxophyes honmai | reverse complement strand
GCGTTCAAACAAACAAACAAACTCTTCAGCTTTATTATATTAGTATAGATTTGAAGTCGGTTTTTTTTTGTTTAAAATTATATGAGATGAAATACGCTTATCATGAAATTCTATAGGCACCATCACTTTAACCCCATTCTTTACAACTTCTCAATTTCAGCGTCGCAATCTTTATTTGACTTGCGAAACAAACAAATTAAACAAGCCCTCAGGTTCAAATAGCGCCCTAACTGGAACGTTTGTTAATATTGAAAAGACGCTCCCTAATTACTTTCAATTAATGAAACAAAACTTTGTCAGTTTATTTGTTAAGTTTGCTGAGTGTCGGGTTTAGATTTACACTTCTACGGTTATTCCTTGGGTGTCATAAAAGGCGACTAAGGATCATCATCATCAGCCTTTATACGGCCCACTGCAGGGCACAGGCCTCCTCTCAGTATGAGAGGGCTTGGGCGATAATTCCCACGCGGGCCCAATGCGGATTGGGAATTTCACACACAACGTTGAATTACTTCGTCGCTGTGTGTAGGTTTCCTCACGATGTTTTCCTTCACCGAATAGCTCGTGATAAAAATCAAATTTTGATATCGCACATAAATTCCGAAAAATTCAGAGGTGCGAGCCCGGGGTTTGAACCCACGACCCTCTGCTTGAGAGGCCACAGTTCGAACCGCTGGGCTATCACGGGCGACTAAGGATATGTATTAGTATTGGTTTAAGTATGCTTTAAGCGACAGACTGGCAACCTGTCACTATCGCTCTTAATCTAAAACCCAAAATATGTGCCAGTAATGGCTACGAAGCACCGAATTACTCATGTTTGTGTTTCTCCATCAAACGTATTGGAATAACACCTCTCCATTTCTTCCTTGGAGGTAAAAGGCTACTAATTATAAGGACATAAGTTTAGACATGCTTTAGCGAAAGTCTAGCAATGTTCACTATTATACCTCTGTCAACTGTTTTCAACCCTGAAACTACACTAGAAATTGCTGCTTTTTGTCTATATAAAAATTCGTGAGATCTACTTACCTTTATAGGAGCATAGGAGTGATTGTATGTATGTTACAATGTTGGAACAAGTTGACGGCAGCACCAAAGCAAGCTATAACCAAATCGCCCGATTTTAATATCTCTCTGACCAGCCACGCGTGCTATCCCAACATTATTTAGATTAGCAATTGTTTCCGTGCGGTGCTCCCGGCATGACAGATAGCTTTGACTTTGACTTTTAATCAGTTGGCAAATGCATATTGAGGAGGCCTGTGCAATTGTATTAGCCAAGTCATGTGTGTACGCTTTTGGTTGGTTGCGTTTTGATATGTCGCATACCGTTTCGTTTGTGGATTAGGGTTGCGCCCTTTGTGTTTTTAATTAGGTTGTAAGTGTAGTTGCGACAGTTTTGCACTAAGCGTAGCCGGCGGGCGAAGGTGTAAACAATAGCAGACTAGTAAACATACTGACGATCGCCGTACCAATGTTCCTTCGAATTAGCGGGCTTTTAGTTTCATACCTACATTATAAGATTCCCGAGTTTCCTGCGTCCCTAGAAAAAGAAGAAAAGAGTGACATTATGAGATAAGAAAAAAATACGACGGCAAAAAAAATTAAAACACTTTTTAGAGGTGAAAACGGGACTCTGTTACTGAGACTTCGCAGTCCGTTCGTGTTGTTAGTTAAACTTTTGAAATTTTCGCATATTATACTGCAAATAAAATAAAATAATGATTTATTATGTCAAATAATGATTTATGGGGGTCTCCTATTTAAAAATCGTATTTTCTTATAGTTTTTTGGTACGGAACCCTTCGAGTCCGACTCGCACTTGGCCGGTTATTACAAATTCTAAACTTTACTTTCTTTACTTAGTATACTTTAGTATAAAAAGTTGTATATCTTGACTCAAGATTCTTGAGTTTAAGTTAGATAAGTTTTTTTTTAATCACAAATCTTTTCTAGTTTAGAATGTTTAATACTATCATGCCAATAGCGCCTGATCTTGGGACATTATTGCTCTACAAGTCCCCAGTTGACTTCAATAATGACACCAGATTATAGACCCAAGGTCTAAACAAGCAAGGGTTAAACCAACAGATACACACGTACCACCATGATTGTCAGTGATTGTCAATGATTGTCAATGATTTGTCCACGTCCCCACTCCCGTCACGTCACGACGCAATCACGTGTCGCGAATGATGCGGCTGGGACGTGCGCAATCATTGAAATCATTGCCAATGTTGACTTGGTTGTAATTATTTATTGGTTTCGTGATATCTTTGGAAAGTAAAAAAAAGAAGATGGGGACTCATACATCCGTTTTAATATTGCGCGCGGGAAAGATATTTTGAAATAATATTATAGCAAAGCGATTTTTAATCATTATACTCCTTCTATCTAAATTAAAACTTAAAATAACAGGTGATTAAGCTGCCGACTAAGGCATACTCATGTGTAGGTATATTTTTGATAGCCTCTTACAACATCTACGGAGGTTCCTTAGAGCATTACTTACTTGCAGTCCAAGCATTTGACGTGGCAAGATTATAAGTGGAAATTTCTTTCGCCTTTCCATGGAAAAAGCGATGCGCGGACTTACCGCAGTTCTTAAAAGGAAATATGCCGGTCGAGAGAATTGAAAAATAGGTATTTGCTAAATCTATTGCTGTCGCGCCATGACCTGCCCAGACGACGTCAAGTGCGATAAGAACAACTACAGCTCGGACCGAAATACCTATGAAAATTATTCAAAAACAACGTTTCGTAGTCCCCTGATTTCTTCTCCAAAACTTAACCGATTAAATATGTTTTTTCATTAAATGTTTAAAAAATGTCATAACTGTGTTTCTATGTTCTTATATTTTGATATAATTGTGTTAAAATTGGTTTCTAGAGGTTTGAACACGACGGAAAAATTTACCAATTTTTCATGTTTTTGAAGGTTAATATCTCCTTTAATAATTCAATAAAGAAAAAAAGGAAAACATAGGAACATGCTAATATATTATTAGATTGTTGATGTAAAAAAACATTGTTCTACGGGTAATATCCAGCGAGGAATCAGGGGACTACGCTTCCATACAAAATATGACCGCTCCATTTCCTCTTAAAATCTTGCCAAGTTAGATTTCGAGGTCTGTGTACGTGTTTATGAAATATTTTCAATACTATCCCCTTGGCAAAATTGTAGCACTATTGCAATAAAACTGACTTTCTCTTGCGTTCGAAATCGACCACGCAGACTCCTTTTTACGTCGGAGTTTGAAAAAACAAAGGGCGGTGTCAGAACAATCGATAAATCCTCGATCGATGGTAGAATGCAAATAGTCAACGTCGATTGATGGCATGAATCGATAGTATAATGAAATAGTAAAATAGAATATACCCGGGGTTATTCGATCGACGTTGACCGATGCCGTCCATCTCGATCGGTCTGCTAACACCCTAACGCTTAGCGAGAAATACCTTGATTCGTGTGAAAATATCCAGGTCGTGATCCATTTAGGTAATAACGTAAATCCTAGGTCCAAAGGCACATACCTACGCGTATTCCATCTAGCTCCGAACAAAGGTCGGCCAGGCTCCCGTACGACCTTCCAACTTCCATTACGTCCATTTCCAACAAATTTGCCGACGTATGACTGTACGTTTAGTTGTTAAGGGGATGGTTTGATGGAAGACAAATCAGCATAAAATATCATGAAAAAAAAATCACAGAAAACATTAACGGAAATAATCATTTTTGACAATAGGTATTCATTGATAAGGCGGACGACTGAAAAACCGTGGGGTATTATTCGGTAACAGCCGATCCCAATATTGAATCTATCGTTAGTTTAGCTTGCTAGAGATAGGACATAATCAGCTATTATCCTATTTTAAATAAGTTATAAGCTATCTGTAGATTAAAAATTGGAACCAGCCGTTAATCTGACACAACATGACCAGTCTAACGTGGCGCCACGAAGATTTCCGCACGAAAAAAATAAAATAGTACAATTTTATTTAGTTTCTTAAGAAAATATTTCTTTATTCAAATTTTAGAATTCGCTCACGCTTAATTTGATTTAATGCGACATTCGGAACGTCGTCTTAACCCGTTCAATGCAGTGGCTGTTTGCGCACGTCGGCCGCGCGGATTGGCGCACGTACAGAATGTCATTACGCGGACACACCGCCGTCGCCGGTACTGGCACGCACAAGCGGGTGAGAGAAAAAGAAAAAGTAAATGTTATTCCTGGCCAGTTACTAGGCTGTTTTTATTTTATTCTTGAGGGTGTAAGTTCAAATATTAGTAAATGTTGACGTTAGAGGAAAATCTAAAAAAATAACAAGGACGTAAGAGCAAGAGTACCTGAAATTTTGATTAATAAAAGAAAGATAATTATTATTCATCTTCCTCATTAGTATATTCTGCAATGATTAATTATATTTTTTTAAGTTTTTTGCCAATTTCACTGCCTTTATGGTCTTAACAGGAGAATATTCTTGAACTTATATATCTACGTTTCTATCTACTATCTCTATAAAAACCAAGTTTATTTTTTATTATAATTAAAAGTCCTAAAACTGTCTCAAAGAATAAAAAATGGTATATACGTTATTATACTCGTATTTCCAGAAGTTATCAACAATCGATATTGTCATTGTCTGTACTCACGATTCCCATCGACTTTCATGCATCCCTGTACTTTATGCCCTCAGATGATGAGCCCACGTCAGCTGCTACTAAAACTTTATAAGGTTATTTTTACAGAACATCTTGCACTTTTTACAGTATTGCTTGTTACCGTTAATTAGAATAATGATACGTCATTTTGCAACAATTCTGTATTAATGCTGATTAATATAACTAGCTTAGTGACTTCATCACAAAATAAACCATCATCAAATTTGAAATTTTAATTCCCAAATTTGCCGAAAGAAGTTCTAATGAAACGGAAGACTTTTGTGTTTTACAACTGCAAACATGTTATCAGTCCAAAATTATTAACATCTTGTTTTTTTACAAATGTATCATAAAACTGCGTATTTCTAGAATAGTGACTGTAAAGTTTGAGCGCCACAATGTCACGAAACCGCATACTGGCTACTATCTGCTACTGCTGTACTTATTGATACGAATTGCTTTATTTTTTCCATTATTAATATGAAATTGGAGTGATTTCGTTGTTCTTGTGGATGTCATTGATGTCGAGTCGGAGATTTTATTTTCCATAATTTCATCTGGCAAAATTTTGTAATCGGAATATTACAAAAAAATTACACAATCTTACAAAATGAAGAAGTCACCGACTAAAGCTATTTTGTTGCATTGCAAAACTAAATTTCGACAAACAATAATCGATGTCGGGCTTAGAGTGACATAATTTTTTCCATGAATGTCATAAGAGGCGACTAAGGTACTAGGTAAGGTACTTACCTTAAGGTATATTTTAGGCGACAAGCTTGCTACTTGTTCTTAAAACCTAAAAAAATAAGATAGAAATGGCCACTAATCGTAAAATAGACATGGTTTTGTCTATGCAGCATTTTGTGCGCTCTGCCTACTTCATTTGGGAATACGGGCGTGATGTATGTTTGTAATAATCAAAAATTACTAACTTTGGCAGGGCGTCCTCGCATAATCAAAGTTTCTCCACAATTGATTGTATTTTTTCTTACATTGAATATACAAGTACCTAAACAAATTTATTAGTTTCTTTAATGAGAAGTCTCCATCGCCACTGTCATTAGGATTTAAAATGGTTTCCAGTGACAATGTAAGTAGTCTGTGAGCATTCCAGCTCTGATTGGTGCAATCAAAGCGCAATTGTTCTTCTGTTCTATGTGTGGAGGCTATTTCAGTAAATCACTGCGCAATTTCAAAGTGCGCATATTGGTTGAAAAATGGACGGTTGGAATTGGCAGGGTTTTGAAACTGTAATAGGTGGATTGTATTGTTGTCATGGACAGTTCAAAGAATTTACTTACAGGTTATTATCCGTGTTACTGAAGTTGGAAACTGTTTGTGAAAAAAACACTAGCTCTACCAATTATACATATTAACATTCCCAATATTGTAATATTTTCAGCGAATACTTTAATGTAGTGTAAATGGCTCAGTGTGAAATGTAAGCTATAATCTGTAATTGAAATAAATTTACTTGAGTGTTTTTTTTTACACATTAATAGAGATTTTGATGTTATGATCACTATCTTCTTAAAATACTACGCTGTTCTAGTCCATCGATTGAAAAGATTTTGGATGCAGTTCTCTGCTAAATGAAGTTGCAATCTGTTTATATATTTCTATCTCAATCACGAAGTATGTGGTTCAAATACCTACGGCTCTGTGCTTGTGCCGGAGTCGAGCGGAATCGAAATCAATTTCTAAGGCGTGATGCAATCGACACTTACACGCTACCAATATGAGAGGCGAAAATTGGTTGTATCCAAGATAGAGAGACCGGAGCTATACTTAGACTTGCTACACACTACCGCAGTGTGTAAAGAACATTTAGGGCACGTTGTTGCGTTTTAAAAAAGTACACATCAGAAGAAACTTCATAAGAAGCAGAATTAAAAAATTGCAATCATCTATTTAAAACAAAAATGTTATTTTCACTTTACACATTAATTTTATATCTTTCTTCCACTAAAGCAGACAGAGAAAAGAAAATTTAGTCATGACATTATTTAAAATTCAAACGTTTAACTTTCTTCGATTTTATTTTTTGTATAAGTTCTTCAAAGGCAACGCTAATATGTCCCAAGCCTTAGTCCACACCTCAAGCATTACTCGTGAAACGATATTGCCATATCATCAGCACCCAGTTATTTGCTCTCGAATCGTGTGAGAAAAACGTTACCGACGCATCGAACCTGCAATTTGGACTCAACCGGAATGTCAAACGTTTCTCAACTCTAGTTACAGCACGACAACCACACATGGCCTATTAAAAAACCTCTACCACCAACAAAATAAAGCTTAAAGTCTCCTGCTCCAATGGCAAGAACCCATCGTGTTTTGTTTTTGTGGAACGCGACGTGACACTCGTTTGTTTGGTTTTTATGTTAGATGATTATTTCGAATTTGGAATCAAATAGATTCGAGCGTACGTGTTGTTCAAATATGACGGGTAATGTCACTGGGTTTGCTACATTATATGAAAGTGGTAAAGTGGCGCTGTCGTCTATGAAGAAAATGGGTTCTACTACGTGATAGAATTAGTTCCCGTTTTGGCCACTGGAACAGATAAATTTGTGGTGGTGTACTGGGCGTAAATTTTATTATTGTGGACAGTTATTGACGTTGTGCTGCATTGTTGGCTTATTGCTTTTGACAGAACTAGAACGAGATATGTTTTGATTACCTATACCCATATTGGCTACGATGGCTTCATGTCAAACTTAATTCTCTGTGTAAATTTATCGGTCGAATTATGACGGTGGTAAAAATAAATAAAATAATAGAACCAGCTACAAAATAAATTAACTTGGTTACCACTAGTTATTATTTACTTGGCGAATATTTACATTTTTTTCATCTTACTATGCCTGAATCCTACTATCCTACTTCCTACTAATATTATAAATGTGTAAGTTTGTGAGTATGTTTGGATGTTTTGATGTTTGGATGTTTGTTACTCTTTAACGCAAAAACTACTGAATGGATTTTAATGAAACTTTACAGTAATGTAGCTTATACATCAGAATAGCACATGGGCTACAATTTATAAAGATTTTGTTTGAATTTTCCAAAATATGACTATAGGAAAAATAGTAGGATTCCGCAATTTTCAACGTCAAAAGCTATAAATTGGCATGCGGGCTGTGACTAACAAGATCTCTTCTGTTTTACTCCGAATTTAACGCGGGCGTAGCCGCGGGCAAAAGCTAGTATACAAATAAAATTTCTGAAATATTAAACGTTACGAACCTACATACAAATTGATTTCAACAAAAAGATGTTCAGTTCAGTTCAAACAAAGCATCACTACAAAAAATAGATCTATACAACCAACATCTAATGAAATGAAATTAAAAAGTGTAGTTGATCGTTAGAAACTAGCCTACATTATCTTGTCACGAGTGACACGGTAACAAGGATCGCCACACTTGACCGGGCTGAAACATTGTGACGCCGTCAGACGTCTAACACCTTCTGCATTTCAAGGGTTAACTATTGACGCGAACGAAAACCAACCGAGAAACAAATGCGAAGCGCCCATTCTGATTTGAAGTTTTACAGCAAGTTCAAACCGTGAGTGATAGTCACTTTGACGAATTCTTAAAAAAAAAGTTCTGCGTTTGAATTTGAACTGTGTTCGCTGGGTTCGAGAATTAGTACTGGCTTGTAACAAAGTGTTATGTAGGGTGTTTTTGTTTTGCGTTCAGTATAAAGACGTCAGTATCGAATGACATACAACTTGAATACATGCTGAGACGAAATTTCACTTGTAACGTGACAGGCGGCGGCGGTGCTGTGTTGCGTTTGACAGGGTTTTTGTTGGTTTAACCCTTGAATGAGCTGTTTCAACGGGCGGCGTTATGGTAATCAGTTAAGACAACTGTGCGGTAGGTTTGATAAGCTTCAGTTGAAATGCGTGACGAGTTGAAATAGAGAAATTTGTGGGACTTGTTTTGTTAGGTACCTGTGAACTTTCCTTTTGACGTGACAACGTCTTAAATTAGGTTGCGGCTGGGAGTCACTTATGAAAAAGTGTAACGCTCGGTAACGTTACGATGACGTCACCGAACGAGAGAGAGGCCCGCAGTGTTAAGGAGGTGGCGCTTCGAAAGTGCGAAGCCTCTATGGTATCATGTGAGACGTCAAACGCAGACATGGACAGCTGTCACGATTGGGAGTTGACGTGACAACGTCTTAAATCAATAAATATTCTACCGAGAAAAAGACGTTGTCACGTAAAATCTTCGCCCGTAAAACCGACTTTACAGGCAACCATTTTTTTTAACAGCGTAAGTCTTTTCATATCAGAATTTCATTTGACATTCACAAATATAAAAATAATAAAATAATATAAAATTATGTATAACGAGACTCACTTATGATAAATACGGTTAACTCACGTCTTAACCCGGGTTCAGCTCTTCATGTTTCGGACTAGTTTATGGCCCTTCATCTTGGGGCCGCGGCGGCTGCTGCCAAACGCGCACTCCGCGCCATCGCTCTATTACCGCTCTAAAACCGCAGAAACGCTATAAAGAATTACCATTTTATTTCTATTTTACTACGAAAATAACATAGGGGCCCCTTTTAAGATTCTGTTCCACAGAGTGTGAGAAAATGGATCAGAAAACTTGGTGCATAACGAAAAGCGCGTAAAATGTAAAATATACGCTAAATAGGATTTTCATCGTGTCACGTGACGTTTTTTAACGCATCGTAATATTTTTCTATTTTAGAATAATCGGAAACATCATAATCGCGACGAAATTAAACACTTACTTACCAGGTTATCTTTTTTATATTAAGTATATTTTGTAGCTCATGACAAGTTACATTAGATTACTTAACTTCTTCCTTACCAACTTCTCCGTTTTACTCCAAAAGCCCTATCTTTTGTTTACACCTATTACCATGGACCCTCCCGATTGGTTCTAGCGGTACCTGTCAAAACCTTGATGACCAATCACAGAATGATCAATTACCAACTTTCTCAACTGCAGCGTAACGCAGCTCGACCTCTCACCTCCGTCAGGACCTGTTCTGATGATGAATAGCGTTCGTCTAATTAACAGACAGTTAGGCCGGCTACAAAGCCCACGGTGAATGCGCATTAAAGTTGGGCGTTGATAGTGAGTTTTTCGCGTCAAAATTCAAAACTTAATTCATAGTTCAGGAAGCGCTACTACGCCACCGTCGCGATCAAATGGATTTAAAACATAAAAAAAATCTGTTAGTAATTTTTCCAAAAACAAAACATAAATTAAGCACTATTAACCGTTGTAAGCATGTAGTATCATATCGTCACTTGTAATGTGAATTAACGTAGTACCTACCTAACCGCCAAATGACATGACGCTTAAGTAAAAGCTCCATAAAAAAGACAAATAAGTACGAGATATACTTGTTTTTTAGGTCACAGTCGTCAAGGGCTTTTATTTTTAAAACTAAAAAGCATTACATATGTTTTTACTTATTTCTAATTACAATTACCGCAGTTACAACCGAATTAAGATAAACCTAATTTGTTTTCATTTTGAAACTAACCAGAGTAAGCTTCATAAAACCAACTACCAACATCAATGACCTCCGTATCTCGTTTAAACCTCCACTGATGCGATTTATATGCTCATAGTGTTTAATTTAAAATATATCTGCGATCGGCCTTACTCGCGGTCCGTCGTGACATCGATTTGGACGCAACGCCCTGCGCCCGCGCGCGTTCGTTATCTAATTAAATTTTATGTAGCGATCGTTATGATTAGCGTTGCCAGGCGTCCGGATAAAGCCGGACATAGGTAGGCTTTTTGATTGCGTGTCCGGCCAAAATAAACGGTGTCCGGCTTGTCCGGCTTTTGTTAGGCTTTCGCACACGAGCAAGCACCGAGCTTATATACTTAGTAATGACAGCCAATCGCCTACGACATACCTAAACCTTCCTTAGTCGCTTCTTACGACATCCACGGGGGAAATGGAGAGGTGTAATTCAGAACACGACGTCACTCGGACAATTTAACAAGATAATAATTAAAAAACTTGATATACATTATTAATTCTATGATAAAATCCTCAATAAATATAAAAATAATGGGGTGTCCGGCCTTTCTACCCAAATGTCCGGCCAAACTGGCTGGTCTGTCCGGCTATTAGGTTTGGCGACCTGGCAACCCTAGTTATGATTATAGGCTATTTTAATTTTAATACCAACTTAATGGTCCAGCGCGTGCAAGTGACGCTATTTTGTGTCTTCGTCGGTTGATATTAATCATGGCATGGGAACAAATCTTAAGATACCACAAAAAATAGTAAATGGCAAGATGAGTGATAGGTGGGTGTTTAACATACAATCACACCTGTATTCCCAAACGAGGTATGCAAACCACACGAAACATAGCGTAGACAAAACCACGCATATTTCACGGTTCGCAACCCCTAAGTTTTGGTTTAAAAATAGGTGGAAGAGTTAGAATAGTGACAAGTTGCTAGCTTGTCACCTAAAGCATAATTATGTACTTATCCCTACCCTATTTCCTTTTACGACATCCACGGAAGAAATAGAGAGGTGTTATACGAACCCGACACCCACACAGGACACAACACAACAGGCATGACATTCGACAGTAACATCCCCAATGTCCTCGCTTTTCGGATCCCGATCCAATTGACAACGCCATTTTTAATGACCACTTTGCTCATTTATCTCCCATTCACATCCAACCATTAAAACCGTACATCATGTGTCATCAGTAATTAATAGTTCTACCGTTGCACAAAACATTTTAGGTTGCACAACTTGACTTAACCACTCAATTTAGGTGTCAAATCTGATTGCAATGCGTTGAGTTTGGACGCGTGATAGGCATTACAGGTATACCTTCTGTCTTACGATGGCGAAATGATTAAGATTTAGATTGGTGATGAACCAGTGTCTGACCTGTTGGTCTACTTACATGGAGGAGCATTTTATTTCATAGCCCTAAACGGTGTGATTGTTGACCTGCTGGTTTTGTTCTTTGACAGCTTGAACAATTGCTTCTTTTAACCTAAAGAGGAGAACAGCAAATTGGACAAAGGCACACAATGCGGGTTTGGCATCAGCCTATAGGATCAGGATAAGGGCTGCGGACTAGCCTGAAACATGTTCAGTGAAACTCCATTTCAGACGCGATCCGTATTTTTCTTTATGTCTCAGTCTCACGGTAGTCCTGCTTTTGCGACTGTTTTGGTGTTGATGAAATTTTCAAACTGTTTATAATATTTTTATTTCTTTGGTGATGAGTTTGAGCTGTGATTTGGCCAAAACTTTATTCACACGGTTATCGCATCACATACAAGCTAACCAATTGATTCCGGAGCAACCACAAAACGTAGTCACAGTAAACGTAATAAAATAAAGATTTCCTTTGTCAAGTAATCCAATGTCACCAAGACCTTCACTGTACATAGGTTCTGTGATAGCTCAGGAATCATTTAGTTTAATGGTACATTGAATAACTCCTCAGTGCTTTCAGCTGCCTTCGAAGCCGGATAGAAAACCGTTTACGCGTTCGACGCAACATTTCAGATGAACTTTGTCCTTTGGATAAATAAATCAGACGAGTAGTCAGTATTTGTTTGCATTTTTAATTAGCTTGTCAAGTTGATGGGAGTGTGTTTGTTAATAAATTATTAAACATACTTTTGTATTACCTTGTCACGTACGCAACTCACGTTTTAATTTAGTCTTGAACAGGTTGCTGACACCTGTGCCCAAAATACTTCTATCTTTAAGGCAATGAAGAGAAAACGTATTAAAAATGTCTAATAAATTAACGGTAGTCTTTTTCCAGTGTGGTGTCGTATTTAGAGTAACATCTCTGCATTTCTTCTGTCGTTGTAAGAAGCAACTAAGGAAATATCTTAAAGCATATTTTAGGCGACGCGCTAAACTTGTCACTACAGTACCTCTTAAAACTTAAAACCTAAAAATATGCTAGAAGTATTTAATAGTAAATTAAATAGTAAATTTGTCCATGTAGTTTGCGTTTCATGTGATCTTTCTTCACCATTTGGGAGTATACCTCTGAAATAACTTTTGTCACATATTCTCACGCCTGTATTCCCAAGAGGGGTAGGCAGAGCACATGAATTCAAAAATCCAGTGCCACGTTTAGCAATTTCAGGGTGATCAGATGATTAAACGTGATATAGCAGTGACAGGTTGCTAGCCCATCGCCCGCAATACACTAACCCTTTCCCAGAGTCGACTCTTACGACACCCACGGGAAGAAAGGGGGAGGTGCTATTCTAACCCGGCACCACACGGGAAACTTTTGTCATCCTCATAAAAGAGACGCAAACAATTTTTTGGGCACCTATGATCCCGCATATACCAAGACTAAGTATAGCCGGTATGCTTTAGGCGACAGGATAGCAACCTGTCACTATTATATTTCCATTTGTTTAAACCCAAAACAATTCTAGAAGGGTGTGTAGCGTAAAATAGTCATGGTTTTGAGTATGTGTGACATAGATACACTTTAAATGCACATATAGCTGGTAGATGTGCCCTGTTTAACTTATTTAAGAAAGTAAGTGGTTCTGCTTAATCTCAAAGCAACTAAGTATCTAATTTAACCTGTCACGATCGTACGGAACAGACGACACTGACGGCGCGGGCGTCGTTTCACAGCGGGCTAGAAACTCCTCTAACACGATGTCTAATGCTTTGAAGTTTGATTATATTGGCCTGGAAGTGGTATGACTTTAAGCTGTTATTAAATTTAGTTTAATTTTAGTGGTAACTCGGTTATGCATGTTTTATTATGGTGTCAATAATGAAGGTCTGGTCAGAAATATAACGTCAGCGTAATTTAGGTCTTGTCAAGTCTAAGTCTTGTAAGTAAGTATACCTTTTTTTTTCCATTTTTTCAGATGAATTATGTGAATATTTTGTGTGTTCATGGACTATATTTTGTCGGTCGTAATAATTAATCTTGCTCTCTGTCTCTTAAAGATTATCTTTAAGATTTACTTTAGGGGATAAGCCCGATTTTATATTTCACCATCTTTTTTGTATTTTTATTGTGCAACAAAATATTTATTTTTTATTTGTTTAGTTTTTGCTTTAAAATAGTAGGTTCCTAACTGGTTTTTTTTTATTGCTTCTGAAGGAATTTATACTGTTGTTCTAGCACTCGTTGTCGCTTTTTCACGTTCACTTTGTTTTATACCCGATGAAAAGTTCTTGAACTCGTAGGTATTTGACGCAAACAAAACATAGCAGTGTCGTGGCTTATGTCAAAAATAACGCTAATTCCGATCTAAATTATTAAGGCGGTTGGCAGTCTCTTATTCAGCTCTAAATTACATCATCAGTATTTAGCAAAAGACACTGTCATAATTATTCAGTGTCTTCTTGTATTAACCACACCAGTTAACAAACTTGGTCTATTCCATTAATTCTATAATTAAACTTTCAAACCCGGTACATAGCAAAAAAGTCAAGCGTTCGACTCCGATTGTGCCGATAATTTTTCAACACATCCACTTATTACGATCACGGCCACATTAACCATGTCTTCGATTAAAAACAAACCTACACCGTATCTAATTTAAATCGAGATTCATTTGACAAATTTCGAAAAATTCATTTAGTTTGTGTAAGAGTTAGTGAACCTTATAGTGTCGTAGTAAAGTTTATTTTTGTTTGTAGTCGTGTAATAGCGAGTCGGCATCGGTCAGCGGGTCGTGACTAGACCGTCCCTAGCACCTGACGTCCACTTATAGTTAATGCTTCAGTGTAAAATAAAAAGAAATTTCCAGTTGATACTGTTTTTAAATAGTTGTGGAGTTGCGAAAGGCCTTTGACGTTGTAGCAGGCTTCATAATAAAGAATTTAAGTAGGAAGTTTATCGTTTTAATTGGAAAAAGTAAATTAAGAGTGTTTGTATGGTCGGCTGCAATGAAAATGTTCGGCTTGTAATTGGCATACGTTACCTTTATCGGGGTGCATTTTTGTTTGCAGCTAATTATGCCACAAGGAAGCATCATTGGCCGTATATTTTTTTTACTTAACAAAATACAGTTAGTATTAAGAATTATAATTACCATGTTTATTTATTTTTTAATTAAGATCAAATTTAAATAAAGACATAAATTAGATTGAAATTCAAATAAATTAATTAATTTATTCTATTTAACAAACGTCGCAACTTTGCTGCCCATTGTTTCAAGAAAAAGGTTTTTACAGTAATTATTATTACTTTTATACTTATTTTTCTTTTTTGAAACCGACTTTAAAATAAGTGGCACTTATTTAAAATGACTTTACCCACCACGCAGGACAATATAGGTACCTACACATAATCCTTACTCATACATATAACCCTTTAGATCTCTGGCAAAATCCCGAAAAAAAGATCATTACCTGTTATTCCCACGTAAGTAATTACCTACTACATTTTTGCTTCATAGCGCACCGGTCGTGACTTCACTGACAGCTACCTCTTATCTTGCCTTTCTTTCTTTTGTCTTTCGCGTTTGCTCTCTTTGTATACTTATTTAGGTGCACGGACGTGCGCGGAAGTGAGCGGGGAGGCAGATAGGGGCGTAGGTAGAAAACGAATGGCCTCTGTGAGGCAATTCTGGAGATTTTAGAATTAGCTACCTGTTTACTGGTCAAATGTAAAATTACGCAAAAAGTTGCTACTAAATGTAAAATAGTAATTGGATATGACTGGATAACATACTTTTTTTATTTCGTTTTCTTCCAAACATTGGGGTGACTTTTATGTCTTTGTATGTTTAGAATTCGAAAATCCAATCTCTACCTCTCTTGTGCTAGTAAATTATTTTAATTATAATATGTTTAGGTAACCTTTAGACGTCAGGCTAGCGACCAGTCTCTATTAGAGGTATACCTCTTTCAATCTATTTTTAAAACCTAAAGCCATCCCAAAAGTGGCTACAAAACGTGAAACAGTCATGACAATCCTACAAATTCATGTGCTCAGCCTACCCAATTTGGGAACACGCCTTGTGCTTACGAGTATTCATGTAAGTTTAATTTTAAAACTAACCTAAATCGCGGACACTCGCAAACCTGTATCGTCTGGCGTTACCACTCTTTGGCAGTAATGGCGCTTGTCCTGAGTCCTTTACTCGGAATGCCATGGGAACGGCCGGTACATGACACGAAATTGAGACCATCACTTAGTATCGCCGAGTAATTTTACGTGGATGACGTAATAGCTGTGTACGAAAGTATCCGCAAATAGAATTTAGCACCCACTGGCGCCCGAGAGCGAGTTGGAGTAATTTTCAGTAAACATCTCAATTTTCTGGATGCGTAATCTTTTACTGAAATGATAAAATGTCGTTTGTTTGATGAACGAAAGAAGTAGAGTTTAGAATAACACCTTAACATTTTTCCGTTGAAATAATATAGGTAGTATGTTATGCGGCTGCGAAATGTTAAATAGTTGTAGTTTTGTTTGTTTAACGTTTTCTGACCCTATCCCATTTAAGAATACAGGCGTGGTTATGTATGCATTTCTAAGTTTGATGAACTAAATAATTTTATTTTCAAATAACACTTCTCCATTTCTTCCATGGATGTAGCATTAGACGACTTAGGAAATAGGCCATAGACCTATAGGCGACAGACTACTAACTTCACTGTTAAAGTGTTAAACCTATTAACTTAAAACCTATAAACATAGTAGCCGAAGTGACAACTAAACCTGTCATTGTTTTGTCTGCGTAACGCATCGTATGCTCTACCTACCTCATTTAAAAATACATGCGTGTTGATGTATGAACGAAAGATACTCGAACGTAACCGATGCAACTAAAACTTTTAATAAAAGCTCTAACTCGTCTAATTTTTGACAGTTATGTCAAATTTTGTTCATTTTGACTGCTATTAACAGAATGACTGCTCCTTTATACGCACGCGTGACCTCATTGCATCCCTTAGCACGGCACCGTCAAAACCCATAGCCATTGTCTTACAATTACCAAGGGTTTCACAAAATTTGGCGTTAAAACACACCCAGTCAAGGAAGAGCTGCTCAACCGCATAAGTTATGAGGAAACCCAGGTCAATTGACAGTGGTTATGACGAGGAACAATTAGCAAGTCATTGGAATTGCACTGCCAAGTGCCGCTAATATGGTTTTTAGGATTCTGTTGGAGTTGTAGTTTTTTTGTTGGAATACCGTTTTTAGGGAAGCAAATTCTACGAACAAGCTAATTTCATTTTAGATTACGTTAGATTCACCTTTTTGATAATAGTTTACTTACACCACACTTTTTATTCATACATACATATTCCCACGTCTGTATACCCAAGAGGGATAGGCAGAGCACATGAATTCAAAAATCCAGTGCCACGATCAGCAATTTCAGGGTAACCAGATGGTTAAACGTGATATTGCAGTGACAGGTTGCTAGCCCATCGCCCACAATAGGTACACTAACCTTTTCCCAGAGTCGAATCTTACGACACTCACGGGAAGATAGGGGGTGGTGCTATTCTAACCCGGCACCACACGGATTAATTGTATTAAGCATTACTTTTTATTATTTGTTTTAAAGGACAATTAGGTAAAATGAGTCGTTTGACGCATGCTATATGTGGTGACCGCAACAGAGTAAAGAATACGGTAGTCGGCAGTGTTCGGTAAGCGGCAGCTGTCAAAGTCTTTAGGTGACAGTGGGCAGTCTAGTGTTAAGACGATGTTCGTTAACCGTTTTTGGGACAAGTGCGGTGCATCAGAGCGTCTAGTGTAATGAAAACGATGGTGAATTCGTTAACGAATTCGTTTGCGAGTTATCACGGAATTGTATGGACCACGGCAGTTGTGCAAACGTTCCGCTGGCGGCGCTGTCACAGTTTCCATACAATTCCGTGATAACTCGCAAACGAATTCGTTAACGAATTCACCGTCGTTTTCATTACACTAGACGCTCAGGTGGCGCTATAAGTATCCGTACAAAATTTAATTTGTCGTGATTTTTCGATATCGGAGTCACAAAACAATTTTAGAACTGAAAAAAGAAACATCGGCGGCAGGTCAGTTAACTAAAGCTGGCTCGTTCACAAGACTCACACTTATATTATGCGATTTCATTAAACAGTATGTTAAAATGAATGATTTTGATCAATTTAAAGACTTTTCATGATACGTATGCAATTCGACGTCACGTCACACTACGCAAGCTCATTATGTGATCGTGCCAGCTTCAGTCAACTGACACTTTTATGTTATTTTAGAATCTGGTAATAAAAAATCGGCCATAGAACGTTTTCCTTTCAAGTTCTCAAATTTAGTTTTCTAATTTACATACAATGTCAAAATGACCACGAGAATCTCTCACAGTAGCCTCACGGAACCCAAGACTCAAATACCGTGTCCGACTTGACCAGCTTTTTGTTCTTGGTTCCCTTTTGCTTGTGCGTGGAACTGATGGTGTTGTACACAAAGGCGCCGTTGTCGACGGCGAAATTCGATCGCACGCGACATCGCCGACGGGAGGCGGTCGGGGCACATCGGGTCTATTAAGACTAAGAATTTGTAGCATTAAGACTAAGTAGGTAAATACATTCCTGTGTAGTGGCGGGATAGAATGACACTTCTCCATTACGTAAGGATGTCGTAAGAGGCGACTAAGGATAGGTTTAGGTATGCTTTAGACGGCTGGCAACCTGTTTTGTAAACCTAAATATGCGAGAAGTGGCTGCGAAGCGGGAAATAGTTATAATCTTGGTTTAGTCTGTCACATTTTTTGTGCTTTGCCTACCCCGTTTGACTATCATAGGCGTGGTTGTATGTATGTAAGTACATTAATAAATACGACAATATTGTAAATAAATAAATACTTCAGCATGCAAAACACGTGACATAAAGCATTGTGGTTATTGGTTAAAATAGGTATATTTTTGAATTTTGATGTCGTTTTTGTTGGTTTAACACATACTTTACTCAAGACTTACGGTACTATGGTACTTTAAACAAATGTCAATTTTTTCAATACAGCGCCACTTTTAGGTATTTTAGTTTAGGTTGTCTTTGTTCTCTGGTGCTTTTTCTGTCCAACACTCCTCATTCGCCCCGACCTCCCCCCACACAAAGCGCCTCAGTGCGACCACAACGCGCACTGTGCGCTAATCACTTTCACGTGCCTCTGTCTCTGTTCCAATGCGCCTGCACTTCCTCACATTATCTGATTGCTCGGAGTTTGTGCTTTGTTGGAGTTTTATTTTATTTTACGAGAGGAGACCAAACAAATAAGTTGTTACCGTTGTCAACTTTCAAGTTAAAATTGCTACCAGTAAAAGTGGATCTGATACGTAAAGTAGTCATGAATTTGTCTACAGGGTGCTTCGGGAGGAAACCGCATAACTTTACCACCG
>BHDV01016654.1:28097-71908 GCA_005406045.1 Adoxophyes honmai | reverse complement strand
AACCCGTTGGCTCTGATTTTCTATCACTTTTAATTTAAGTAATAAAAGTTTTAATTAGTTAAAACAAGTGTTACGTGGTCTATCCAACAAGAAGATTATTTACTTCCCTGCCGATCATGTCGGCGGATGAACCACTCGGTAATCCGACATACATAAATACCTACATTACGCCTGTTTTCCCAAATGGGGTTGACAGAGCACAATAAAACTCTACATAGACAAAACCATGACTATTTCACGCTTTGCGGCCATTTCTAGCATATTTTTTAGATATTCAATTGGAAGGTATAACAGTGACAAATTGCTAGCCTGTCACCTAAAACATAGGTACCTTAACCTATTTCCTTAGTCGTCTCTTACGACGTCCATGGAAGAAATGGAGAAGCGCTATTCTAAACTCGACACCATAGTGTAAAATAATACAATTACTAAAAGGTGACCAGTGTAACAACACCGCGCATCATTAATCACACTTAACCTTCCCAGATACGTTGCGCAAACACGATATTTATGTATGAAATTATATTGTAATTTGTACGGGTTCTTGTGTATGCACTGTATTTGGACACATTTGCAAATTGAACTGACGGCTATAGTGCAAATGTTTGCTAAAAGCGGAGTATATCTAAACCCAAAATTCTTAAAATAGGTCACGAATCATATTTTTTAAGACTTTAAGAGGAGCACGACCAAAGGCGAAAGCTTAAGTTAACTTTTGGATGTAAGGTAAACGTTCGAATGCTTGACACTTTAATAGAAATATTTCACTTGCATCGCAATATTTATGATTGTTATGTTATCCCTTTACAGCCACATTTACCTTAAACACTAAAAAAGAGGATTTGTCAATACTGTTATTAAATGATCGATGAATATGACGAGGATGAATTAATGAAAATTGCGTACCGTTAAACTTTTATATCGTTAATAATTAAAAAAAATAAATGTTTTTTGGAGACAAAATCCACACTCAGTGATTATATGGATTGATTTTTAAATTATTGCAAATGTAACGTAGTGAAATAAATTCAATATGGGTCGATGGAAAAAATATAAATCAACTTAAAAAAATCTTTTAAGTCTTGGTTCTAGAAATACATTTGATTTTTAAACATTAGTATCATGTCGGAAGTCAACTGCCTAAAGCATACACCTTTCACCTACTCCTTTAGTCGCTTCTTGACATTGATGGCAGAAATAAAGAAGTGTTCTAAACCAGACATATCATCATCAGCCTATATACGTCCCACTGCAGGGCACAGGCCTCCTCTCAGTATAAGAGGGCTTGGGCTATAGTTCCCACGCGGGCCCAAATGCGGATTGGGAACTTCACACACAGCGTTAAATTACTTCGTTGCTGTACGTAGGTTTCCTCACGATGTTTTCCTTCACCGAAAAGCTCGTGATAAATATCAAGTTCGATATCGCACATAAATTCCGAAAAACTCAGAGGTGCGAGCCCGGCGTTTGAACCCACGACCCTCTGCTTGAGAGGCCACAGTTCGAACCGCTGGGCTATCCACCAGACAACACAACTGATTAAAAATTCCCTTTAATGAAGAAGTAAACTAAAGCTCTGATTTAATCAAAGAAGGCAGAGTAAGTAATTCTGTTCAGAGTTGATGAAACTTCGAGCCAACGGCTAGAACTCGTTTAAAAAGCTAATAGAGTTAAACCGGCGTTTGAGGCAACATAAACTGCATTAAAAAGTACTGAAAAGATTTAGGTGTCTTTTGAAAAGAATTTTTTAATTAAGCGACAAATATCTTACTAATATTATAAACGTGAAAGTTTGTGAGTATGGATGGATGGATGTATGGATGGATGTATGGATGGATGTATGGATGGATGGATGTTTGTTACTCCTTCACGCAAAAACTACTGAATGGATTTTAATGACACTTAACAATAATGTAGCTTATACATCAGAATAACACATAGGCTACAAATTGTAATGATATTCTGTGAATTATCCAATATACGACGATAATTCTCAAGTAAGTCGGGTAAAATATACCATTTGCGAGTTTTGGCGTCCGCTGTCAAAACCGTTGAAGTGACGCGCATGCGCGGGGTAAACGTCACGCGTCGCTGAGTGCGCGACCCGAACGCGGGCAGACGTCGTTGACAGTTGTGGTTGTTTTGCGAATTTTCAAGGTGCTAGCGATTTGTTAAAAAAGCTTTTATATTTGTCAAATGCGATTCAAAAATTATTTGTGTGATAATTTTAATGCCATATATTCTACGCCACGCAATCCGAAATACTTATTCTGCGCAGACGAAGTCGCGGGTAACAGCTCGTACACATATAAATAAGCACATAGATCACGTATGCATTCTTAAATAGGGTAGTAGGGCACACGAAACCCTCCATAGACAAGACCATAAGTATTTCACGTTTTGTGGTCACTTCTAGTATATTTTTTTTTTATTTGGAGTTAGTAGTTGGAGTTTGAGGTATCATAATCCTATCACTATTTTACTTGACACGCATTAGGTTGGGTGTGGTACACCCAGTCCTTAAAAAATTGATTAATAATATAATTTTAATAACGAATTATTGTTACATTTCGTGCGCTTGACTGCGCGGGTGGAAATACGGAGTCATCCCCTGCCACTGTTTCAAAATGTCTTAAATAAAAATCTTAAGTAAAAATAACGTACTTTTATCTGAAAATATCGACTCAATTCTTATACAGCGTTCAACACTGGTACATTTACCTTACATACTTTAAGCAGTTCAATAATAACAACTGACCTCCAAAAAAGATCTTTTGACTCAGTAAGTTCCTTGTGTAGGCGTCCACGAACAACCAGATGCAAATATTCTTCCCCCACATCAAGGTCAATCAAGGTCAACAGAGCCGTGTTTGCGAGCGATGATTGCGCGCCTATAACGAGCCCGCCTTCCAGTTTATACAGCTAGGCAAATATTGCGAGATTTTTAGGATACCGCAGTGCCAAGAGGAAATCTTTTCCTCTTTTTTATTTCTAGATCACGCCTCGTAAATGGGATAGGGAGAGTATACGAAACACTGCATAGATAAAACTATGAACATTCCACGTTTAGATACTTCTAGCGTTTTTTTTTAGGTTTTGAGTTGGTATAATAGTGACAGGTCGCTAGTTTGTCGCCTAAAATATTCCTTAACCTATTTCCTTAGTCGCCTCTTACAAAATCCATGGGAGTAATCGAAAGGTCTTAACCAGATTATTTATTGTATTCTTCGTTTCAAATATTCTGTCAATCGCCTGAAAGTTAACTAGTAGAGCTTTCCTTAGCCAATAAGACGCAATAAGCATGGTGGCATTTAATTTTTTTTTTCAGATGGTTCCGTAGGGTTTTGCTCTCTGTTCAACCGACGGTCCATCTGTCACCAGGCTATATCTCACGAACCGTACTACAAATTTTCACAGATTATGTATTTTATTGACGCTATCTTTAATTTTAGTTCTAGTTAAGTTTGTTTTTAGTATAAGGTATTTATAAGTTAAATCGTTATTTCTGCATAGTTAAGTAAGAAACAAATACCAAAAATACAATAAAATTACTATTTACAGGGTTTCCACTATGTACGGGTTTAATTATTTATATATCCACGTCGTCTATGTATTTAGCAATGTGCACTACAATAAAATTAAACGGAGTATGTGAAGCAAGGGAACCCTCCTAACTTTAGACCTATTCCTACTTGCCAAATAATGTTATTAAAGAGATTCACCAAAATCTGATTTTTCCTCAAGTAATTTTTCGTGTTTTCCGAATGTTAATTTCATTAAGTTTGTTTTTTATCTTGTATTTTTTTTATATGAGTATTTTATGTTATGCCATAAGACGATGAAATGCCTAACGATGTATACTTGGCATGATAAGATTTTATGATATTTTTGATATTTATTTGGTCATTACAATAATTATCTTCAGACATTCGTAGATCAGTTGCATAAATACAACTTCAAACTTTCTCTCTATGGACTTCGATTGCCAGGCATAACATCTGCCTGGACAGAGATATCTTTAATGAGGTCCTTTGAATACTTATTATATCGATTAATACATATTATAAGTACATACATAGACTGTGAACACCCAAAATATGAAACAAACATTCGTGATCATGATCAACATACAAACGTCACAGACACTATAACCCCATTGTTTTATGTAACTGAAACGTTAGTAGATTGAATAATTATTGAGACACGCATTTAAATCACAGACTTAAACCAACGAAATATCTAAAATTCTGGAGAAAAACTGACTAGATAGGTACAAGAGTAAGTAAGTACCTACAAGCGCAATCAACGAAGTTCCCGAGAAGTTTCTGCAAATATTGACTCACCCGACTACCGCATCAAGTCGGAATAATATTGCGTTTTAAGCACTACTCCGCTGCTACTATACGACTTGGATTATCTTGTCTGTGTTTCTTGAGAATCCTTTGAATCACCATCATTATTATCTTAGTCATAAGACGTCTACAGCTTAACAAAGGTCTTTAGACTTCGGTACCGGTTGGAAGCGACCTGCATCTAGCTTCTTCCAGCGACTTTTATTAGGTCATCTGTTCATTTTCTAGGTGGAAGTCCTACGCTGCGCTCGCTGGTCCGTGGTCTCCATTCGAGCCCTTTTTGACCCCATCGGTCATCTGCCCTGTATGCTATGGCCTGTCCATTGCCACTTAAACCTGCTGATCTGGTGGGCTATATCAGTAACTTTATTTCGATTACGGATCTTTTCATTTAAGTATTTAAGGGTCCTGTATAAATAACGAGTTTATTTTGCAGTTTTTGGAACAAAGCGTTCATGTACCGTAAGCTCGGGGTACTTTGGTCCTGCAAGGTTACTTTGCCCACCGATACAAACGCCTTTTATCCAGATAATTAATCCAAAAAAGTTACTCCAAACACTATAATACAAGCAATTTAATCGCTTAATAGTTACCTATTTAGGTAGCTCACTGAGAGAATAAAAAGGGTTTTCATGGATGGGCAAAGTAACCTTGTAGGGCCAAAGTACCCCGAGCTTACGGTATCCCTGTAAATTGTCATACAAGGGGTCTAAAGGTACTGACTCATCATCATCAGCCTATATACGTCCCACTGCAGGGCACAGGCCTCCTCTCAGTATGAGAGGGCTTGGGCTATAGTTCCCACATAGCTCGTGATAAATATCAAATTCGATATCGCACATAAATTCCGAAAAATTCAGAGGTGCGAGCCCGGGGTTTGAACCCACGAGAGCTGCTTGAGAGGCGACTGTTCTGAAGGTACTGACTGTTAAAATTAAAATATTCTGCACCTCCGATCTTCCATAAATGTCGTAAACTCATCATTTTTACGTCAAAATTTAAATCGGTATTTGGCTTCAGTCTTTAAGATAAGAACAGGCTTTTCGAGTCCCAGAGATGTTGAATAAAATATTGTTTTATTTACATTTCCAGCTCAAATTTATGGAAATTAGATAACATCTAGGTCGCTCAGGAATCTACAAGGTTCATGAATAATATTTGAATTGTTTTAAAATTGATGGAAAGAAGTCATTTTCGACGTTATTGTGGAATAAAATTAAGGTAAGCGTTGTGTGGTGTCGGATTAGAATAACACCTCTCCATATCTACTGTGGATATCGTAGGAGATGTTAGCATAATCTTAGTTAAAACAGATGAAAGAAGTATAAATAGGGACAGGTTGCATGCCTGTCGCCTAAAGCGTACCTTAACTTATTTCCGCAGTCGCCTCTTACGACCTCCACGGAAGAAATGGAGAGGTTTCATTCTAACCCGATAACACACGGGCAAAAACAGGATAGAGAGAGAGGGAAGGAGGACAGGTCAGGAGGGTACATATACTTCACAAACTTGTATGCTTTTTTTGTACAGTAAAATATTAATTGTACAAAACGCGTCATTACATCGCGTACACAATAATGTAATCAAAATTTCACGTGACATTTAACAGCCTGAGGTAAGTACAAACATACAAGGTGAAACATACGTCATAAGCAGAAAAAATGTTACCAATGAAGCATTTCAAGGCAAATTCAGAGCACTAACAATTAAAAACAAAAAAAAAACAAAATAAATATGAACTTTATTGACAATCGTAGCATAATTTTATAACTTTTGATTTTATCTTACTGTTCTTACTTTACTAACTTCTAATGCGCGCTCTACACTCGCGACGCGAACACCCGCGAACGCCCGCGAAAGCCGCGAATCGCGAGTGTAGATGTTGTTCACGCCTTGCGTGCGCGCTTAGTTATTATGCGTGAGCCGCTGCGTAAATTCACGCCATGAATTCACGGCGCGACTTCGCGCCGCGAGTGTAGAGCGGGCTCTAAGTTTAGAACACATTTCTATTCACTACTTAGCTTTCAACCTTTATTAAAAAAATATCACGAGGAACCGGAAAAAACTGATTTTGATTCAAAGGTGGAAAACCGATTTGCGTCTTTACGGAAGGGTCGCATTGAGAGTTTGTCAGGTGTTCTCAAACGAGGACGGGATCACATCAACGCATTTGGCCCTTCATTCACATCCAGTGATTCTTTTGAAAGCGAACTATGCTTTGAAAGTTATGGAGTTACCCATAGAAAAGTGAGTTATGTCGGTCATGTACTTTATGCTTTGTATTGGGTGGATGTAATGAGATTTAAAAGGAAAATTAAAAGAAAATGTTGACCAAATCGAAGAAAGTTTTAAAAATATAAGTAGTTCTTAGATAGACTCTAGTTCGATGTTTCGGGCAAAGGAATGGAGATCTAAACGAGTGCCAAATTGAATTCAAAATCTAAATACACTTACATAAATACAATTACGCCTGTGTTCCCAAACGGGTCAGGCAGAGCTCAGGAAACATAAAGACAAAACCATGACTATTTGTCGCCTCGCAGCCACTTCTAGCACAATTTTAGGTTTAAGAACAGATGAAAGAGGTAAAATAGTGACTGGATGCTAGTCTGTCGCTTAAAGCATACCTTAACGGCAAAAATCGTGTCGCGCTCCGACACGACACCGCGTCGTTTTAGGTCAACGGCGTCGTGTCGTGGACATGTGGCCAAGCCCTTAGTCGCCCCTTACGACATCCACGAAAGAAATGGAGCGTTGTTATTCTAAACCGGACACCACACGGTAAATACACCACTGTGTTTACCCCATTTTGGAATACAGGGTGTGATGCAAATATATGATTAAATGTCATAACAACATACAATCATTACATACAATCACGCCTGTGTTCCCAAATGTGGTAGGCAGAGCACACGAAACGAGATATAGACAAAACCATGATAATGACTATATCACGCTTCGCAGCCACTTCTAGTACAATTTTAGGATTAAGAACAGATGAAAGAGGTATTAGTACTATAGTGACAGGTTGCTAGCCAGTCGCTTAAAACATACCTAAACCTATTTCCTTAGTCGCCTCTTACGACATCCACGGAAGAAATGGAGCATTGTTATTCTAAACCCGACACCACACAGTAAAACACCACTTCCCCTTTTTTGGAATACAGGCATGACGCATATGTATAATATGTTTAAATGTCATACAAGATGTGTATTTAAATGCAAAGGTAAGTTCAGTTGTAAATTGAGACGCCATTTTGTCTCGTTGCAACTTTTGTCCGAAGCTCGTGTCGCAAGAGCTTTTACTAGAGACGACTCGAGCAAGCTTTTAGAAAAGCTTTCCAGTTGAAAAGTCTTGAAGAAGCAACGTAAATATTTAATGCACTATATTTTATATTTCGATTAAACTTTATGGTGCTTTTAACTGAGATCTATAACTTTTGTGAGTAAGTGGTAGGTGAATTTCGTTTGTGTATTGCAAAAAATCTGAAAGAGCATTGCTTAGATTTATTTCTCACTAGCTTTCCGCCCGCGGCTTCGCCCGCGTGGAATTCAGTTATATTGCGGTAGGTATAAGCTCTTATATAATAAGTATTATTAGTACTCTATTATTTAATCCAGACTTCTAACTTTACGTCTGCAAAATTTCAAAGCAATCGGTTCAGTAGTTACGGCGTGAAAGCGGAACAAACAAACAAACAAACAAACTCACTTTCCGATTTATAATATTAGTAAGGATGATATAGTGGGAACTATAGCCCAAGCCCTCTCATACTGAGAGGAGGCCTGTGCCCTGCAGTGGGACGTATATAGGCTGATGATGATGATGATGAAGGATGATAATACATGACATGCAATCACGCCTGTGTTCTCAAATGGTGTAGGCAGAGCACACAAAACATGATATAGACAAAAAAAACCATTACTACTCTACTCCTCCCAGCCACATCTAGCATAATTTCAAGTTAAAGAAAAAGATGGAAGATGTTTAACAGTGACATGTTGCAAACCTGTCGCCTAACTTACCTATACCTAGACCTATTTCCTTAGTCACCTCAGACGACATTCACGGAAGAAATGAAGAGCCGTTATTCTAAACTGGACACATCACAGCTACAGATACAATATATTTAGACTTCGATAAAAACAGTTGATATATATTATATATTATTTGAACATCCAGAACGCTGCTTATGTTTTGTTCATATTTACAGCTGCGTACAGCTTAATAGCTTTACTTTTAAAGTAGGTAGATTGTATTGTTTCGGTATCTGTTTACCAAAACACGGTAAAGTTACAACATAACACGTTGTTTTTCTGAAACTTTTTCTTCAAGACGCAAATATCCAAAATTTAGCGGCCTAAGCAATGGGCAAATTCACGCATAATAAGAAGAGAAGTATCCACTTTGAATTGGTCGCTAAAAATACTGTGTTTACTAAGGTTTAATTAATTTTGTGTGTATTCATCTTTGTACAGTTTTGGTTTAAAATGTTAGGCAACCGCGAATTTTTCATATCAAAGTCAAAATATTGGAATACCGTTTCAAAACGTGGTTCAGAACTCGATTTAAAACGTGATTTATCCATAATAATATTTTGAAGAGTTCTCAAGAGTTTCAAGAGAAAGAGAGAGTTTCAAGAGTCTCACGGTAGTTTAATGCAGGTTTCAAAGAATGATGTTCACGTCTTGATTTGTTCCATATTTTTTAGCTCATTAATAGGATAATCAGATTTTTTGTTGGAAGTGTCAAAGAATAACATTTTTCCACGCAAGTAATCTTCCTTATTTAATAAAAAGGTCCCATTTCTATTGTAGTTTCGCTTGGAGTGCCAGCCTGAAATAACCGAGTTGGGTGGCCGATCAAAAAGGTTAAGGATAATGTACAAAACTCAATTTTCTGAATATCGAATAATCTTGAATAACCTTTTCCTTTTTGAGCACTTTAACACGTAACTTAAGAAGTCACGAGTTCTAACAAAAGTTCATACATACATACAACTGCCTACGTTCCCAAATGGGGTAGGCAGAGCACACGAAACGTGACTAGACAAAACCATGATTATAACTATTTCACGCTTCGCGGCCATTTCTAGCATGATTTTAGGTTTGAAAATAAATGGAAGAGGTAGTATTATAGTGACAGGTTGCTAGCCTGTCGTCTAAAGCATACTTGAACCTATTTCCCTAATCGCCTCTTAGATCCACGGAAAATACCGGTAGTAAAAATCAGAAAAATAAAAATATTTTTTCTAAAACTACTTCGCTTACATCGCACTTCATGAAAAAATTTACTGATTCGTAAAAATGTCATGTTTAAATCATTGCTGTTACCTAACAAACCGTTCTATTTTAATGACGTAGGTATATTGATTTTATTACAATGAACTTTCGTTCATTTACATACATCGAGTTCACAGTTCATTACAGTTGAATAAGAAGTAATATTTCATACCTACATAAATACATACATCACGCTTGAATTCCCGCAGAGATTGACTAAACCATAGCTACCATAGCAAAGTTTAAAGTTTGACAAAAAGTAATAACAGTGACAGGATGCTAGCCTGTTGCCTAAAAAACTTAATCTATTTCTTTAGTCAACCTCTACACGGCATCTAAGAATAAAAATGAAGACAAAAGCAACACTACACGGAAAATTAGGTATTAACTCCCAAAAATGTTTTTACCGACGCTTAAACGTCAGTTTTTTGAACGATTTTAACCCTTAGGTGCATACGGTATCAAAAATGATACCATGTCTTTTCACCACTCTAAAATATTTTTATTCTTTCTCGCCACCTTCTAACACCAGTATTTTGTTACCTTTGCTCAAATACTTCAAAGAAAAAAAAGAACTGTCAATCCTAGTACAGCCATTTTTATACTAAGTGTCAAAAGTTTGAATTGTGCGGCTACTTTTTGCAAAAGGTGAAATTGCAAGTTTTCTTTTTTTTTTATCTGGCGGATCATGAGATATTTCCAATCGGAAAAATATGTATTAGAAAGGTTAGTATTTCTATTTATCGGAGATTATAGAAGTTTTTGTGAGATTTGTGTTAATACAATAGTTTTTTGAGTTTCCAGTTGGTATCGAAAATGATACTCCATGCGATGACGACTTTTTTTGTGGTATCAATAATGATACTCCATGCACTACGCTTACTTTTTCTACTAGCATGGTTTATAGAACTTTTTGAGTTTTTTATAATTTACCATTATTTATCAAGTAGTGTGGGCATGTTAATAAAAGCTTATTTACATGCCCAACATCACCACATAGGGTTTGTCTTAGAAAAGGACGTAGAAGCACTGTTGATTCAATTAGAAGGTGGAAAAATATCGGAAGACAATGCCGAGTCCGAAGGAGATGATCTGGAGTTTTCTTAATCACTCGAAGACCTGCAAACAATTCTCGGGGAAGAAGAGACAACAGAAGAACCTACAAGTATGGCCGAAGAATTAAATTTTATAGAAAAACCTGGTTTAACTAAGATCCTCAGATCCTCATTTTATTAAACGAGAACAGGCCGTAGACGAGTTCACAAGATCCGTATATACCCATAAACACTTAAAAACATTAATTTCATTTATAGCTAATGTTTTGCGATTGTTAAAATTCTATTTTTGAAGTTTATATTTTATTGACTAATTATTTTAGAACATATTTTTTTAGTGCTTGCTCCATGGAGTATCAAAAATGATACAAAGTGTTTTCGTAAAAAAAAATATATAAAAAATTGATTACGATTTTTTTTACCATTTTTCCTGGCATTCACCCATATTTCCTAACCACATATATTTTTTTCGTAAAAAAAAATTAAATCATGCACCTAAGGGTTAATCATCTGTCATCACGATCACGGCGTCTCTTCCAAATCATCAATAATTTCCGAACGAAAATACGCCTCTAATCGGCTACGAAATCTTGCCCCAATATCTCTTATAATAGCAAGAGATTTGGAGTATTTTCCCTAGAATTTTCCCTATAGATTTTCATTGTTTTCAAGTAATTGAGACTGACGGACGGACGAACGGTCTATCGGTTGAGAAGGGTTGATACGTTTTAGGATAAGCAGGGAAGATTGTTTTTCCATTTTGTACCTATCCGAGTTAAGAAACAGATTGGTATTAGCGTCTCGGAGGGTATAATCTGGAGTCAATGGCGTTTTGCCAAATGGGCGTTTTATGTGGGAAATACTCTAATAGAGAGATTTTTTCTCCGGGCAGATGTTTGCCTGGGGAATGAATTCCACTGAGAGAAAGTTGGAAGTTTATTTGTTTAACTGAACGTCGAAACTTCGTTAGCGCGATGTAAAATACCTTTTGATAGTTGATGACGTTAACAACGTTTGTAGAAGTTTATTACTCGACGATTAGGCGACGTTAGGGGTCGCGACAACGTTTTTTGGTGCTATCCGCGTGTGCCTGTGCCTGTGGCTATGGTGTTGGGTTAGAATAACACCTCTCTATTTCTTCCGTTGATGGCGACAGGCTTACATCTTGTCACTGCTAACTAGTGTTGCCAGGTACGATTTGTTTGAAATCGGTACATAAGCTAAAACGAATCGGGATTTAAGGTTGTAGATCAGGACAAACAAAAAACATAAATTTCTATTACTAGATGGCGCTAGGAGTAGCTGCATCGAGCGAGATCTCTCTTCAAGCAAATGTTATTCCTGAATTGAAACAAACCTTTAAACTTAAATTCAATACCTTTAGCCCTAATGATGTAATGATTAAATTTGTCGTATTCGATATAGTGATGTGATGCTGATGCATAAAATAGACCTATTTTTTTCTAATTAATTTTATGGATTTATCGGGACATTTAGCGTCCCGATTAAGTACAAATCGGGACGTGTTCCCGGACCCCTGAAAATCGGGACGTTCCGTGGAAATCGGGACGTTCCGCGGAAATCGGTACACCTGGCAACTCTGCTGCTAACCCTCTATGAGGCCAAAACCTAAAAATTACGCTAAAAATTACTACAATGGCCAAACGTGGAATACTCATGTTGTGTCTATGTACAGTTTCGTGCACTCTGCTTGATGTATTTAGGTATGTATCACGACGTTTAAGGCAACATTCGAATGTCGACTGTTCACAACGTGTCGTTAAAAAAATATTTAACTGACTTATTATTTAAAGTGTGCAGACCTACTTTACCGAACGCTTTATTTAAAAGGTTTTATTTTGTATGAACAATCCATCTGTCCATTTAGTTGAGTTACAAACATTAATCTAAACTCAATGTGGAAACAAATAAAAATAAATGCTCAATAGATTTCCCGGTCCTTCCATTTCGACTTCCTAACAAAAAGTCCTATCCGACATATATACATGCCTGTAATCGTAGCTTTATTTGCTCTGGCATAAAGTTGTTATTCCTGTCATAGGTTTCTATAAAAGAAACCTTTTTGTTTTTCGTTTGTGAGTTTTAAAAATAATTGTGAATCCAATTTGGTGATTGATGGAGCCATTCGGAACTTCGTGATTTTGTTAATTTGATTGTTTTAAAACAAGAAGCGGAAGAGATATTTTTGAGACATTTTCGGACGAAACCAAAAGCTTTTTATATTGTGTTTGAAGAATGAATTTTATTTGATTAAAAGACCGACTGCAAAAATCAGATAACTAACGCACTAAAAATAAAGGATAAAATTAAAAAGTCACAACTGCTTTCTTTCAGGTCACTTTAAAATATTTTATGGGTATTTTAAAGAGTTAGATATCAATAATTCAAGAGATGGTACCCCATAATAATCAAGGAAACCTACAGGTTTTTTTTTAATGAAAAGGTTTTTATTCTAACTAACTTTCCGCCCGCGGCTTCGCCCGCGTGGAACTCGGTTATATTGCGGTATAAAGCACAACTATAAGAAAACTTCTCGTTTCAAACGACACACAGCGCCATCGATCTATCAAGCAAACTATATTTTTGTTTTCCCTCGGGAACATCAATTTTTTCCGGGATAAAAAGTACCCTATTATTTAATCCGGACTTCTATCTTTATGTCTGCAAAATTTCAAAGCAATCGGTTCAGCAGTTACGGTGTGAAAGCGGAACAAACAAACAAACAAACTCACTTTCTGACTTATAATATTAGTAAGGATAAGGATTAGTAACGATAATCCCCTATTTCAACACGGTCAATGATTTTTTAATTGCTTAAAAACTTAAAAAACTTTGGCCATCGACATTCGTGTAGTAAAAAAAGTTAAGATACCCGTTTTTTACCCCAGTTTTGGGGTAAAAATGGTTCAAGGCTCGTCCAAAATACGTACAGCATTATTTATCGGCAAATTATGATAATAAAGCGACTTCGCATTAAACGAGATTTTGGCTTGTAGGCGTTACGGGTGAATTATGGTTATGAGGGCTGTTTGAGGTTTTTGGAAAAATCAAGGTAAATGGGCTTGAGACCGAGTTGGACAAGGAATAATTGTGATTATTTTAAACATTGTGGACTTACTTTTGTTTATTAGATTTGGAGGCAAGTGCCTTAAGCTGGGGTGAGTTGGAACAGTAGTGAGATTCAAATCTATGTAAAAAAAAACAATTATAAAAGAAATAACAGATGAATACCATGAATAACAAATCGGTCGGAGAGTAACACTTCTCTATTTCTTCCGTGGATGTCGTAAGAGGCGACTAAGGAATTAGGTTATAAGGTATATTTTAGGCGATAGAAGACTAACCAGGACAGAAAAAAAAAATCTAAAAGAAGTGGAAGAGGTATACAGTAATAGTGACAGGTTGCTGGCCTGTTGCCCAAAGCATACCTAAACTTTCCTTAGTCGGCTCTTACGACATCCACGGAAGAAATTGAAGAGGTACATACCTATCATACCGTAATTAGTTTAGGTGTAGGTTTTACTTAATACTTTATTTAAGCAGTTCATAAACCATTCCTTTTGTGTTTTCGAAAAAACTTTTTATCACATTATTCAAATAGAGATTTAGAGGGCAACTTTTTGTCCCAAAGTAATATTTCACTGAGTAAAATGTAGGCTGAATTCGTATTATTATGACAAATGTAATTTTTCTTCTTAGGAGTGACGGGTTTTATCCTGCGTTAGCCCTAGGGACTAAATGACGCTTTTTCGCATCCTGTTCTCTTTTGAGACACACAAAGCAGTTAATGGAAGTATTTTTTTCTCTTTGCTATGTAATTTTGATACTGTCTGTATATTGAGATTAGCTCGACATGTTACGGGACAATTTGTAACTCATAGTTTAGTCTCAGCAGCGGATAGACGCGCACTGCGCGCTGTCGCTCTTTCTGCGCTCACTTTTATTTGTCACATAGCTTCAATTTTTTTTTGGCCTGAAACATGTCGAGCTAATCTCGATATAAAAACGTGATTAACATTTTTCTTCAAAATAGGTCCGGTCCGGTGCGTGTGATGAGTGAAGATGGTATTATTGTGTAAATATCATCTACACGTTTAGCCCTATGACGATGAGACAAGCCTCTACGAGTATTGTTTTAAAACGTCAAATTGCAATACAAAATACAACGTCAGCCAGTAAAAATTAAAGCGAACAAAACTATATCGCGTTCGCACCAAAATAGGAAAGTAATATAGCATTTTATCTCAAAATACAATGTTTTATCGAAAAGAAGGGTATTAGTGAAGGCTTAAATGCTCGCAACTAATTATAGTCACAAAAGGTGATAAAATAAATTAATTACTGAGTTCAAATAACCACGACGGAAAGATAAATTTGTGAAACATTAGCGAACAGCCTGGCTTTGTTTGTGTGCACTACTAGTTTAAATACGTATACTACAGAATTACTATATCACATCAGAAACTTCTCTAATTATCAGTTTCTGTCTTATGCGTACATTTTTTTATACATACTGTCACGCCTGTATTCCCAAATGAAGTAGGCAGAGCACATGAAACGCCACATAGACAAAACCATGACTATATCACGTTTCGTGGCCACTTCTAGAATTTGTTAAGTTTTGGGTGGGCAAGTATCATAGCGACAGGTTGCTAACCTGTTGCCTAAATTATACTTGAACCTATTGCTTTAGTCGCTTCTTACGACATCCAGAAGAAATAAAGAGGTGTTATTATAAATGCAACACCACGCGGAATATTTTACCCACAATTATTTTATTTTACACATTTTTTTATGTTCACCAAAATATTATATTTTATCAGAAACCTGTCACAAAAATAACTGCCAACTCAAGATCTAAACAATATGCAAGAAGTAGCCACGAAACGTGTGTCTATGTAGCGTTTCTTGTGTTCTGCCTACCTCATTTGGGAATACATGATCGATGGCGCTGTGTGTCGTTTGAAACGAGAAGTTTTCTTATATTTAGTTGTGCTTTATACCGCAATATAACCGAGTTCCACGCGGGCGAAGCCGCGGGCGGAAAGCTAGTAAACATATAAGTAACGGTATCTATTCCAGTCCATCATATTATACACTACACACAAGTCAAGGAGACCCTTTTCAAAGTAACACGGAGTATATTAACGGTTGAATATCACTCAAGAAAATTACTTTCTGTATGACATTTTGTTTTGTTCCTTCCTCTATTTCCGTTGCTTTAAATATTAATCATTATGACAAATATATGGTCCATACAAAAAGTTAGGACGTATACCTACACAAAGCAATAAATTTAACATGAAATGAGATGTCTCATGTTTTCATTTACATACAAAGTTGTTGGATAAACATATGACAATTTTTAAGAGAATTTCTACGTACATTCAGCTGTCTAGGTTTATTCGTGGCTTAAATAAGTCATATTGTAAAGGCTGCGTTTAAAAAAAGAATATAATTTGGTTTTGGAAAAAGTCACTCTTAACTCATGTATTGTGTTAATATTTTCATACATACATACAATCACGCTTTATGTTCCCAAATGGGGGAGGCACAGCACATAAACTAAAGTGTGTCACAGACAATCCAAAGGTTGTGCCTGCCTATTGCCTAAAGCATACCTAAACCAATTTCCATAGTCGCCTCTTACGACGTCCACGGGAAAATGAAGAAGTATTATTCTAACCTAACCTAACCTAACTTTTAAACTCTAACTTATCACTACTATAGGTATTTTAACCTAAACATTATGCTAGGAGAAGCTACCTACGAAGCGTGAAAATAAATAGTCATGGTTTTATCTGTGCCACGTTTTGTGTGCTCTGCCTTCCAGTTGCTTTCCGGCAAGATTGACTAGAAAAGAGTAAACCTTTCATAAAGTTTTCACAAACTCAAATTAAACTAATAACATGAAACTATCCCAAAAGTCTACCTGTACTCAATCCACAAGCGAATTCTAGGAAAAACGAAAAGGGAAACTCCTAATTTAGTACTCGAGGTGTGTATTCAAGGACCCCAATTACCTATCGCCAACTATCACCAACTCTACCAATAAGCTTGTGGTATTCCAGTCGCGATCCTAACTTTAAATTAGAAAACTTAGTAAGAAATTCCGTTCCGTCTGCCAGTCAAGGATTTTGGTTAACCTACAGATAGTTGGTTCGATAGAACTTGTTGCTAAGGAATAACTATGATTTGTACGAACGTTTTTCTTGATACACACTTCGTTGTAAGAATACATATGTCGGAGGGGACGACGGATTAGGCGGAAAGTTATCATCCGCCATTCTTCATAATTCACAGACAAACAATACAGATTGGTATTCGGTGAAACGCGGAGAATTCTGGCTTGGCGTCCGATCAGTCTCCCTCCAAGAACCGTTTCTCCATTCCAACAAGCCAGACTAGTCCCAAACGATGACAGCTGTCAATGTCCTCGTTTGACGTCTCACATGATACTACAGAGGTTTCGCACTATCGAAGCGCCACCTCCTCGACACATACATACACACATCACGCAAAATTGTGATTATTTGACGTTCCGTAAACACTTCTCGCACTTCTCGTCACTATTTTATTTCTTTTTGAACCGTTTGAACCTAACTTTATGCCAAACGTGCCACGAAACGTGAGATAGTCAAGGTTTAGATTATGTGTGCTCTGCCTACCCCATTAGGGAATACAGGCGTAATGTATTTTATGCACAAATTTCTAATATGAATTCTAATCCTTTAAAGCAGCCACGGGTATCTCAAATGCGTACAGTCACGAACCGGGATTGTTGAGCCACTTGCCACTGTTCGCAATTTAGACGTGTAATCAATGACCGATGTAACAGACTAGATGTTAGCTATTGGATTAGTATTACACAACCAAGTTACGAACGTTGGTAAGTGGCTCAACAATCCCGGTTCGCGATGGTACATTTACATACTAATAAGGTTAAAATCACCTAAAAGCTGTCGCGTTTCAAGACAGTCACGTAACTTTTAACCTTTCGCCGGTGTGGCCTCATTAAGCCGCTGCTAATGAGGGCGCCACTGAGCACAATACAAACTCGCCAAATTTCTAGACGAATAGATACTCTAGCGTTTGAGAACGAAAATCGATACCTTTAGGTTCAATTGTCGTAAAGGACAAAATACCGAAAATGAGTTAAATATACAGTTTTGTTCAGAATTTCAAGCTCTATCGAACTGCATTCTTAGAATTTCGATATCTCGTAAAATTTGTCCTTTACCCCCCAAATTTCTTGATAGCTCAACATCAAAAATCGTTAAATTTGTGGGTGTAAATATCACACCTAAAATCACTTGGAACGTAAAGGAGATCACAAAATATAAGCGGCGACGTATGACCATAAATTACCCATGCTGTCCTTTAAGACCTACTATTTGCATGATTGTACTGTCAATAATTGTGACGAATACCGGTGTATAGGACACAATTTACTTATTTGTCCTTTACGACCTTAACTTCTGTAAAGTATGCTTTAATATTAAATCCAAATTGTGGGCGTAAAGGACGTATACTAAACGTAAGTATTTATTTATTGGACAATACGACCGGATTTAGGCACAAACGTGATAATTTAGGTGGTTAGATGGTCCATTACTACTTAGATTTTTCGTTTAAATATCTGAACTGACAAGCAATTAGCATAGGCGTAAAGGGCGGCAAGGGCGTTTTCTTTATTTATAGCAACGAATGGAGCCTATGATTAAAACCGACTAAGTCTAAATTAGGTAGGTAAGTATTAGTAAACAAATTCCCCTGCAGATTGTCATTGCTATTCTGGCAATTGTATAGAGTAAAAGGAAGACAAGTGACAGGATTCCCCGACGCACACGACGGTCCTTGCTTGCATAATGTTTAGTTATATTCAGTGTTGCCAACTTAGTGGATTTTCCACTAGATCTGGTGGTGTAGTCGTGTGCTTTAGCGGCAAAATATCAGTTTTAGTGGCTAGTGGATTATTTAGTGGAATGGATTCTTCCAATTAGTGATAAGTTACGAATTTAACCACTAACACAATTGATAAAATGCGGAAGTAACACAACTCATAAAGTTCAGGCTTAGCACGTGAAGGCATATGTTGTAATAACTACATTATACCTAATTCAGTAATAAAAAAATTGGCACTAAAGAAATAGGTGTATATTCTTAACAAACGGAGCAACAGATGAAGCCGATTCTTCGGAAGGTGATCATCTTTAGTTAATATCATAATTATTATGATCAGATTCACCTGCTTGCTTTGTTTGTAAAGAACAAATTTCTTCAGTGTCAACTAATTATTTTGTGTTAAAAAGAAAACAATTAGGTATAATAAAGACAACGGGAAGTGATTGATTTGTTTTAAACTATGTAGTGATGATAGTGATAATGAAGAAAACGAAACAGAAATATATATATAGCCGAGTTGTTTTTTTCGTTCTTAAAACAAAATCGAGACATGTACAAACTCTTTTTAACCGACTTCAAAAAAGGAGGAAGTTCTCATTTTGAACTTATGTTTTTTTTATTGTGTCAGTTACTCGATATCTCCGAGATCCGAAGGGTATAACTCCGAATTGGTCCCATTGGCACTAAGTTGAGATCTGATGATGAAATCTTAGAGAAATCGTGGGAACTTTTCAAATGTTGTAGGGGCATGTACGGCGCTTTGGTAATTTATTGATAAAATCAAGAATTTACATTCAGTAAATAGGATTTGGTGTAAGGAAATTAATGATGAACACCGCAGATGGCCAGTAGAACTTTACTTCTGAACGGCCAGTGTTTCGAAAGTAGCGATTAGATGTGCCGATTTGGATAGTTAAATTACTAGGAGGAAACAAAATGTACATGGTGCTATTGAATACGGTACCATAAAACTGGTCTGATGATGGAACCGGAAAGTACCCTACAGAACACGGTAACCAAACAAGATAACCAAGTCGTATTTGGTGTTACTGGAATTGTCCTGATAAGCATTCTGAGTACAGAAGATTTTTTTTTAATCGACTTCTTAATCGATATTCATAACATAATAACAAAACAATATCTACATTCCTGCATTTTCTAAATTCCTACCCTGGTTAGCCTACATGTTTTTATTACAAAAATAATAGTTGATGAATATAACTAACTGTGTACCATGTCTTTAATGGTATTTCAATACTTCATAAGCATTAATATAAAAAGATAATGGTTGCTAACGCTTAACTTTACCAAATAGTAAAATTTTGAGCATAATTCATTGCTTTAATGACAGTTATCCAGGGAAAATAACGATAAAATTGGAAATTACAGTGAGCTATATATCCCAAATTTTTATTATTTTATTTAAAACTGACCTTTACGACCCAAAAACTTTTGAATTCTTTAAAATGCTCCGGGTGTAAGGGACCAGCGATGTGTTTTTCTGGGGAGTAAAGGACAGCTAACTTCTAAAATATCCTATTTATCGATATGGTTACCATACTACTGCGAAAACAGAAAATTTATAAGCACTTTCGTCATAGACATCGAAGATATAGGTCCACAAATAAAAAAAATACAAAGGTTTTAAAAAAAACCGAAACGTTTTTTGCTTCTCCTGAAAAGTAGCATTTTGTCCTTTACGACAATTGAACCTAAAGGTATCGAAATGGTTCTGATTTTCTGGTACTTTGTGGAATTTTAAGCTGTTACTAGTAGTTTTGTAAAGTTTGTAGTGGTGTAAGTATAAAATTGTTCTCTTAGACTCAATTCACCCTAGAAGAGCGGCGAAGGGCAGCGAAGCGCAGCGACCCGCTCGATAGAAACAAATAAAGTATAGTTCATATAGAATTGGCACAAACAAAAAAATCTGATAAAAAAAAACCTATGTTCTAAATTCAAAAGTGACAATTACAATTTGTTGGCAATATTTCGATGTTTTAATTGTGGGTATTTTGTAGACCTTGCTCAATTTATTTGAAAGTTATCTGTAATGGAACTCAAAGTGAGAAAACTGATGGCGAACAAATTCACGGAAAATCCTTCGTGATCTGGATCAAAGGTAGCTAAGGCACTGAATCTTCACAAAAGTTCAATTTGTAGGGTTATAAAACGGTACAAGGATGCCTTGTCCTTCGATAGGAAGGCACAGGTCAAACGTGAATCTGGTACCAAGGATACAGAACTGAAGAAAAACGTGTTGAGAACTATTTAAAAAACCCAGGCCCCTCTGATTAGGACTGACCCGTAAGTTCAAGAAATGTCGCAGTACTGTGAGACGTATTCGTCTTCGAGCGGGCTACAAGAGCTATCGAGCTATTAAAAAGCCAAATCGTACCATGAAGCAGAACGTACTAGCTAAAAATCGAGCTCGATTGTTGTACGACAAAGTTTTGACCAAATTCAAAGGGTGCTTTTTGATGGACGATGAAACATGTGAAACTTGATTTCAAACAACTACCTGGCTCAAAATTTTACTTGGCTGATACGAGGGGAAATGTTGACGAAAAATACAAGTTCATAAATTTGGAGAAATTTGCAAAAAAACATATGATTTGGCAAGGAATCTGTAGCTGTGATCTTAAAACCAAGGCCTTCGTGACATCTGGAACTATAACGTTGGATATTTATATGAAAGAGTGTCTGCAAAAACGTGTTCTGCCCTTCATTCGTAACCACCGGCTTCCTGTTAAATTTTAGCCAGATTTAGCTAGCTGCCACTACTCCAGGAAGGTATTAGAGTGGTACGAAAATAATAACGTGGATTATGTTCCCCGCAATATGAATCCGCCAAATTGCTCCCAGTTTCGCCCAATCGAGAATTATTGGGCAATTATGAAAAGCAAGTCGAAGAAGAGTGGTAAAATGGTCAAAGACCTCAATTCATTGCGACCCACGTGGAATTAACACATCAAAAATATTGACAAAAACACTGTTCAGAAGATGATAGGAACCATTAAGAGAAGAGTTCGCTGCTATATTAATAACGAAGAAAATGTATTTATTTTTAGTACTCGATGTAAAGTAAAATACATAATCTTTAATACCTATTTCCCTAAATTTAGTTTTATTGAATAGATAAAAAAATGTAGCCAATACATTAGGTACCAATTCTATATGAACTATACTTTAGAGAAGGCGCGAGGATCCCCGCGACTCCTTGAGAAGTCGCTGGAATGCGCGGGAAGTCCAAGATCTCTGGGCGGGATAATGCCAGCGGCCGCTAGCGACTGCTCGAGCATCCTTGAGCAGTCCCGCGACTTCTCGCGCAGTCGCACGGCTTCGTTTATGGAATTCGCCGGAATTCCCGCGGATCCGCGGGCATCCGCGCGCCTCGTTGGAGTTTCTCATTCGATAATAAGTCTTATTGTAATGAAAATAAAGTCAAAATTCTCATGACACTGAAACTGTGTTCCGCTTCGCCGCCCTTCGCCGCTCTTCTGGTGTGAATTGAGCCTTAAATTTATTTTCACATGACACATATAAATACACCATGCTTGTATTCCCAAACGGAGTAGAAAGAGCACAAGACATACATAGTCAATATCATGAATGTTTCACGCTCCTTAGCCACTTTTAGCGTAGTTTTAGGATTAAACACAGATGAAAAAGGTATAATAGCTACAGCTAACCTGTCGCTTAAGATATACCTAAACCTATTTCCTTAGTCGCCTCTTACAATATCTACATAAGAAATGGAGAGGTATTATGCTATCCCAACACCTCACAAAAAAGGCTGGTTTAATTTTATTGATAACAAATATTATTAACCAATTTAAATAAGACACTCTGTATACCATTCGTCGACAATGTTAAACAGTTTTTAAATTATGTTCCAACTAGCCAGTAACAAAAATAACAACAACCGGCCAGTATTTTCGACACTTTATTACCTTCGATCTTGTATTTCAGACCATTTCCCGAACCTAGCAAAAAGCAAATTCCGGAAATTCCATTCCCAAATAACTGGCAATCTCCTCATTCTGGGCAACGTAGCGATCCGTCATTACTTCCATTGTGCATAATTAAACTCAACACACCATCAAGTCGACTTAAGTAACAATATCTAAAGCCTTAAATTAACAATGAAGGTACTAACATCCATTTACAACAGAAATTCAACTTATATAATTCGATTATCTAATTCTAACAAAGTTGCGAACTCGTTTCGTTGAATTACAGGTAGTACGAGAGCCGGGTGGAAGTTTGCTATCAAACTTTGTGCACTGCACCGTACAACAAAATCGATTTCGAAAATTCAATGCTCAGCTTTTCTACCTGGATGAACATAGTGGCAACTTTGCGTCAATGTAACAGAGAACATTTTGATACATACTTACATCAGCTCCGACCTTGTACTCCTTAATAGGATACGCGCAAAGCACGCAAAACTAGACTCATACAAATTCATGATGATTTTGTAGTTATTTTAAGCACAATTTTAGGTTAAGAGTACAATAGTAGTAGCAGATCGCTTAAAGCATAGGTACGTAGACTATTTCCTTAGTCGCCTCTCATAACATTCAAAGAAAAGGTGTCATTCAGAACCCACCACCAAACCACCATATGTCGAGTTAAGGGTTTATAGCCAAAATTGAATTAAAACAAAATATCATAGGACTAGGTAGGTTTTTTATGTCAGTATTTCCATAAGAGACATCAGTTTTTTGCGGGTAAGACCCTTTCAGTATGTAAGTATATTTCTTTTCTGAGCATTTCTCTGGGTCTGGGATATATTTTATTTTTTGAAATGTTTATTTGCCACGCAGCTTTTGAGATAAAAATCGCGAGTTCTTTCCTATTTAATTGACGTTAATAATGTTCCTACTTAGTAAATACTTCTTTTGTTGTCCCATGTAAAGCGTATGGAAAATTGTAACAAAATATTAATTTGTGACACCTTTCTTCTCCCAATGCAATAAAAGAGCTCTCTATGATTTTTAGTAAAAATTACTTGAATATTGTTGGTAATATCACAATAAAGTTCTGCCTTTATTGCATAGTTTATTTGTATTGTCCTACTGACATAAGAAGTAACGCAGCCGGATCTCAGTCCACTATGTAACGTGATCGTATCAGGCTGATACGTGCGTCTCCGTAATTGCTCGGGGCTCGGGGGCTAAGATAGGCTGCAGAAGATTGGGAGTCTGGGAAATATGGCCTCGACTGACAGGGGTAATATCGGTGTTTTAGCTCGTAAGTTCTTGTAAGGCTCTTTTAATGGGAATTTTTTGACCAATTGGTATTTGAAATGAAAAAATTGATGTGTTTTTGTTGACTTTCAAAGGTTACATCCTCACATATTTTTAGGTAAGACCAAGGCGATAGTGGTAGGTTGCTAGCCTGTCGCTTAAAATATACCTTAACTTTACCCAGTTACCTTAACCAGTCGCGCGATGAGAGCGGTGGCGCGTAGTGCGCGTTTGGCAGCAGCAGCCGCCGTGGCTCCTAGATGAAGGGCTACGAATTACCCCGAAACATGTCGAGCTAAACTCGATTTAAAAACGTGAGTTGTCCGTTTACTATTCATCATACCTTAACCTGTTTCCTTAGTCGCATTTTACGACATCCACGGTAAACATAGAAAGGTGTTTTTTTAAACCCGGCTCCAAATAGATTGTTATTATTACCGATTATTGTTATCGTGATGAGAAAATCAATCCAGGAGATATTAGTTAGTTTAAAAAAATATTTCTTACATATTTTTTCTTCAGTCACTTTCATCAGTCTCACCTTTGAGTATGACATTAATTATCTCGACGTTTCGGCCGTGTTACAGCCACCGTGGTCATGAGTAGACTACTCGTCTACCACTAGTGGTTACGTAGTAATAATGTTGTATTTCGTGTCCAAAGTTCAACGACATGGTTCTATAAATAAAACATTCTGCAGCCATTTAACATCGAAAATTGAATTTCAAATTAACAATGTCACGGGATTTCCCGTATCGCCAAAATCCCGGATTCCCTTCGCGCTTGTCCGGGTAAGCCTTGACAAAATAATGAAAGTCACAACGGGATTGCCCGTCATTTTAACACGTTTACAAGAAATACGGTTCTTATTTGTAATACCATGGTAACATCTTGTTTTTTGTATTATTTTGATGTAAAACAAGCTTATGTAACTTTGACAGTCATTTTTTAGGTTTTAAGTCGAGAGGTAAAATAGTGGCAGTTACTTTTCTAGTTTCAACCTATTTCTTAAGTCGCCTTTTATGACTGTATTCTCTGTGTGGGGTCGAGTTTAGAATAACACCTCTCCATTTCTACCGTGGATGTCGTAAGAGGCGACAAAGGACATAGGTTAAGGTATATTTTAGGCGACAGGCTAGCAATCTGTCACTATTGTACCTGCCACCTCAAAACCTAAAAAATATTATGCTAGAAGTGGCCACAAAACATGAAATTAGCTATCGTTTTGTCTATGTAGCGTTTTGTGTGCTCTACCTACTCCGTTTGGGAATACAGGCGTGATTGTATGTATGTATGTATTCTCTGTGTAATTTAAACCGGACACCACGCGATGTAATTCAATACACGTAGGTGCTTCATCCTCATTAATTGAATTATTTTCTGTTTAAAAACAAAAGGCTTAAGCCTAAAACATGTCTGAACCTGTCTATTAGTCGCCTCTTACGACATCCACAAAGATAGAGCGGGGTTATTCTAACCTGACTATACAAAACAGTCTCTGTATGTATCTATCTTTTTAATTTTATATGGCTACTTATGTTGTTGTTGTTGTTGTTGTATGACTCTTTATTGCACATAAAACAATTACATAGAATAATATTACAGAACAACAGTGTAACTTACGTACAAAGGCGAACTTATCCCCGAGGGGATCTCTACCAGTTAACCTTCGGGCGACTGACAGGAAAAATGGAACGAGCAGACATACAAACAAAATAAGAGAACAAAAAAAAGGAGGTTAAACCTAAAACTACTTAATATAAACAGACAATTATAAATAAATATATCTCATACATAAACAATACATCCCAATACAAACAAATAACTATCACTATTATAAACTAATACATAACATCCCATATTATAAATAAAATATTATAACATACAATAAATAGATAGGACACATAACAACCAAAATTTATGACGATTTGTCAAGCCAATACTCCTCCAAACGTCTTCTCAAAGTTGCCACAGTCTGCGATTGTCGAATGTCAATTGGCACCTGATTCCACAATTTGACAGCAAGAAAGGAAAAGGAATTGGAATAAGATTTGGATATGGAGATCGGGAAAGCGAGGGAAAGATTGCTACTCGACCGTAGTCGGTTCCCAGAACCGGAGGCCAAGTAATTAAATCTTTCGGCGAGGTAGGAAGGGGATTGAGGTTTAAAAAGAACATTAAAAAGCAACGACAGGACAGGACTTATTTTCTATTGTTCCGTGTGGTGCCGGGTTAGAATAGCACCTCCCCATTTCTTCCCATGGGTGTCGTAAGAGTCGACTCTGGGAAAGGGTTAGTGTATTGTGGGCGATGGGCTAGCAACTTGTCACTGCAATATCACGTTTGATCATCTGGATATCCTGAAATTGCTGAACGTGGCACTGAATTTTCGAATTCATGTGTTCTACCCCTCTTGGGAATACAGGCGTGAGAATATGTATGTATGTATGTATGTACTTATTTTCTTTCACATTGCTAACATATCTTTGCCCTTGACTGTACCCCGCGCGAGTATTTACGGAACTTTTTGCAGTGAATTGGGGAAGATTTTCAGTAAGTATCTGAAATATATTTTTTTTTATTCATCTGGAAACTGATAATTGGTAGGTACATTATTAGGTACTAGTTACAATACAAAGGGTTTATTCATTTAGTCTCTGTATTGTTTTAATTTTATAATTATGTAGTTCATCGCGTTCATTAAGAGTGCGCAATTTAAAAAAAACTGTTGCCTCTATTAAGCTGCTTATATATTTCCTTCTCTGTACTGCTGACCTAAATAACGAAGAGGCTCAGAATTTCAACGATGCTGAGCGGCCGACATCAAATCTTGAAGTAATCTCATTAAATTAATTGTGACAACCTATATCTTTGTAACTATTAACCTGTGTGGTTTAGAATACACACATAGAACACATACATACATATTCTCACGACTGTATTCCCGTGAGGGGTAGGCAGAGCACATGAATTCAAAAATCCAGTGCCACGTCTAGCAAATTCAGCGTAACCAGATGGTTAAACGTGATATTGCGGTGACAGGTTGCTAGCCCATCGCCCACAATACACTAACCGTTTCCCAGAGTCGACTCTTACGACACCCACGGGAAGAAAGGGGGAGGTGCTATTCTAACCCGGCACCACACGGGGAAACGGGAAACGGGCTGGTTTAGAATAACACCTGGATATTGTAAAAGGGACTAAGAAAATAGGTTAAAGGTTTAAGACTGTATTGTTACACCTCTCCGTTTCTTCCGTGGAGGTCGTAAGAGACGATTAGGAATTAGGTCGAGGTATATTTTAGGCGAAGGGCTAGCAACCTATCACTATTATTCCTGCCAACTCAAAACCGTTCGTACGCTAGAAGTGGCTACGAAACGTGAAATGGTCATGGTTTTGTCTAGGTAGCGTTTTGTGCGCTCTGCCTAGCCCATCAGGTAATATAGGCGTGATGTATGTATATAATATATACATGTATACTCTTTATGCTACATGTGGCTACAATAGCCATAGTTTTGACTATGTAACATTTCACGCGCTCTGCCTACGGTTTTTGGCAATAATCAATAAGTGCAAATGAAACAAAGACACTCCAAACTCCCAAAGTCATATTTCACGTTCACAGCCAAGAGCAAACATATTTGGTAACCTTTCGACGTCTACAGACTAATCGACGCCGACCTTACTAATAAAACTATTATTTCACAACGCCACGTGTAATCTCACCATCCAATGATCACTTGAAACGGTTGCTTCAAATCAGTAAGCGTTATTAGCACGCAATGCACAGCAAAATTGCTTGCATTGTCGCTCGTCTGTTTTTTAGTGGTGAAGAGACTTACCAATGAGGAGTGAAATATAGGACTTCAAATGCAATCGGCGGATAAATTTGCTTTTCATTGCGTGCTAGATATACGCACTGTTTTTGGTTTCTTGGGCTATGGAAGCAATGTTATTAACCGCCATCATTTTCATCATTGGGCATAGGCCTCCTATGTGCAGCAAAACAGGAAACTTGACATTCAAATTCAAGTTACTCCCGGGTGGATAGTTTCTGTGGTTATGTGCATACTTACACATCACGCCTGCTGTACTCGTATTCTTAAAGGTGGTGAGCAGAGCATAATATGAAATCCTTACTAATATTATAAGTCAGAAAATGAGTTTGTTTGTTTGTTTGTTCCGCTTTCACGCCGTAACTACTAAACCGATTGCTTTGAAATTTTGCAGACATAAGGATAGAAGTCCGGATTAAATAATAGGGTACTTTTTATCCCGGAAAAAATTGATTTTCCCGAAGGAAAACAAAAATATAGTTTGTTGTTGTTGTTGTATGACTCTTTATTGCACATAAAACAATTACATAGAATAATATTACAGAACAACAGTGTAACTTACGTACAAAGGCGAACTTATCCCCGAGGGGATCTCTACCAGTTAACCTTCGGGCGACTGACAGGAAAAATGGAACGAGCAGACATACAAACAAAATAAGAGAACAAAAAAAGGAGGTTAAACCTAAAACTACTTAATATAAACAGACAATTATAAATAAATATATCTCATACATAAACAATACATCCCAATACAAACAAATAACTATCACTATTATAAACTAATACATAACATCCCATATTATAAATAAAATATTATAACATACAATAAATAGATAGGACACATAACAACCAAAATTTATGACGATTTGTCAAGCCAATACTCCTCCAAACGTCTTCTCAAAGTTGCCACAGTCTGCGATTGTCGAATGTCAATTGGCACCTGATTCCACAATTTGACAGCAAGAAAGGAAAAGGAATTGGAATAAGATTTGGATATGGAGATCGGGAAAGCGATGCTTTCCCGATCTCCATAAATGTTTGCTTGATAGATCGATGATAGATCGATAGATGATAGATCGATGGTGCTGTGTGTCGTTTGAAACGAGAAGTTTTCTTATAGTTTTGTGCTTTATACTGCAATATAACCGAGTTCCACGAGGGCGAAGCCGCGGGCGGAAAGCTAGTATTACATAAACAAAACCATATCTTGGTCTTACGCTTTTAGCCACTTTTATCACAGTTCAGTAGTGCTTTCTGCCAATTTTCTTCTTCGGCGGCTGTCGAAGGACACGGAGATTCGCGTGTTGATGCTCGCCGAACAGTGATTAGCGACAAATCGCGCGATCCTTAATATCCTAAGCGACGTCGAATGACGTCGGGCGACATTGCACAGGACACATGAATTTCCCTTTCTTCCATGGATGTTGAAAGAGACGACTAAAGGCAATAAATAGGTTAAGAAGTATTTTAGGCGACTGGCCAGCGGTTGCAGGTGACAGGTTTGTCACTATTATACCTGCCAACTCAAAACCTAAAATTTCGTTTATGCAGCGTTTCGTGTGCTCTGCCTTCCCCATTTGGGAATACAGGCGTGATGTATGTATGTAGGTACAAAACAGTTCCATCACTTTTGAGTACGTCCATGTAAAAAAGTTCACAGGTCTATATATAAACGCCAAGCAATGTACAACTTCCGAAATTGGTTGTTTGTCGCAGACGCGCCGGCGCCGCGTGACTCTGCCAACTGGAGCCGGGTTAAGGTTGCTATGGCCAGTGTCAATGTCATGACGCCATTACTGGATGGTGTTTGGCAAACTCTTAAAGTGTGGCGACATTGGCAAGAATAACATAAAGCGTGGCAACAATTAGTGATGCAATTCCTGCGCCCGCGAGTGGACCACGCGCCGCCGGCGCGATGATAGCTCGCTGTTGGTACGCTTGCCACGACTGAACTGCGAGCTGGCAACGCTTCTAAACGTTTCTAAGGCCAAATGCTGGTAGACTACTCGCAAATTCATTGATTACGCGAGGTCCACTCGTTGACAACGCGAGATCCACTCAATGACCGCGCGAGGTCCGCTCGTTGACGGCGTGGGGCCACCCGTGGACCACCTGCCAACAACGAGTGGACGCCGAGGGGCGAGGCAGTGAGGGTCGAGTGCCGGGTGGATGTGATGAGCTGTGACCTTTATTGTAAACGCAGCTTAACCTGATCGCTCGGGATAACAAGAATGTCCCGCAACATGTCAATTTCACCTGACATATCTGGCGACATCGTGCGACTGTTTGTCACAAGTGACTTTACACTAGCGACATGTCGAGCGAAGTCTGGCAACGTCGGACGACGTCGGGCGACATTGCGCGGAGTCGTGAACTTTGTGTTGTGCGACAAGGTCGCGGGACAAATATCCCCTAGTAGTGAAAACATGGCTTAACCGGAACGATCGATATCACAATCGCTTTTCTCCGTCAATCCCATGCTAATTACAAGCGCGTAGACAATAACCCTGCAGATTTAAAATTTAGGACAATAGATACATAAAGGCCAAGCAATGTACAACTCCCGAAATTGGTTGTTTGTCGCAGACGCGCCGGCGCCGCGCGACTCTGCCAACTGGAGCTGGGTTAAGGTTGCTATGGCCAGTGTCAATGTCATGACGCCATTACTGGATGGTAAATATTTGGCAAGGATAACGCAAAGCGTGGCGACCTTTTAGTGACGCAACTGCATCTTGAGTTACAAGTAAGCTTTAGCATATTTTAGCCAAGTTTTGATATAAGGTAAACGTCCCTGTGCTCGACACTGACCCAATACACGGCACTTGCAACCTTATGTCATAGTAAGACAGGTGACAGATGGGTGTCATCTACTGGGCGTTGAGGTGTCGAGCATTGGTACATTTACCTTACAAGGTGAAATCAAAATAAATGTTTCTCAGCTAATGCTGGACAATGGAATTCCCTTACTCATTTAATTAGTATTTTTTCCATATGCTAAGAATATCCAAAATTTTATCCTAATTATCAGCCTAATTTTCAGGTTTTTTTTCTTTTTAGGTTACTTTTTTCCGTATGGTATCGGGTTTTGAATAACACCTTTCCGTTTCTTCCGTGGATGTCGTACGCGACTAAGCAAATAGGTTTAGGTTATGCTTTAGGCGACAGGCTAGCAACCTGTCACTATTCTACCTCTTCTATCTTTGCAAAGCTAAATACTAGAAGTGGCTACAGGGCGTGATATAGTCATAATCATGATTTGGCTTGGTGTGCTCTGCCTACCCCATTTGGGAACACAGGCGTGTTTGTATGTATGTATACAATCACGATTGTATTTCCAAATGAAATAGACAGAACACACAAAACATTACGTAAACTATGATGATGTTTCGTAGCTAGCTTTAGCATATTTTTTAGATACCAAGTTAGACAAAGGAGGTAAAATACTGATAGGTTGCCAGCCTATCATCATCCAGCCTATATACGTCCCACTGCAGGGCACAGGCCTCCTCTCAGTATGAGAGGGCTTGGGCTATAGTTCCCACGCGGGCCCAGTGCGGATTGGGAACTTCACACACAACATTGAATTGCTTCGTCGCTGTGTGCAGGCTTCCTCACGATATTTTCCTCTTCACCGAATAGCTCGTGGTAAATATCAATCTCGATATCGCACATAAATTCCGAAAAACTCAGAGGTGTGAGCCCGTGGTTTGAACCCACGACCCTCTGCTTGAGAGGCCACAGGGCGATCCGCTGGGCTACCACGGCTTAAGCCAGCCTATAGCTTAAAATAATTATTTTTGAGAATACAGCCATAATCCTGTGTTTGTAAGTGAAAATCTCTTCGTTATGCAACATGCACTGAACAATTTTAACAAAACTTCTCGCCTACAAACAATAAATTCAAGAGGAAATGAAACCTTTTATTTCTCCGATAGTGGCACAAAGAAAATGCTTTTACAAACTAACGGGGAAGCAGTTTCTTTTCATTTGATATTCTTGCAGGCGAGTAAGTTTTGAAAGCCCAAGTTTGTAGCAAGAACTATGGAGCAATAATACCCCTGTGATACCACAGCACTTGCAGGACAGTGGTTTCATTATCAAGTCATGATATTTGCTATTCGTTTTAGCATTTTTTTGTTTCACATGCCCAGTTCTTTTGTTTTTTGTCTGTTATCAAGTCGTGCAAATTTTGGATCCACAACCCGATTACCGATTACCGATTCGGATGATATTTTGTGCACTTGTTTTTATTATTTTCGTTACTGTATCGTTATTTAAAAGTATCGTATTATCGTTAGTCTCATTTTTTCTGTTAAAAAAGATGCTTTCGAGTGCTCTCCCTATCGCGTTTGGGGATATTGGTGATTTCCTGCAACAGAAAGACATTTTTTGTTGTCTTCGTTCAAAAGATTGGATAGGTTAGGTTTATATTTTATTTTTCTGAAGTAATTAGTATTTCCTTTACTTTTTTATTATAAGATTTTAACTAACGATCATAATGACGTTGGTTAAAAGTTGTTTGCTATGTTTTTGTATGTCGTGTTAATTTTTTTCACTTATGGATTTACTTTCTTACTTACTTACTTACTAAATCTTGTAACAACGTGTATGATACCACTGTATTTAGATATGATGTGGCCACGCAACGAACAGCATGAATAACTATTACTTTATGTCTCATAACTTTGCCAAAGTTTTTAATAACACAAGCGTAGTCTTGCAATATTATGTGCAAATAAATAATATTTTTTATATGAACAGACCTTGGAATTTATGGACTCAAATAAAACACTATGTGACCCCATACTTAAGTAATCACGCCATATTCCCAAACGGAATAAGAAGAGGACAAGAAATGCTACATAGTCAAAACCATGAGTAATTTTAGGTTTAAAACTACATGGAAAGAGATATAATAAGTTGCTAGTGCTACCCTGCCACCCTGTGTTTCACCTAGTCACCTTACGTCCCGTACGCACCTGCAATCCTTTGACGGCGATGCTAGGCGGTTGACTAAGAGCCAAAGTACAAAATACTGGGCAATATTTTCAGATTTTCGTAATTTTTTTAAGATGAAAATTTAGGAAAAAACCTCAACTTTCTTCATTCTTTCCAATCTTGTACAGGTTTGTTTATTGACTCTATTTGAATGTGCACTCCCTTAAATTTGATGTTTTACATCATTCTATGTCAAAAATTGCCTGGGAAAAAGCTCGCTTATGCCTTGATCACAGTACCGAGTAGAGTGGCGAGAGAGTGTTCTCGGCCGAGTACTCGGTTCGTGTGTACTATTACTTATATGCCTTCATACTACACACGAACCGAGTACTCGGCCGAGAACACTCTCTCGCCACTACTCGGTACGTGTGATCAAGGCATTAGTATTTTTTAGTGTTCCATAGAGAAATACCTACTGCATTTGACACAACAGATGCTAGAAAAAAAAATTGCGTTACAGCTTTTTGTTCCACATTGAGCTGATTATCAAAAGCTTTTAAGCATTTTCAGGCTTGCAAATGTGACTCCTCGGGAACCGTATCTGATGCCCTTAATTTTCCCCTTCCGGGTCGTGCTTGAGTAAGCACGATCATTAATTTGGCAATTCAGATTCAATCGGATGTTAACAGAGGATGTGAGCGTCTTTATCGATAATCTCGGTAGATTAATAACTAGAAGTCTATAGCTTTGGAGATTTTTCCTACAAAACGTTATTAGGTATACACGCAGCATACTCGTCACGCCTATTTTCTGCTAGGGTAGGCAGAGACAACTTTGTTCCATTTGCCATGATCCTAACTTTCCTTTTTAGCTTCATTGACAATCATAATCTTGGTTATGTCTATTTCACATTTCGTGCGCTCTGCCTACCCCATTTGGGATTATAGGCGTGATTATATGTATGTATGTATGTATGTATAGGCTACTATAATTATGTCTCCGGGTACTCTTGATCTGATCTTTTTACCAAAACGCAGTATACGCCGTTTTCCGACGTAGCATAAACAGCTTCAATAAATACTCTCAAAAGAAGCAAAAGTTCCACTTCACAAGGTTATATTTTTGCTGCCAAAATACTAGTGTTGGTGTTACCATTTTGGCAAATAATGCCATTTTGCCATGAGTTTACACAGTGGTCTTACTTGCTAGTGACGAGGTGATGACGTAAAGAATTTATATGGAGAATTTTAACAACGCCACTAATTATATTATTGTATCTGCGCGTATATTTATTGACTTGATTATAGAAAAATTGACAGAAAGTGATGCCTATGCAAGGGACATTATTACGTATTCATTCAAAATCGTACTTAGTTAGGTACAAATAGGTCGACATTTTTTTAAATAAGTTTAGCCTGGTGAATGATTATTTTCAAGAATTACCCTTTAGCCGGGGCGCATCAGCAGCCGCGATTGACTAAGAGCCAGGGGTATAAGAGACTAAGCAATTATGATTTTCGAATTTTCAATTTTTTTACATGAAAATTAGAGAAAAAAACTACACAGGAGTTTCAAACGCGTAAACCCAACCACTGGTTAAATTTACGGTCAATTTCCGGCCATCCTGTATATCTCTCTGTCTCTCCATGTAGCATAGCCATAGGACGTCTAGTAAAGTAAACAAAACATCTCATGTCTAAGCGTGATCGAAATGCCCACCTTAATTTTTCCGTGCCATCGATTTTTCCCTTGAACGGAACCTTGGAAGTCGCGGAGGTTCATGAATAGCTGATGCTGATAGCTGACCTTGCCTGGGGTTATGCTACCGTTGCTGAAGGCAACCAATTACTGGAATTTACATGAGCTATCATGTGTAGTCATAATTATGACGTTTTTTTAGTGTATAGGTTAAGTAAGGATGTTCAAATTGGTATCCTTAATAGCCTAACCGGGCTTACAATGTTAGGTAGGTTAAGACTGGAATACATACATTATGTCTGTATTCTCAAATGGGATAGATAGGCAGAGCACACGACACTTAGTGAAAACCATAACTACTTCAAGTTTAGTTACCACTTTAAACATTACTTTAAGTTGAACCATTCATGAACGAAGATAATAATGACAGTTTGCCAGCCTGTCGCCTAAATCATACCTCAACCTATTTCCTTAGTTGCCTCTTACAACATCCGTGGGAGAAATGGAGAGGTGTTATTGCATCCCGACACCACACGTGAAAAATAGTTCAAAAAACAGTTACTTCCAAAAATAGAGTTTAACGGTATCACTAATTTTGCTTCATAAAGTAAGTCCATAGTTAGCTCTGCCAAAAATCGCATCATCATCATCATCATCATTTCAGCCATTAAGACGTCCACTGCTGAACATAGGCCTCCCCTTTAGACCTCCATGAATACCTGTTGGAAGCGACCTGCATCCAGCGTTCTCCGGCGACCTATCCCTATAAAACTATGATAATTTTAAACAAAAAAAAAACGACTTCAAATTAGCAATATTTTAAAAGTATTCTGTTTACTGAATGTAAAATCATGATTTCATCAACAAATTACCGAAAACGCCGTACATCTCCATATACAATTTGAAGAGTTCCCTCGATTTCTCCAAGATTCCATCATCAGATCCTGGTTTCGTGCCAATGGGACCAATTTCGAGTTTATACCCTTTCGATTAAAAAAAAAAATTAAAATCGGTCCACGGATCTCCGAGATATCATAACATACATAAAAAAAAAAAATGTCGAATTGAGAACCTCCTCCGTTTTTGAAGTTAGTTAAAAATACCAATACCATGTCTGTTATCTATACAAAGTTTCGTGTACTCTGCCCCTGAAACGTTGGCTTAACACGTTAACTGCGGGAAGAGAATTCAAAGACTTTCAGTCGGTGCGTCGTAGGGTATATAAGATCCGACAAACGACTTTCCGTTACAGCGTTTGGGGGTCGAAAGTACCTGTTCAACCTGCTCATCTAAAAATATCATTATTCGCATGGGTATGATGAATTTCGGTATAATATACTTTGCAACAGAGAGCCATAGAGTGGTTCATAACACAGTTGAGGTCGTAAGTAAATGGAGCCATTCTAAAGGATTCAAATGTATGTTTAGAAATGTCGGGTCTTTTATGCCCGATATTCGCACTGACCGAAAAAACTATCGATATAATTTTAGGGCCGTAAGGAGTCAAAAAAGCATCGATATCGATCAAAATAATTCTTATTTAATATCAGATGTATCTTTAATATTGTAACAGTCACGGTAAAGAAAATTTTACATAGTCAAGATTAAGTCTCGTCTTTTTTAACTTAATGAGCAGCTTCTCTGCTACTCGAAGTTCGGCGTAGTTTGTCGTAGCAGCCAGAACGATGTTATATTTTCAGATAAAGCCTGATCAATTAAGTTATGGCTATAGAGTATTTTTTTTCTATTGTGTTGATGATTATAAATTATCCGGGCATTTTATTACATAGTGCGGTACGCAATAGTAACCCCATCACAACATGTCTCTACCACTTCAAACCTCGTTTTAAAGTAGTGTAATATGATGCTATTTGTCGCTAGAGTTACCTACCTTTACCTTTTTATACATATTCTATATTTTAGTATGTATGAGTTAAAACTGGTGTAATAACTTTTTTTTATCTATACACAAGCACAACCCTAGACAAACTAGCGTGTAATCTAGTGCGGCCATCGGGTCATTGGGCATCGGGTCACTAAGATCCTGACGGTTTTTTTTTACTTTCAGTCGGTATAGGGCATAAAGGACCCGATGAGGTTTTTTTGTAATAATTGACTACTCTTGAAGAGACGATTTCAAAACAGTAACTATCTTACTTCTACTCACCCGATAACCTGTATAAACTTGTCCCGCACCGGCGGAAAGTTAAGGAATTTGCCTGCCGCACCGTAGGCTAGATACGCATAGGGTCTATTCGACCCGAAACCGCAGTGAACGTGTTAACTCGACTTATACCAAAATACGGAATAACAAACTACACACAAGCGTAATTACAAACAAAAAAGTTGGTACCCCGAAAACACCTCACTTTGCATACTTTAGGATCTTCTCGCCACTAACTCGCGTTAACTTTTAATCGCTCGGAAAGAGCTCTCTAACGCAAAAGTTAGCCCTCATTTGCATTTCGGTGGCCTTTCAAGTACTTACGAGTATGTGGAGTTTTAGTTTTTATTTCAAGTGTGACTTTTATGGCCAAAAAAAAGAAGATGAAGATACATGTAATCACGCCTGTATTTTCGAATGGGTAACCAAAAGCACACAAAATGCGATAAAGACAAAACCATACCTATTTCACGCTTTGCACGCAAAATTTTGGGTTTTACCATAGATGAAAATAATTACTGCTCCATTTCTTCCGTGGATGTCGCAAGTGGGTACCAAGGAAATAGGTTTAGGTATGCTTTAGGCGATAGGCTCTAACTATTACACTACCTATTCCATCTGGTTTCAAACCTAATATCAGGCTACTTCTAGCGTCGGCGAAGCTTGATATAGTCATAATCATGGTTTTGTCTATATCACGTTCCGAGTGGTCTGCATACTCCATGGGGAACACGGGCGTGATTGCATGTATATATGTATGAAAAGGTAAAATAGTAGCAAGTCGCCTCTAACGACAATTACGGAAGAAATAGCATAGGCGTTATCCTGAACCCAACACCCAAATTACTACATACCAAAGAGGTACAATCGAACAAACTGATTCCTGACCCACCGCAGAATGTTATCACAATAAACATAATAAAGGTTTCCTTTGTCAGGCAATGCAATGTCATTATGACGTTCACTGTGTATAGGTCAGGAATCAATTGGTTCGATGGTAAAACCTCAACCACTCTTCTTTTAATCCTCCAAAACGCTTTTTCCTTATTTCCCTGACCTCCAGTATTCATTACCTTCGAAGCACCAATCCCCCTCAAATTCAAGGCCCCCATAGTTCCGCTGGCCTGCTGCCAAAAGGGGCTGGACAACCTTGGCATTATTGCTGCATCCGGGGTCATTGCCCACCGTATTGATTTTTACTTCCTGGGGGAGTACGCTGTACACCAGATGCTCTTTGTTTTGTTGAGCTGGCGAATGCTACTGATAGTTTCCTCGCAAATTATGCCTACATGCATACATATTTATACATCACGACTATATACCTAAAGAGGATAAACAGAATACACAAAACGCTACATAGTCAAAACTGGATCTATATCTGGATCCCAATTTTTTTTAACCTATTTTTTTCCCCTAACGTTTTTTGCCATAATGATCATTTGCCTTAAAACTCATATGGCATATTTTTAGTTTCCCTAAACATTTTATGTCAAAAACGATTGTTTTGGCACTTCGCTCGCTTCACTCGCTATTTATGGTCATAAAATAAACCTAACCTAACCTAACCTATTTGATTTCTAGCCTACCTAATTGATTCCTGACTATTTTTAAATTATGGGAAATGATTATTATGGCAAGTGATCGTTAGGGGTAATGCCCATTAGGGCAAAACGGTTAGGGCATGTGATTTTAGGACAAACGATGTTAGGGATTGCGAGGGACACCCTCAAAACTGATTATTTCAGGTTCTTGGCCACATTCAGCATAAATTTAGGTTGAAACAGTGATGAAAGAGGTATAATAGGTTGCTAGCCTGTCGCCTAAAATGTACCCTAACCTAATTCCTTAGCCGCCTCATACGATATTCGTGGAAGAAATGGAGAGGTGCTATTTAAAGTGTGGCTCGCAAAGATTCCTTTTGAGATAAACACGCCTTTCTACTTTCTATCGGAAAGTTAACTGTTTTTTTTTACAATAGGGTAAATATTTGGGCGTTTGAGCCGCTGTTATTATTCTCAACACTTTTTCTATTAGATTCATTTAGAAATTGGTATAATAAGTGTGTCATATAGTGTCTACGTCTTGCAAATAGGTACACACTAGACTATCATTATAAACACATTTCCAACAGTATCTGATAAAAAAAGTGTCGAAAATAATGACAGCGGCTCAAACGCCCGAATATTTACCCAATTAAAGAGTTTTTTTACTAACGCTAACTATGCATTTCAAGTAGTCATCAACCTATTTTCAATCAGCTATCGTTGATTCTACATCGACAGCCATTCATCGGAACAAAACAGCAAAAACACTGCTGCTGGCGACAAATTATACCAAATTACCCCACCCAATATTCCCTGAACGGTCTGATATTATTTTCTGCGACGCTGTCTTCTCTTGGTTCGCTGCTCCCGAATAAGATTATAGGAGTACAATCCTATGTGACTGCATCTTTGTATCTCCTTACAATGCAACCGGAATCATTAAATTACATTTTTATAAAAGAACTTGAGAGCTTTTCTCGATATTAACGTTTAAAATGTTTTAGTTTCACTATGAGTGAGTCTCGTTTTAACTGTACTTTGAAACAAATCAGTATTTTTAGAATTAGTCATTTTTAGTTTGAATCTAACAGAATCAAAATCGATTCTTCTGGGCAAAAGTTTTGATAACATGGACAAACAGACAGGTATTCATCATCATCATTTTCATAATGAACCTATTAGTACTCGTATCATAATGAACGTTCACTTTTGTCATAGGTCTTTTCTATGACACGGCATTAAGTTTGGTCCTCCGCCACTTTCACCAACTAGCAACTCTATCAAAAAACAACATACATACATGTATTACGTAACGCCTGTGGAGAGTATACATAATTATTTTCTCGAGTAAAACATGGTTATTTTCACGTTTCGAGGCCACTACTAAGATATTTTTAGGGTAACACGTGGCAGGTATAATAGTGTCAGGTTATCGCCTAAAACACACCTTAATCGTGTCTAAAGACATCCATGGAAGAAATGGAAAAGTGTTATTCTAAGGGGCAGCGCAGACGACAGACTTTTGTGCGATCGAATCTGCGGCGCAATAAAAACTCTGAATGGAAACTCTCTGCGCGCCATTCAGAGTTTTTATTGCGCCGCAGACTCGATCGCACAAAAGTCTGCGCTGCCCCTAAACCCGACACCTTTCCACTAAAAAAAAATAAGGGAAAACATCTAAAGCAACGCAAGTATACCTTTTAGTTCCCCATTTCTGGGGCCATAGTTACGGATTCGTTTGGATTCGCTTAGAAATAGATATCTACATCTATTCGAAATAAGTATTGCTTATTTTGCACAATAGTCTTACGTATTAGATGATTTTGCTTAAGCAATTTTGTTACAAGAGTATTATCTCGTATGGTGTCGGGATAGAATAACACCTTTTCATTTCTTTCGTGGATGTCGTAAGAGGCGATTAAGCAAGTAGGTTTAGGCACGCTTTAGGCGGCAGGCTAGCAACCTATCACTGAAATAACTCTACCATCTGTTGTTCCATTTGACCGTGTAAAGTTTCGTGTGTTCTGCCTACCCCATTTGGGAATACAGGCGTGGTGTGTGTATGTAATTAAATATGATGTAATTGCAAACGTATTGATAAAACGTTAAAGTGTAATAAGATCTTATTTAATTTATATTGAAGCTATAATGGTAACAATTTACACATGAGAAATGTACTTAAGTGGCGATATTGGTAAAAGCAGTAGGTACAGTCAGCAACACGGTCGTGTCAACTGCTACCCGATATTGTGACGCGAGCGTTATATTATTTAACACATACAAACATACATTTTTATCGAGTTTAGCTCGACCTGACGTGAGTTACTCGTAGTTTTCAGGATGAATGAGTCTCACGGTAGTACATATAATGTTCAACATAATTATTACTTCCTTACCTACAAAATCGGCGATTTTTCTTTAGTGCTTCTAACCATAGCAACTTCCTTAAGAGGAAATATGCCGGTCGAAGGAATTGAAAAATAGGTATTTGCTAAATCTATTGCTGTCGCGCCGTGACCTGCCCAGACGACGTCGAGTGCGATAAGAACAACTACAGCTCGGACCGAAAATACCTATGAAAATTATACAAAAACAACGTTTCGTAGTCCCCTGATTTCTTCTCCAAAACTTAACCGATTAAATATGTTTTTTCATTAAATGTTTAAAAAATGTCTTAGCTGTGTTTCTATGTTCTTATATTTTGATATAATTGTGTTAAAATTGGTTTCTAGAGGTTTGAACACAACGAAAAAAACTTAACAATTTTTCATGTTTTTGAAGGTTAATATCTCTTTTAATAATTCAATAAAGAAGAAAAGGAAAACATAGGAACATGCTAATATATCATTAGATTGTTGATGTAAAAAATCATTGTTCTAAGGGTAATATCCAGCGAGGAATCAGGGGACTTCGTTTCCATACAAAATATGACCGCTTCATTTCCTCTTAAGAGGGCGCACACATTTTTTACGAACGTAATTATCAGATCAGGCGGGGAAGAGAAATTCAGGGGCAGGGCAGGGGTAAGAGGCACCACAGACCATAACTCGTCGAGTTATGAGTGATTATGGTCTGTAGAGCCCTCTTATCCCTGCGTTTCTCTTCCCCCACCTGACCTTAGTGGTTTTGGACCAATGTTTAAAAAATCGTGAAAAATAAATTAACTCATATTTAGCCATGAAAAAAATATGGTTAGACTAAACATATTCTGTAAATTCACAATAAAATTGTTTCATTTGTAATTATAATAAAATCAATGAGAAAAAAAATAAAGTAATAGTTCAACTTTGAAATTATGTACAATGATATTTGAATAATAAAAACCAATAATTTGATGCATGTCTCTCCGTTAATCCCCAGTAGACTATATTGTCTATCAGATAATAACTAGTTTATATCGTTTATGGTAAATTTTAATGGAAAATTTTCAAGTGAAAGACAGCTCTGACGCGTATTTTTGTGAAAACCCTTCAACAAATTGGCTAAGTAAAAGAAATCTGTGTTGCTAATAAAATATTTCTTTCCGTTAATCCCTAGAAAAAGAGTTGATTTATATGTTACAGTAGTTTTTCTTTAAAAACTTAAGGATTTATAGCTTTCTAAAGCATTTGAAAATCATCAAAATCACCGAATTTTGTGTGCACCCTCTTAACATAAACGATTATTACGTACTCAATAATATATAGGGTAAATATTTGGCGTTTGAACCGCTGTCATTATTCTCAACACTTTTTTTAATAGACTTATTTAGAAATTGGTGTAATAAGTGTGTCATATAGTGTCTATGTCTTGCAAATAGGTACACACTAGACTATTATATACACATTTCCAACAGTTTCTGATAAAAAAAAGCGTTGAGAATAATGACAGCGGTTCAAACGCCCGAATATTTACCCATTACAAAAGATTTAGCTTTCGTCGTGCAAATTTTGACTTTCATAAATCCAAATAATTATATTAATAAACCCACAAAAAATATTGTGAAAATCAAGTTCCAGGATTGTGTGTGTAATTGGTTGCAATAAAATTGATCCATTTTACATGACATAAGTTTTGTAACGCTATCATTTTTGGTTGTTAAATGAGTGTAAAAACACTTTGTATGAGAAATGCAAAAATCTTACAAAAATCTTCAAACAAAACGCCAATTTCATAGGTAAGGACCTAAAATACATACATCACGCTACTTAGAAGAAGCTGTAACGACTTCACGTTTCGCGGCAACATCTGGCATATTTTTTAGGTTTTAATTTGGCAAGTATAATAGTGACAGGTTGCTAGCCTGTCGCCTAATATAAACTTTGACCTCCTCCTCCTCCTTAGTCACCTCTTACGACATCCACGGAAGAGACAGAGAAGTTTTCTTCTATATCCGACACCGCTACCTCAGTATCGAGCCCAATTTAAGACGTGAAAATAAATATCCGCCTATTTTACTATGAATCAGTCTCACAATTTTAAACATAAAACTACCGTGAGACTCACTCATAGTGAAAAATAACGGAATTACTCACGTTGTTTATACCGAGATCAGCTCGACATGTTTCGGATCAATCCGTGATCCATCATCTAGTATCAGTAGTGCGCGTCTGTCCGCTGCCGTGGCGCGTAGCTCCAGATGATAGATCACGGATTGATCCGAAACATGTCGAGCTAATCTCGGTATAAACAACGTGAGTAATTCCGTTATTTTTTACTATCAGTCTCACAATAGTTTCGAGTTCATACATACATCATATTTATATTTCCAAATGGAATAGGCAGAGCATGCGAAACGTTACATTGTCATAGTCAAAACCATGACAAATCTACATTTTCGAAGTTAATAGATACAATAGTGACAGGATGCCAGTCTGCTTAAACCTCTTCATCCTTAATCGCCTCTTACGACATCCACGGAAGAAATGGAGATAATAAATAATAATAAATATCACTGGACAATTCTTACACCAATCATCTAGTCCCAAAGTAGGCAATTTAATGCCTGTGTTATGGGTACTAGACAACAGATAAACATACTTATAAATATAGATAAACATCCAAGACTCGAAAGCAAACATTCGTATTCATCATACAAACATCTGCCCCGACCGAGGATCGAACCCGGGACCTCAAGCTTCACAGTCAGGTTCTCTAACCGCTGGGCTATCCGGCCATCAATATGGTGGAGATGTATTATTCTAAACGCGACATCATAATATATGGTTCAATCACCTTTAGTTAGAGTATAATATTATACTTTTTCTATATCTGAACACCCCATTATATCTTCGCCGCCATTTTGAAAATGATTGCGTCTGCTGTCTGTACGACGCGGACCGATTTCCCTGAAACGAAGCCACTTTGCCCCACATGCCCCTTAACGAGATAAATGTAATGAAATATAATACAATTTTATTGAAATTGTGCTCTATAGGCTTTATTGTCCGTGTACTGAATAAATGTTTACACGGAAAATGTCGCGTAGTAACTGTAGTTTGCATTTTTATTAAAAAAAATGGAACTGCGTGTGGTGTCAGATTTGGCCTTTTTTCTCTGTCGCCTCTTACGACATCCACGGAAGAAATGGATAGATGTTAATTTAAATCTGACACTACACGGCAATTTACATTAAACCCTTAGTAAGTAAAATTATTGTTAAAGTAACTAAATAACGAAGACGAATAATAAATAAAGTAAATAAATATCGAATTTGATATTTATCACGAGCTATTCGGTGAAGGAAAACATCGTGAGGAAACCTACACACAGCGACGAAGTAATTCA
>BHDV01016654.1:0-23188 GCA_005406045.1 Adoxophyes honmai | reverse complement strand
AACTCTGAATGACGTACCCTCTTATTTCAATCTGCGACCCCGTTCGAGTGTTGCCACTCGCTCTAATAAAATTAACCTGCTAAATCCAGCATAAGAAATAAGTAGCATCTCCTCGATTATGCAAACATTACATAATTCTATTCGAACAATAAATTAGGCAGACAATCTTATTCAATCTGAACTTTATCGTAATTAATTTCTTAACGCGCCGTTATACTTTTTTATTTCAAATCCCGGGTCAATTTTGCCAAATGGTGAAACAAAACCTCTCATCCACCCAAGCTACTACAGAATTCCACACAAAAATACCAAACGGAATGACTGGAACACTCATTCCCAAAATACCGAAGAAAATTAAGCAAAACACTTATTCAGCATTCAATTTGTGTACCCTCTCGGTACTGGCGGAGGCACTTCGCATAAAGACGAACAAAATGGATGCGGGTATAAAAAGGAGTTTTTTCAGTATAATTTAGGCTTAATTATTATTTTTATCCATTCGTAGCTTTCGTTCGTGAGTGGCAAATGTGAAACGTTTGGTTTTTGCTTTAAAAAGTATTCCAATGGAGAACATGATTCTTTTAAAGTGAATCACAAAGATTAATTTAGCATTTTAGGCTCTTCCCGTGACTGGTTTAGAATAACACCTCTCCAGTTCTTCTGTGGATGTCGTAAGACTCGTAAGAAGCGGCTAAGGAAATAGGTTTAGGTATGTTTTAGGCGAAAGGAGTACCGTTTGTGGCCACCTTAGCACCATTTTTGGCCAGCTGACATTTTAATTAATTTACCAAAAATCGCAATACTAAAACCATATTTTTATTATATTTCCATCAATCCATTTGTAATTGAATCGAAATTTTAATGTATTGTATTGTATTGTTTATTTAAACAAAAAATGGCCACAAAGGGGTCGGTGGCTACAACCGGGTCACCTGCCCTAATATTTTAATTTAAACATTTATAATGATATGTATTTCTTAATTCCAAAAACTGCAATTCTAAAAATATCAGTAAATAAGTTAAGCATAATTTAATTTCTAACATTCTGCGGTTTACCTTTCCTAATTCGATTAAATTCCAGCCACATTAACTATTAATTAATTGAATGACATCCAATTAATGCGGCGGCAATCAATTAACTATGTAATTGCTCATTGTTTTGCCAAATTACACGCGGAATAACATTTCGATTTAGTTTACGAAATGTCAACATACTGTTACGTTAACTTTGTTATACGAAAATACATAAATTATTGACATCACTTTTAAAAGTAACTATTATTGCCAAGACACAAATAATGTAAACAAAAACATATTTCTAGTGTATAAGTAGATATTGAAAATTTTCATAAGTTAAAACAGGCTAGGAAAATCATTAATGAAATGTTTTACACATAATACCTACTAGACAGCTTGACTCAAATTAGGAAAACTCTTCAAAGTAGGTATAACTTACATTCCCGTCTCGAGTGAAAAACGTTTTGTACTTCGTCATTGTACGATAAAACAATACAATGTCTTGAAAATGGCAACTTTTATACTTAGAGAACACTGCAAACAAAGAGAGATTCACATCCACAAAGTCGCAAGTGAAAACTCGAGGGCATCCCAAAGAGAACCTTATCCAAGCACTTTTAAAGTAGGATTTTGGTGTGACAATGTTGCCAGTATGTATAAATGTATGCAAGCAACTTCTTATGCCGACACAGACTTATATCGAAATAGATGACTCAAGTGTAATGTACTTCGCGTGCCAAAAGGGAGAGCAATGCTCTTCCTTTGACGCGATTTCATTTAGTTTTGTACCACTTAGATTAGGTTTAACTGCCTAGAGACAGGACAACTTGACTAAGGCGGCGTCTTTGAATCAGTTTCTCTCGGGCTGTCAATTCCCATTCCCATCACTAAAGCGCTCATGTGACGTAACAGTAGGTACAGAAAGTGTGGCACGCTTGGTTTTCATAATGCAGGAACCTTCGGCATCTATTTCGATATAAGTCTGTATGCCCACGACTTGGCAAAAGGTGACACCTTCGAAACTCGGCAATTGTTAAGTTTGAGAGTTTGGCAACAGGAGTTATGGTGTTTTGTTCCCGCCTCGTGTTTGCGCTTTGGGCTTATTACAACTTTCTGACACGTGTAATTTTTTATTTTTGGACTAGGAATACATAAGATGCGTGGATTGATTCTCGACGAACAAGAGAGTTAGTTTACCAAGGAGCGGAATTTTTCATAGCAAAAATCTAACATCAAAGGGATTGAACATAGGTTTTATCGACTGTTCCAGTTATCGATGTTGTTATCGAATCTACTATCTCCTTTAAACATTATTCAGTAACATTTGACCTCTTTCATAAGCTCTTTGCATCTCCACATTAAAATAAATCGCGCCAACGTCACTTATAACATTTAGAGCTGTAACAAACCGTATGTATTCGTTACTAAGTAACGAGTATGCGGTCTGATACGGAGTACCGAATCGTTACTCACGTAGCCGTCTCGTTACTCGCATCATTCGTACTATTGGTGCCTACACTGTTTCTGTTCACTCACACAAGTACCGTATTTCGTTAATCGTATTTTCCGTATTATCATAGTACTAATACGGGTCCCTGCAATGTTTCAGTTCATGCAAGTGTCGTTAGAAGTGTAATTTTAAACCCCCTACTCCAAGAAAAGACACAAATTCGCGTTAAAAAATATTTTTCTGAAAACAAGACAAGTTCAATCCTTTTGAAGACCAATCTAATGTCATTTGTTTTATGAAGACAAAAAATAAAAGACTTTCCCCTTTAAGTAACACTCCTTTAGCTCTAATGGAATTCAAATTTGACCCCACGCAGTTCTCAGTAAGGTTTAAATTCCTAATGCTGTGAGAATGCAAATAAGCCCTTTCGAAAAACTCTCGCCCCTTTACCAAAAGTCTGTCCAAAACTTGATAATTACATTCAATATTCTAATCAAGTATTTGTTGAATAAATTAAACTTCCCTTTTATCCAAATTCCATTTTATTTAATACCATTGAGAAGTTTTGCAGGACGACCCGTCGAGCGGAGGGATTTCATCTCTTTCTTTTGCAATAAGAGAGAAAGGGAGGTTGGAGTAATTTGTAACAACACAATGGACAATAGACGGCTAATTTGCTTAAAATAGGTTACCCACTATCTTTATCATTAAAATTATATGTATAGCGTTATTCTTGTGGTATCGGGATAAAATTACTCCTCACATTTTTTCCGTAGATGTCGTTAGAGGTGACTAAGGAAATAGGTTTAGGTAAGTTTTAGGCGACATGCTAGCAATCTGTCACTTTTATCCCTCTACATCTGTTTTCAAACCTTTAATTATGCTAAAAGTAGCTGCGAAGCGTGAAATAGTAATCATGGTTTTGTCTATGTCACATTTCATGTACTCTGTCTACTCCATTTGAGAACATAAGTGCGATTGTATGTATGTACTGAAGTTCTTTGAGTACGGAACCCTACAATAGCATTCACCGAGCAAAAAAATACCAGCAAAGCTTGTTCATTATGCAAAAGGGTCTGAACAAATAGTTCCATATCAAATTCACCAGGTAGCGACACAGCCTATGTCATTATACATGCCTATCTTTATTTTTCACGCGTGAATTTTTAATCCAGTTTTTGTTAGATCACACTTTTGTAATTTAGTTTTAAAAGAAGAAAATATATTTACTAATACAATATGTTATGACACAGACAAAAAAAATGTTGATCTACGCGTCTGCATTCCCAAATAGGGATAGGCAGAGCATATGAAACGCTACGTAGACAAAACCACGACTATTTTATGTTTTTTTGGCACTTTCAGGATATTTTTTTAGGTTTTGAGTTCGCAGGTATATTAGTGATAGGTAGCTATAGCCTGTCGCCTAAAGCATACCTAGGGTGACCGCACCAGTAATGGACATAGAACCAGCAATGGACAATGACTCTTATTTACTACCCACTAAGGAAAAGTCATTTGTTTTACAACAATCAATTCGCAACTCTATGGTCTTTAAATTATTTATGAAGTGTCCATCACTGGTGCTTGTCAGCTTAAACCGTCCATAACTGGTGCCGTCACCCTAAACCTATTTCCTTAGTCACCTCTTACGACATCTGCAGAACAGTCATAACATACATATTCATACAGTAATTGCTTTAAAATGTATGACGAACATGACATTATGTTTATTTATAAAATTAAGTCATAAATAAATACGATGTGTAAACAAACTTGTTTTGAATTCTTGCGCTCTTTACTAAGAAAGTAATTGTTTAATTTTTCTTTAGTAAGTCAATATCTGCTGGCAGAGATAATGTAACGAGTAACTGGTGTTGTGTTTATTATATTATGGTCTCATTAAGGTTTGTTACATAATAAAAGTAATTAATTAACTATGTTTTTTTTCTGTGTGTGGTGTCGGGACAGAATAGCGCCTCTCTATTCCGTGAATGTCGTTAGAGGCGACTAATGAAACAGGTTTAGATATAAAATTATATATACTTTATGCAACAGGCTACAACCTGTAACTATTGTACCTCTTCTATCTGTGTTTAAATTGCGCCAGAAGTGTCCGTGAAGCGTTAAATGGTCTCGGTTTTGTCTATGTTATGTTTCGTATGGTATGACTGCCTACCCTTTTTGGCAACATAGATGTAAGTGTATGTACAGCGGGATGCAAAATTGCATGGACAAGTCCAAATGAAAGTCGTTTGAAGCTGTTTACGCCGTGCAATAGTGATGGTTATCGAAACACGGGTTCTGACGCCAAACGATTGCCGCCTCTAAGCTATCCATGCAATTTTGCATCCTAGTGTATGTAAATAATCATAATATTCACTCCTGTCTCTCTCATTCTTGTTCTGTTTATCTCATTTTCAGATCATTCACGATATTCTTCCTTTACCAACCGGCCTTTTGTTTCTGGGACATGGGTACCACGACCATTTCTGGCACCTTTGTGGAAGGGGGTCCACGGGTAGCTGTGTTCGAATGGCAGATGACCCAGTTCAACTACTTAGAGTTCTGGATCCCCAGCTGGGATTGGGTGGACCTTCACTACAGGAGAAGACTGAGTATCACTTGTGGGTTCTCTATTTGTAAGTACTTTTATATGTATAGATATTATTATCCTATTTTTGAAGCTGAAGTGTGAAGCTGTGGTACCCCAGCGGTTTGTCATAGTGGCCTCTCATGCTAGGGGTTGCGGGTTCGAATCTCGGCAATCTGGACTTTTTGGAATTTATTTACTAAATTCTGTTTGATGTTCATCTGAATTTAGTTCGTGCCGTTACGCCGCGTTGGGGTTAGAATAACACCTCACCATTTCTTCCGTGGATGTCGTAAGAGGCGAGTAAGGAAATGGATTAAGGTATATTTTAGGTGCCAAACTAGCAACCAGTCACCCGTCGTAACTTAAAACATAAAAAAGTGCTAGAATTAGCTACTATTTTGCTATGCCTGGGTCAATTTCAACAAGACATTTTTTTGTATCATTTCGGTGATTTTTTTTATTTTCAATGTTATCTAAATGAACTCAATCACAAATCAAACTTAAGCCAGTTATCTAATATGTGCGTGAGTAGGAATCAAATATCTTCACAACTTACTTAAATATTGGCTGTTGAATTTTTATGGGTCCACTGAAATGAAAAGTGTCAACCGAAATGAAAAAAGTGTCAACCGAAATGATAAAAGTGTCCATGGAAATGAGATACAGTGCACTGAAATGAAATAAGCCCACCGAAATGATACAGTTAAGAACAACCGCGTGGAGTAAATAGGGTTCCTTACTTTAATATTACTCGCATATGTCTTAAAAAAATAGTTTACATTTATATAAATAGTAGTTTACATTTATATTTCTCATATTGACATACATAAATGCCTTCACATGAACTCACATAACAAATAAAAATAAGTATACCACAAAACTAAAATTTAATATTTGACCCAAGGATCTCTAAAATTTAACGGTTTTATCATTTCGGGGGTACATTTCATTCCGGTGGACCGTTATCGGTATTACAGTCCACCGAATCCACTGAAATGACAACACTGAGATGATAAAATAGAGGTTAATTTTACATTTTACTCTGAATTAAATAAGTAACAAAATATCAACACTACTCAAATAAAGCAGTAGTTACGGCGAATTGAAAACACAATTTTGAAATAAATTAAACGCATATTGGTCAAGTTATAACGGCTACCGAAATGAAGAAAAAATTGTCCCCTCATCACTGAAATGATAAACTTCCTCTTTTGTGGGAAACCACAAGGACGTAGTGACCAGTATTTATGCACCTAGATCTTGAGCCGGACTCATCCGAAGTTAGGAATGGTGATGGGAGCGCAACCACACAGTGTTGCCGGAGCTATTCTACCAAAACTTACTGTCCACTGAAGTGATAAATTTCTTTGGGACAAAAGTTGAATGCTTGTCAAATGTATAAGAATGAAGATACATGAACAAAAATAGTTTTTATTGATAGACTATACTGTCACTTAATGGTAGTAAAACCGATTTAAAACCAAAAAATGCAAGTATTTGCATGAGAAGGTGTTTTGTGAGCGTAGTTGGATGAGGGACAAGCCACTGTGATGATAAAATGACACTTTGTCAATTTTTTTAAATATGTAATTGAAGCCATTACTCAACTATTTTTTTTGCCAAGGTAGGGAAGAACATATTTTACTAAAAGAAAAATTACAAAACCATAAAACAGTACATTGCACTACCGTTCTCAGCATTGCCGTGAAATTTTTTCGCTTGCGCAATTCACCCGCCTATGCTTTTGGCGTGATGTATGTTGGTATGTATGTAAGGAAAACATAGACAAACCCGCAAGCAGTGACGAAGTTATTCAATGCTGTGTGAAGTTCCCAATTCTGTGCCCGCATGGGAACTACAGACCCTCTCACACGATGGCTGTTTTTAAGTAGGTAATGTTTTTTTTTCAGACTTCACAAACCTTGGTGTCGGTACGATCCTGAACCGGCGTACGTTGCTATCGTCTGCCAACTTCTTCGAACCTTGGAAAGACGTGGAGAAGGATATAAGGGTCTGGGCACTCGGAAGAGGGGGTAGCTACAAAACTCCGTTCAGGTGAGCAATCCCTACTAATATTATAAATGCGAAAGTAACTCTGTCTGTTACGCTTTTCCGCTTAAACCTCTCAAGCGATTTTGATAACATTTGGCACAGACCGCGCTGTACCTTGTAATACTTCACTAACTTTCAGATATCGAGTCTGGCGTGTCCGAAGACTGATCCCTCGGAGCAACAACCCTGAACATTGGCACGGACCCAGGGGAGGCCACGTCCCACGTCACGACCTAACCGTCATCCACACTCTGGACCAAATGTACCTCTTCCCGTTCCTCTCTCGACGATACCACTACGCCTACAGAGGGTTCCTATACAACAAACGCTGGACATTGCCAGAAGAAATGTTCTTCGCCGGATCAGGATTCACCGATCTCGTCCACATAAAGCAGAACTACAACATCAGGTACCACAGAACGAAGAGAAGTGACATCGTGGACTGTTCTATGTATCTACCCAAATGGTGGGGCAAGTTTATCTGCCTTAGAAGTAATGCGGATAATGTCAAGCGTGTTGCTGGGGTGCCAAGTGGGGGAGGGTTGGCTGGGTATGAACTACACGTCATGGGTGTAGGATGTTTTGAAGTTAGATACAATGAGGATCGTATCTTAGTGTTTACGGATCTAAGATACTACGCTGATCATGTCCACGTGTTTGCGAATATAACGCTTGGGGAGTATTATGAGTATGCTTATCAGATGTGGGGTTCGCAAGTTGGTTATATGGCCGATGGGGGTGGTAACGCCCCGTTTCTGCCCTTTAAGTACATTAGAGACGATTATTATCCTATGGGTAGATAGATTTTGAATCCTATCGACTGCGCCAATTAAATGGTTGAATACAAAAATGTTTCTTTTTTACCCAAGAGTTTTTTTACGGATAAATAATCTTCCTATTGGATAGATATAAATAAACTTACTAAGAAACCGCATTAATAGTAAAACTATACTGAGACTTAGTAATGATGGAAATAAACCATTAAGTAGTGTTTATAAGGCTAGTTTAGCCAGGGGTCTCAACACGCTACTGTTTACTACCAGTAAAAACATAAAAAGTACCGTATAGTGTTGGTGTTGAAATACTACTTTTCCATAATATTTGCTCCATGGATATCGAAAGATGTGACTAAAAAAATAGGTTAAGGTATGCTTTAAATGACAAGCTAGCAACCAGTTACTTACCTTTTTAATCCAAATTTGAAACCTGAAGTTATCCTAGAAGTGTCTATGTGACGCCGTGTGCTTTTCCTACCTCATTCAAGAACTTAGGCGTGACGTTTGCCAAAATAAAATCCAAACACCAACCAATTTCATATAAAAAAGCTGCGCGCCACAATCAGGCTCAATTCACACCAGAAGAGCAGCGCAGCGCAGCGTAGCGCAGCGACTCGCTCCGTGGAGACTGCGCGAGGATTCCTGCGACTGCTCGAGAAGCCGCTGGAATGCGTAGGAAGTCGCTGGAATTTACATAATTATTGACATATTATGTATTGACAGCGGCCGTCGCGACTACTCGAGCATCCTCGGGCATTCCCGCGACAGCTTGCGCAGTCGCACGGCTTTGTTTATGGAATGCGCTGGAATTCCCGCGGATCCGCGGGCATCCGCGCGCATCGTTAGAGTTTCTCATGTGATAATAAGTCTTATTGTAATGAAAATTAAGTTGAAATTCTCACGACACTGAAACTGCGCTCCGCTACGCCGCGCTGCGCTGCTCTTCTGGTGTGAATTGAGCCTCATCCTCCCGTCGTTCATTTCGATTCCGAAATCTCTCCCCATTACAAATTTATTTGCCGGCACGGAATTCCAATTCGTTCAACTAGCTCTTTCGTACGCTTTCACGTCAAAAACGCCCATAACGAACAAATACTGAATAATTGAGTCTCGACTCCAATCGACCTAAGCCAAAATGGCGGGAAGCCGTGTCTTCGGCAGTCGCGGAACATTCTCAGTTTATTTTAAGGCTGTAAAGCCGAAGGAGAAAAAACGTTTTTGCTGTACAGTCAGCAACATAATATATGCACGCTTGAATAAATAAACGAGATAAGCGACATATTTTTAGGACAGTAAGTTCTATTAGCAAGATTTGGTGATTTCAACCTGTTTAAATCAATATGCGTTTGTTGATCCAGAAATTTCCGCTCCTATCAACTACTTTAAGGTCGGCTGGCAGATATCTCTTTCGGGATACGTCCGCCTTTTTATTTGCGACTATGTTTTAGTTTATTACGGTATTAGTTTTTTCCATATTTTCCAATGTTTCTTCGCTCCTCTTACTTGCAGCGTGATGTTATATAGCCTAAAACCTTCCTCGATAAATGGTCTATCCAACACAAAAATAATTTTTCAATTCGAACCAATAGTTCCTGAGATTAGCGCGTTCAAACAAACTCTTTAGCTTTATAATATTAGTATGGATTTGGCGTCCCTTTAGAACATCGTCGATGTGGTATACCACGTTTTTCGAGGGCGCCAGAATGATAATTAGAAAAACAAATGAGTATTTCAAACAAGCGATTCGATTAACCTAACTTTGACATCGATTGCATTATTTTTAAGCTCCAAATAAATCTATTGAATTCGTTTTGGTGATTACATTAAAAGCGGTTCGAACCGGTTGGAACTCGCTTAAGCTGGATTTGAAATTCAAATCGAGAAATTATTACAATTTCGTAGTTGTTAGGTATTTGATTTAATTTAACTTTATACTCGTAGGTACGAATCTACATATAGGTAAAGTTAAATTAAATCGAAATACCTTCCATTATTTTTCAATTGACTAGCTGACACGGCGATTTTTATACTAGATTCTCTACGGATAGGTACATTACCTTATGTAACGCACAAAAGTTATTAATTTAGTTATTGAAATATCTATATAATAATGATCGCCATCAGCACTAACGATCTCCAAAAATAAGTACTGTTTTAATTTAAAGAAAAGTGAAATCATTTAGTATAAAATCTAAGAGATTACAGGACTCTGCGTCAGACGATGTTTTCGACAAGATTCTTCCAACTTTCGTAGATAAACTTAACTAGGATTAAATGAGGTAGGTATGCTTTTTTAGGCGACAGGCTAGCACCTTGTCACTATCATAGCTCTTCCATGTTAAAAATCTTTTTTTTTAGAAGTGCGTACGAAAAGTGAAATAGTCATGATTATTGTCTTCCTAACATTTCGCGTCCTCTGCCTACCCTATTTGGGAATACAAGCTGTATGTATGTAACATAAATCTATACTAATAAAAATCTCGGTGGGTCGAAAACTGATCCAGTTGGGCTAATGATCGTCGAAATTTTTTTCACAAATTATTTTTCGCACACGGTAAAAAATATTTTCAAACTAAATCGCCGAAGAACAATTTTTATTTCAGCTGAAAAAATCTAGAACTCTCCCCAACAAAGTAAACCCATTAAAGACGTACGCTTTACGAATGCTAATATTTCAGGAAAAACATTATCTGGAAAACATCTTTTGTTTTACCTTTTGAGCAAAACGCTGTTTTCACGATTTTGCTGATCAATGGCGATTTATTAAAAGACTAAAGCAAAGGATGTTTTCGAAAACACTAAGCTATTTTCGAGAATTGAGGGCAATTCTTTGAGGATTTCAACTGTCGCTTGTTTTAGATATCATTTTTATAAATTGACCGGATGGTTTTACTCTTCACGCGTTTAGGCAGCGTCGTCGGAGCGCGCTCAGAGATGTATGGGGTTAGTAGTCGCGTGTCAAAGTCGCGAGCTTGAACAGCGCTGTTCGTTGAACGCGTGCTATTCGCCCGGCGCCCTTGTTGAACAGCGCCGCCTAACGGCGCGTGTAGCGGCGTGACTATAAAACCAGCCTTAGATGACTTATTTGATGAGTTTCTGTAACTACTTACATATTATACCGTCTGCTAGGAGACTAAAATTTTTACTGGTGGAGTAAAGTTGCGACCACGCCAATGCTTGAAAAACGGTGACGGTACGGAATTGCAGAGACGCGTCGCATCCGTACCGTTTTTGACGCATGCTCCACATACTGCTGCTCAAAAAACGCAGCCGAAAGATTTTTGACGTGAACCTCCCAAACCAATGACAGTTTTTTAAGAAGCAGTGTAGAGTGCCTGCGTCAAAAACGGTGCGGATACGGCGCCTCAAAGCCACAGCGATTCCGTATTGTGACTGTTTTTTAAGGAGCGGTGCGTCAAAAACGGTAAGCATATTATGCGCTTCTGCGATTCCGTAGGTCTCCGTTTTTTAAGCATTGGTGTGGTTGCAACTTAATGCATGTAATTAGAACATTAACTGTAAACAAATTATGTGGTAGGTCAAGAATCAATCGTTTAGAATGTACAGGTCACTAAAAACTCAAAGAAATAAAGAACACTGAAGTACCTAAAAGTTCGTTCCAAGGGAGTGATTCGAAGAATTCTCCCTAGAAATTAAACAATTAAGCTTTCCTTTTAATTTGGTAAAACTTTGATTGCAAGCCGAAACTTAAAAGCTTAAAATGCTTTCTAAATTCTGACCCTCGTACTAATTGAATTGAAATTGATGGAATAAAAAGTTCACCAAAGGTACTAATTAATGGAGTCCCGGGAATTTGGATTGACACTTAATTATCATAGTAATTTGGTAATAAAAGTGGATATTTCGCAATATCTCTGAAGGGTCGCAGGGGCACAATGGTTTGAGTAATGGACTCTGAAGCTGAGCGTCGTGGGTTCAAATCTCGACTTGAACTGGGAACTTTTCGGAATTTGCGTACAAAACTAGCTGATGCACTCAACTCCATGTGCGTGAAATTGATGTATCATAATTCTGCGTGTTTTCAGGATACACGAAACAAACCGGATTGTATAAAACTGGTACAGTGTGCTGATTGCATGAGAAGACAAAACAAATATACTCACACACCATAAACACACATACAAAAACGTGTATAGATTTAATTTAGTTGCAAGGCTAACATTACCGTGTCATAATAATATCGCCAGTAACTTAAAACCTAAAAAAAAATATTATGCCAAAAATGTCTGAGATAGGTAAAAAGTCACGATTTTGTCTTATTTGAAACATTTACCTATGTCTGACTACCCAAATTAAAAATACAAGGGTGGCATTTATATTCTACACACATACTTTTTATACGCACATCGTTATTACAATTCTAGACAATATTTTAAGGACAACAATGGTGTTACGTACAAAGAATAACAAAGATGGCGGCCAAACTGACCCCCATAAATAATTGCGCACAGCCCCAGTAATCAAAATGGGCAAGGTTTTCTTTCTGAATTACATAGCTACTAAAGTTTCCGCTTTCCCAATGAATTTCTTAAGAATACATACATACACAGGGAGTATGAAGTATCCATAACTCCCGCGGGTATAATAATTTAGGCACTTGTCTTATTGTACCTAATTGACGAGCAAGTGTGAAGAAAAATCCATCTACAACGGTATAAATTTTGAAAAATTCCTATAATCTTTTGGTCGGCTTGTCCCGGTCGGTCGGGTTTAGAATAAAATCTAAAACACATTCTAGAAGTTGCTTCAAATCGTGTAACAGTCATGATTTTGTCTATGTAGCTTTTTGTATGCTCTGCCAACCCTATTAGGAGTACGGCCGTGATGTAAGCATGTATAGATTTAGCGTTGATGGTATAAACAAACATAACATTGCGACGCAATTGTTTTTTTTTTAGTTCAGGTGCCCATTGCGGGTATTCTTTGACAACTTTGAATTCACCCCTTCACACCTCCGCAATGGACAGGACACGCATTTTTCTACCAGCGCAAATCAGCCACACCTGGCAGACCGTAATAAAAAAGTTGGCACATAAAAAAGGTAGTGAAAGAAATCAAATTCAATATTTCGGGATCGTAACGACGCAGGCGTGCCGATGGTTGCTTTATGATTTAGGCACAGAACTAAGAAATTCATTTTTTATATTATCTAGTGAGAAATATTACTTATATGTCATGTCTGTATTCCGAAATGGGGTTGGCAGAGGACACAAAACACTGCATTTTTAGGATATTTTGTAGGTTTTGAGTTGGTACGTTGCAAGCCTGCCGACTGAAATATACTTTAATCCACCTCCTTTTCGCCTCTGACGACATCCATGGAAGAAATGGAAAGGTGTTATTCTAAATGTAGTACGGTATATGAGTTACCCATTAAAAGTATCGAGGTTGTATATTATTTGTGAGTCAATTGACAAGTGACGAATGAAAGTGTCGTTTTTGCCCGTGTATCAAATTATTTTTAAAATCGTTTACATATAAAAACACGAAAAGCTTACTAAGATCGCATATTTTATTTTTATAAATATTTTTTTAACCTCAAATCTAACCTAAATAACTAAATTCAACAAGTAGTTTCGTATTTTCATTGTGCATATCTATCCCCGTGTGGTGCCGGGGTAGAATAGCACCTCCCCCTTTCTTCCCGTTGGTGTCGTAAGAGTCGACTCTGGGAAAGGGTTAGTGTATTGTGGGCGATGGGCTAGCAACCTGTCACTACAATATCACGTTTAATCATCTGGTTACCCGGAATTTGCTAAACGTGGCACTGGATTTTTGAATTCATGTGCTCTGCCTACCCCTCATGGGAATACAGGCGTGAGAATATGTATGTATGTATGTATGTATGTATTTTAACGAATCGAGGTTGTCTTTTATTTGAGAGTCAATCGTAACGCGACAAGTAAAGTAAGTTTTAAGTAGGTATCTCTATAAAAACTCAGAAATCTAAAGAACGAATAAATAAATAAATTTATAACCTCAAATCTTACTAAACCTGACCCTAATTAAACTTGATTTAAGAACTGGTTTATCCGTCTTTTCACTATGAATATCTACAACGACGGAAACCGCACGCGTTGACGAATTAATTCGTCGCTATTTGTATGAAATCCCAAATCTGCACAGACCCATACTAAGGTAAGGCCTGTACCCAGCAGTGGGACGTAAAGCTGGATTATTACTTTTCTTTTATATCTACCATATCCTAATTTCTGGCATTTTCGTAGTTTGGAAAAACAGGGTTGTCACGTACTTCAATGTTCGAGAGATTTCGTTATTTCAGTTCAGGGTTCGCCATTACGGGAATATTGTAGGTGTGGGCAGATGGGGTAGTTTTAAAGGATAGTTATTACTCTTTTATGGTTAAGGCGATGTGAAAATAGAACAGTTGTTTGTTTTAGTAACGAAAAATCTAAATGACTGAAACACTGTTTCGTCTGTTAGTTAGATTGTTAATTAGTTTATTAAAAAGAAACTTAAATATAACCTCTTTCGTCTGAAACATAAAATAATTTTCTCTACGTCGCATTTCATGATTTGAGACGTCAAAACATAATACCGTAACAAATACCCGTGTGGTGCCGGGTTAGAATAGCACCTCCCCCTTTCTTCCCGTGGGTGTCGTAAGAGTCGACTCTGGGAAAGGGTTTGTGTATTGTGGGCGATAGGCTAGCAATCTGTCACCGCAATATCACGTTTAACTATTTGGTTACCCTGAATTTGCTAAACGTGGCACTGGATTTTTGAATTCATGTGCTCTGCCTACCCCTCATGGGAATATGGGCGTGAGAATATGTATGTATGTAAACATAATAAATTCACTAATGCATCGTCGTAAAGATAAAATAGGTGGATACAAAAAAATCCCAACTATAAGGAAACGTGAAAATAATTAATAAAAAATACCTACATTATGAAGTTCATTTTAAACATAAAACTATAACTAACTCGCTATAAGAAGCTCAATAAAAAAATGCAAATTAAAAAACAAATTATAAAACAAACAGCGAATCACACAATGTGAGAATTTCAAAGAATAATGTTGTCAATAAAAAAAACACACCCCATAGAAGCAATAATTAATAATTATTCAATAAACTCTTTAAAACAATACATTGCTCTGTATACCTACCTCTCATTTAAGAAAAGGCATGATTGCAAGTAATTTATTGTCATTATGGTAGGGTAAGTGTACCAGTGGTCAGCCCCAAATCGAGTTTTTGAAGTTTGAATAGCTGGCATTTTTACAGGTTTCGTCGGATAATGAAACGAAGTACATGATTGTATTAATTATTTATTATAGTTTCTTAACAACCTTTGGCGAAATCAATATTTCTCTTTATGTAATATATATTTAACTTCAAATAAAAAATGACCCATTTTGCCAGTGGTCAGCCTCTAAATTCCAGTGACCAGCCACGATGGACCCAGTATTCAGCCCTCATAACTATGAATAAACATGACATCAAATAGTGCTTAATTTATATAAAAACCGGCTAAGTGCGAGTCGGACTAGCGCACGAAGGGTTCCGTACCAATAACTACAAAAAAATGTGGTTTTTTGTATGGGAGCCTCCCTTAAATACTTATTTTATTTTATTTTTATTTAAAGTAACAAGTGATAGAATTTGATAATAAAATGTGTTTTTCTTACCTTTAAAGAGAACACCACGCGAAGTTAAAATAATGGCGGACATGACACTACTGCTCTTGTCGGTCGCCACCACCTGAATGAACGAGTTTATTTCTCCTGTATGACCCCCCACCTCACCTGTCGTGTGACGAATTAACCAATTAGGAACCAAAGTTTCTATTTAAGTGCGCTTGATTCGTTTATTCGAATTTTAGCGATATTTATGACTACTAAACGACAGAAACGGCTGATCACTGGGCCCTGGCTGGCCACTGGTACGTTTACCCTACCTACTTCACAAATTATACATCATCGACTTCACATCAAAAGGTGTGCAAGACTCCCTTACCCATCACCACCGCAAAAACAAAACGCAACCATCCCATTCAAAAACAAAACACGAACGCAGATTTCAATGCTAAACCAATTAAACCCATTCTGTTATTTCTGGCCACACTAAATCTGTCTTTACGACCCCAAAGGTCATGCGTCCTTGGTAGCGTGCGTGTCGCGCCGCCCTTAGCCGCGATGGTTTGAGGGCCTTATTATTTTTACCATTGGGTCAATGGACAGAGCGATGAGAAGAGATGGATGCGGTGTGTTCTCTCGTGTTTTTTAATTTATTTTACAGACAAATTTAAAACAACTCGCACCGTGTGGTGCCGGGTTACAATAGCACCTCCCCCTTTCTTTCTGTAGGTGTCGTAAGAGTCGACTCTGGGAAAGGGTTGGTGTATTGTGGGCGATGTGCTAGCAACCTGTCACTGCAATATCACGTTTAACCATCTGGTTACCCTGAAATTGCTAAACGTAGCACTGGATTCTTGAATTCATGTGCTCTGCCTACCCCTCTTGGGAATACAGGCGTGAGAATATGTATGTACAGCGGGATGCAAAATTGCAGGGACAAGTCCAAATGAAAGTCGTTTGAAGCTGTTTACGCCATGTATAGTGATGGTTATCGAAACACGGCTTCTGACGCCAAACGATTGCCGACTCTAAGCTATCCATGCAATTTTGTATCCTAGTGTATGTGTATGTCAATTTAAACTTTGTTTATCCGTGTGGTGTCGGGATTGAATAACACCTCTCCATTTCTTCCATGGAGATGTCGTTAGAGGCGACTAAGGAAATAGGTATAGGTATATTTTAGACGACACGATAGTTACCTGGCACCATAAATGTTAAGTATCTATAGCTCTTTCATCTGTTTATTAAACCTAAATATGTAGAGAGTGGGTACGGAACGTGAAATGGGCATAGCTTGTCCGTGTAACGTTTCGTATGCTCTGCCTACACCGATTGAGAATACAGGCGTCATTGTAATGTATGTAAACATTTTGAACACCAAAGTACCGTGAGAATCATTCATCTTGAAAAATACGAATAACTCATGCCTTCAATCGAGTTTAGCTGGACATATACATATTATAGTATGTAGCGGCTTGCATGGTATTATCAATATAACGCATCCGCCTCTTATACTTCGTGAGGCAAAAAGGTACGCCATTCAGGGCACGATAAAAAGCAACGTGCGCGCCAAATCTCGCAGATGCGAATCTAATCTCATCTGCACGGAAATTCGGCCTCTAAACACTTCCTGTACCAGTTCTTTGTAATAACGTTTGTAATTCCCTAAGTAGTTAGGATATCCGGAGGAAACTAATGTAGGACGTCTAGATTAGTGACTTTCAGGGTTCCGTAGCTTACATTATCATGACTGTATTCTCAAATAATGGGGTAGGGTAGCACACGAAATGCTATATAGACCAGGGGTTCCCAAACTGTGCGCCGCGGCACCCTGGGGCGCCGCAGAAAGTATTGAGGGGCGCCGCCGTGAGTCGATTCTCTATCATTATCCGCTACTACCACTATCCGAGCCTACTTTGTACTGTATCTTTTCAGATAGTTGCCCAGCGTAAGGCGCCGTGACAGAATTTTAAATTTGTGAGTGCGCCGCGGACTGAAAAAGATTGGGAACCCCGGATATAGACAAAGACACTATTTAAATAATAATCCAGTCCATTACGTCCCAATGCAGGACACAGACCTCCTCTCTGTATGAGAGGGCTTGGCCTATAGTTCCCATGCGGGCCCAGTGCTGATTGAGAACTTCACACACAACATTGAAATACTTCTTCGCTGTGTAGGTAACGAGGTTTTCCTTCACTGAATAGCTTGTCGTAAATATGAAATTGGATTTCACACATAAATTCTAAAAAATTCAGAGGTGTGAGCCCGGGGTTCAAACCCACGATCCTCTGCATAAGAGGCCACCGGTCAAACGGCTACGGTAACTACGGTATGTGATACAACGAAAACTGATCTTTTAAGCCCCGATACAATAATTTCGACATCCATATTTGATCTGCCTTTTTACTACTTAAAGGTAGATAAATAAATACCTATAACAAAAGGCTACGTCGTACTTAGGTACTCTTCATAAATGGTTGACCTTTAAAAACTACAACAACCTTATTGTTAAAAAACTGAATGAAAGCTTTCGTGACATTACTAATTCAAGCTCTTTCGGAATCGTGTAAACTCACGATACCTAAAATAGAACTATAAGGCTTTCCATACATGGAGCTACTAAAAAAAACTACCTAGTAACAAACTGAAATTAGTAACAAACTGAAATTAGTAACAAACTGAAATTAGTAACAAACTGAAATTAGTAACAAACTGAAATTAGTAACAAACTGAGATTAGTAACAAACTGAGATTAGTAACAAACTAAAATAAGTAACAAACTGAAATAAGTAACAAACTGAAATTAGTAACAAACTGAAATTAGTAACCAACTGAAATTATTTAAAAAAAATTCTTGGGGGTTACCGCCCATACTGTGCCATAATGTGAATATGTACATTAAAGTTCACACACGAAGCTACTAGTAACTTACTTACTTACTAAACTGATCACGAGAGACCCGGCCACGTCGGTCGCCACGCTTATCAATACATAATCTTATCACTTATTAATGTCGCAGGTGGACTTTATAATCCGCCGTTTTACATTACGCCTAACCGTTTTGCAAAACAGCGCCGTTTTGTAAAGCGGCGGCTCAAGGTTGAGCCGGATTGTTATTGCGAAACGTTCTTCAATAAGGCGGATCACGTTTAGCCGTATTGTAGGGTGACCATACTTACAGAATAAAACTATGTTTAAAATGAAAATATTCGAACCAAGGTGTTATAGTTAGGAGTTGACTTATTAAAAAAAAATCCGAGCTCTTAATAAAAAATACTAACCTCGAAGGTCAAAGCGGGAGTTCGCCGCGCTTCGCTCCCGCCTTGGCCTTCTAACCTAACCTGTCCGAGTCGTATCCCCTCCGAAGGGGTCTTCCTTGCTCGCTCATTCGGTTAAAGCGGCGGCTAATTTCTCGCCGTATTACATGATGCCTAGCCGTAATGAATAACGTTTACCGCCGAATTCATTCCGGCGGTTTTTCATTCAGCCGCATTCAATCCGGCTAAACGTTGAGCCGCCGCATTACTAAACAGCGCTGCTTTGCAAAACGGCTAGGCGCAATGTAAAACGGTGGGTTATACTCGTACAATTCGCCTTCAACATCAATACGTCGTTAGTCACTAAGTCTAGTCTAGAGCAAAAGTCGTCACTTCTTGCGACAAAGTCGCTAAATTGGCAACACAAACACAGAAACTCGACGACTTTCGGGATCAGTCTCAACTACTTAGTACTTCGTCGCGTCGTGTGCGAACTTCAATGTAAATGTATGGGCGGTGATGCTCAAGCAACTCTACTCATTTCAGATTGTAACTAGTTCTTTTTGAGTAACTTCATATGCGGAAGGCCTTATGTTATCCTTTGGTAAAAGGTTTTAGAACATTGTTTCGTGGTATTGAGTTACTAAAACGTGTGTACATTAAGATTTTGTGTTGTAAAATGATCAATTATTATTGTTCTGGGATAGAATAGATCGTCCATGGCGACAGGCTAGCAACCTGTTACTGTTACATTCTATCTCTATTCCGTGTGGTGCCGGGTTAGAATAGCACCTCCCCCTTTCTTCCCGTGGGTGTCGTAAGAGTCGACTCTGGGAAAGGGTTAGTGTATTGTGGGCGATGGGCTAGCAACCTATCACTGCAATATTACATTTAACCAACTGGTTACCCTGAAATCGCTAAACGTGGCACTGGATTTCTGAATTCATGTGCTCTGTCTACCCCTCTTGGGAATGCAGGCGTGAGAATATGTATGTATGTATGTATGTATGTCTATCTCTATTATCTAAATAACGTGTCTTGTGACTTTTTTTTACTTATTTGTGAATGCTGTCGTACACTTACTTACATACATACAACACTCTTGTATTTACAAAGGGGGTATGAAATTTTATGTTGAAAAGTGACAAGTTGCTAGCTTGTATCTTACAACCATCCTTGAAAGAAAGGAAATGAAGTTATTCTAAGACACCAATTGTGTACCTAATGATATTGTTATTAAAAATTAGGACCTTTAAAACATATAGGTATTCATGTTACGTTCCTGTAACAAATCACTTAACGCAGCCTCACAACTTTTCTCTGAACTTTCTTAAACACATTTTACTACTTAAAAATTCAGGTATCTGACAACTTTAAAATTTCCTCATTAAAAAAATACCAACATTTTGCTTATTCAAAGAGTCAAAATTATAATTTTTACAGCGAGGCGCGAGCGAGAGCAATTATATTTCGTTCATTTAATTAAGTGCGATGCCAGGGATTAGTAAGATGTGGATGAGATATTTTTAAAATCAAGTTACTAAAAAATAGTTTTAGACAGTCTAGGAAGATTTTTCAATACATACATACATCACGCCTATATTCCCAAAAGGGTTAGGCAGAGCACACGAAACGCTACATAGACAAAACTATAACTATTTCACGCTTCGTGACCACTTCTGCCATATTTTTATTTAGGTTTTGAGTTGGCAGGTATAATAGTGACAGGTTGCTAGCCTATCGCTAAAAGCACACCTAAACCTATTTCCTTAGTCGCCTCTTACGACATCCACGGCACAAATGGAGAAGTGTTATTCCATCCCGACACAAGCCAATACAATCAGTAAAAAAATAAAAAATAAAATATTTGTCGGTTCTTCTTAATATCTTCGCACATCCATTTTCTCGAAGAAGGCGTCAAAGCAAAGACGTTCCTAATTTGCGCGGACTGTACTAACGCGTCGTAATGACGGTGCGGTAATTAGCGATTTCCCAAGTTAATGCAATTAATAATAACCTTACTCTCAAGACAATAAAATGAAATACCTACCATAAACATAACGCCTATAGTACATACATACATAAACATACACATACATTTGAGTGTCTAATCAGTAGTTACTTAGTAAAGACGCGTTTGCCCTGTCCTCAAAAATATTTAATTAGTGCACGAAATTTTGACCCGTATTTTGTTAGTGACAAGTTATCATAATCCGTGCAGTGCTAAAAGTTGTTTTGATTTAAAATAATAACTTTCACTTCTGTGGCGTGCGGCGTTACGGCTCTTCACCACTTCGGGTAAACGAGACGGGCTCCGATAATTCAGCCTTGTCTACGGTGCCGACCTGCAGCGATCTGCAGCATCCGAGCGCTCCCGACCGCCGCGTTGCCATCCGCGCGGAGCCGTTGTCTCCGTGACTCATCACTGCGCTGCGACTCGCACCCGCAATAAGAATTTATAAATAACAAATAATGGCTGGAACTTGCGCTGCTTGTCGCAGCGAGATAACAACATCACAAAAGCTTAAATGCTCTTCATGCAGTGTTGGTTATCATCCGGAATGTGTAAACATTCCTGATTTTCGTAAACTTTCTAGAGAATTTATATTAAACTGGAAATGCCCAGCGTGCCAAAGTAAGGTGCCAAAAAAAGATAATTCCGATACGCCGGTGCGGTCGACGTCTTCGGCGGGTGCCACCGCCGACGCATCGAAACCAAATGTGACTCAGCGCACGCAGAATCGACCTCCAGACAATAAGCGTACTAAACCACAAGTATCGACCCCCGACAACGATCCGCTCACGGCCCTCACTAGGGAAATTAAGTTACTGCGGGATGATATGACCGATATCAAGCAACACCTTGAAAACCTGACTGCCTGTATTTCACAATGTACTGCGCGTCTTGATGACCTTGATAACCAAGTAGCTTGTTCGAATGACAGGATTCGTGTCCTTGAAGCGAAGGAGGATGAAAACGTTCTCCTCCGTCACAGGGTCAATCAACTTGAGGAGCAGCTGACTTCTCAGGCCCAAATTTGTTTGCGTAATGAAGTCGAAATTTTGGGTATTAATGAGCAACCGAACGAAAACTTGTGCCATATTGTGCGTGTGGTTGCGGCGAAGATAGGTGTTTCTCTTGATGAAGCGGACATCGATGACGTCTTGCGTGTTGGCTCCCGACGGGCCGCCGGTGGCGCGGGGGATGCCGTGGGGGATGCCGGGACGGATGGCTCTCGAGGAACTGAGCCGCCTTTGCCGCGGCCGGTGGTTCTTCGTTTTGTGCGGCGTATGAAGCGTAAAGAATTTTTAAAATGTGCTAAATCTAGGCGGAATATTACCTCTACTGACGTCGAAGTAGCGGGTCGGACTCGAAAGCTCTTCATTAACGAGAGGTTGACTAAGAGCAACAGATATTTATTTCGTCAAGCCAGACAACTTAAGGCAGACCAGGGATACAAGCACTGCTGGACTAACGATGGTCACATTCTTATACGGAAAAAAGAGCGCAGCCCTGTCATCCAAATACGTGAGGAGGCCGACCTTAACCGAGCTCGTGAGGCGGACTCCGCCGGCTCCCCTGCAGCTACACCGGACGACGATGGAAGCCACATATATGACGTTCCGCTCAATGAAGCAGAGTCACCGCCCAAAGCTCAGACCAATGTCAGCGACAGCGAGTGACTGTTTTATGGCGTACCATTTTTTATTGTTTATTGTTATATTATTTAAATTCAGATTTCAATATTTATTTAACTACATTACGTCTAAATTACAAATTGTATTCGCAGACATAACACAACTTCACAGCATTATCATTTACACGAAAATTTACTTTTCACAAACACAACTTATATACATACATATTAAACCAGTACTCAATTATCAATCTCGGTCAATTATGCGGCATTTTGATTTATCTTGGACGTCGTGGCAGTTTTATAATGTTTACGTGAAGTCTGCCACTTTTATCCATTTCAATGGCATTACTTGACGGTAACATTGACATAGACCAATCTGTGGCCATCAAATGTCGCCTAATAGAGACACTGGAAGAAAGCAATCCTTTCTTTGAGTCAATTGATTCGTTTAAATTTATGACACTCAACATTAGAAGCCTTCAGCGAAATTTTGATGCATTCGAGGTTGCCTATCAACGAATGAATATCGACTTCGATGTAATAATTTTAACAGAATGTTGGTTGAACGAGTCCTCGTTTATTAATCAACTGCCTGGTTATAATGCGTTTCCCACATCCAAATTCATCAACAAAAGTGGCGGTGTGGTCGCCTATGTCAGGGAATCATTGAACGTTTCTGTGTCGGAACCAAATATCATTGATGCAAACTGTCTAGCTGTGACAATCTCAGATAAATTAATATTTTTTGGAATTTACCGCTCTCCCTCGTTCT
>BHDV01016610.1:36168-68009 GCA_005406045.1 Adoxophyes honmai | reverse complement strand
TATTTTATGTGCCCACGTTTTGGCGTGTTCAAGCTTTATTATAGCCAAATTGATACAGTGAGTTTCAGTTGCTTGATAAAGGATATCTTTATTACGTTTATTGTAACAAGAAATCAATAAATTCGACTGTACATACCCAAAACACGTGTAATGGGGTAACACCAGCGGCCCGCGAACAAGCTTATTATAATATCTTCGTCTTCGCAGCATAGCTGCATAGTACAGTCGAGTTCATTAATATATGAGCAAAATTGAGGGTTCAAAAAAGTCTGTATACCTTTATGACATTGACAATAAGGTGCAAAAGTTTACATATTTGGCATTTGTCTGCTCTAGAGATGTACCGACTAGTCGGTTAAGCCGACTATTCGGCCGCTTTTGTAGTCGGCGAATAGTCGGCGACTAGTCGGCAAAAAACGCCGACTAGTCGGCTTTTTACTTTGTATGTATTTCTCATGAATAAAAACCTTAATTGTTTATTATCATTCGGATTTTACAACGCGTGGCTTTTACAAAGCATGAGACGTATGAAATTCTGCGGCGTTTGCGTCTTTCTTGAGCCAAAGTAGGAACCATTTTACCAAAAATGCGTAAGATATCTGAAATTCTGCGGTGCTTTCTGTTTTTTCGAGTTGATAAAGTTTGTACTGTGGAGCAATATTTTCGATAATTTTTATACTTTCTCACCGTATATACCTTTCCTGAACTTCAACAATCATTAAAAAAAAAATAGCCAAATTGGTCCAGGCGTTGTTGAGTTATGCGCTTACCAACACATTTTGCGAAGTGTACTTTCTGGCGCTCGTACCTACGCCAAAACTATTGACTTTATGAAAAACACAAAAGATGTAAATTGTAGGCAATTGTCTTTAGTTTTATTTTGTATCAAACTGTTTAGTCGTAAAATGAGTCAGACAGGAGATATTGTCAAAAAACTGCTTTTTCGCGTCATTTTCCAATATGGCGGCGTTAGCGGCGAAGATACGACACGACACGAGGTGGCAATGTTGAAATTAGGAAAAAGCACATAAAAATCTATAAAATTACCAATTTTAAAACCTTTCCCTTCCAGGTAACTCCTATATTTCGTATCGAATTACTGTATTATAAGCAAAGATGAACTTATTAGCGACTTTAGCGAAGTAAATAAAACACGCATAAACAGGTTGCTCGAGGGCGGCGGTTGCAACTAGCGCGCGAACAAGCCGAGAACAAAGTCGTACAAAAATCTCCGAAACCGAGATCGGCCTAGCCGACTAGTCGGCCTCTTTACAGCCGACTAGTCGGCTAGTCGGCTAGTCGGTCAAAGTGGTAGTCGGTGCATCTCTAGTCTGCTCATATATTTATGAACCCGACTGTATATCTCTAGTGGAAAGGCAGCCTTAGGGTAATGTAATTTGCTATGTGACCCAGCAAATAGATAATAGACCTACTGAATAACCACATAAGATTTCATAAAAATCGAGAACGAAAAAAGAAAACAAATTTTAATTGATTGGTATTGTTGTAATAATGGAAGCGCGTGTGCGGTACATAAGTATTTGGTACTTACACCGTATCTAATATACTTTTGTACTTAGTCGATCGTACGTACTACGAATGAAATAGTCTTAGTGCCAAAATCGAGTAGATTTTTTTTGTGTGTAACTATTTCATGTTAACCTACTGAAAAGGAAATCATCAAGTTTAAAAACTAGCATTCGTTAGTTCAGATTGGTTGGCATTCCAACAGCGCGTAAAAAATGGCGACGGAAAAACATAACTAAACGACACTCAATTTTAAATTCAGAACGTTCTATAAACAGTTTCGAAATAGCTGTAAAATTATAATTAGGAGCATTTCCCGCGATATTATAATAATAGCACCGTTTATATTGCGATAAACTAAACATATTCGCGGTAGCGCGTGACGTGGCGGTTTGACACACAATTATAAATGACAGATGACGCCATTTTGAGTTCAAACGCGCCGCGCCGCGGAATGTCGGCGCAATCAGGGAGAGGAAAAAACGCTAGTTAGGCTTGATAAGTTTGTCTTTAAGTTGTGTTTAATGAGCGTGCCTGACAGGGACGGGAATAGCGCGGCGAATCCACGGAACGATGAGCTGATTTGATAGTTTTAGGTTGGCCCGTGTTTGGCGTCTTTAGTGATTGATAGTGTGGGAAAGACTTCAATAAAGATAACTCTCGATCCATGTTATGCCTGGGGACCGAAGTCCACGTAGAGAAAGTTGGAAGTTGTTTTAATACAACCCATCTTCGAAACTTCGTTAGCGTGATGTAGAACACTCTGACAGTTGATGATGTTGATGACGTATGAGACGTTTGTGGAAGAAGTTCTACTACTACTACTGGACGATAGGTGGCGCCAGGGGCGCTAAAATAGTTTCTAGTTTTTAGATAAAATAGTAGGTATTCGTCACATTTTCAAAACTAACTAGATGCCTTAATTTTATTAAGTTTGGGTTTCCTAAATATTTAGAGAAAAAATGTACTTAGTACGTAACTGCTGGTAGGTTGATTTACTATATTTTTTTTATTTTAATTATTTCTGAATAATATGTTACATAGGTTATTTTTCTCCAAGGCATGCAAATAGAACGATTTAATTTCCAATTCCCGCGCCGCCGGCGCCGGAATAGACGCAATTTATTTTATAGCATTCTTACTCGAATACATCAAAGCCACTATCAGCGACGACGTATAAATAAGTCCTTTGAACGAAAAACAAGATCCGCTCCTGTAATGTCTTCATTCACCGCAAACGATCCGCCCGAGCCACTTTCCCGCGTTTATTTCACAATAAACTAAATATATCGCCATCCCTTGGACGTTTTCGACAACCAACAAGTGGCAATTAAAAGTGACAAATGGTATGAGTTATATGTGTCGTGTGTCGACGCCGCTTCGTTCCGCCGTGTCCCACTGACAGCCGCTCAAACCCTCTCTGATCTTTACACCGTTCACTTCTTTCTCAAACCAACACAACACTACATTAACGCGACATAATAAAACTTTACAGCAAATCAAACCTTAAATCGCGACACAAAAGATTTTGAGGTTAAGAATTTCCCGCGTAAATTTATCGTGGCCATAAAGTGCGTCCTCCCAAAGTCGTTACTTTTTGACGGATGTTACATTTTTTAAAAAGATAAAAGCGAGTGTTTTGCGCGCTTACAGCCCGTGACGGCCGGCTGTATGGCGAAATGTCTTGTCGTCTAGTACATTAAAAAGCGATAAAATGTTCTCATGAAATATGAATACGGGAGTCGTATCGCCGGCGATATTTTGTAAAATATAATATCTTGTCCGACGGAAATACATTCGCTAGTTTGTGTTGAATGTTTATCGTTAAATGTTGCGAATATTACCTACTGCAAAATAACGCCTCAAATAAAAAAATACTGAATTTCTTAATTAAGGCCTTAAAATACCCTTATGATTTTATTTTCCTCAACTCAACTAAACTAAACTCAACTAAACTGATGAACTAAAAGCCATCGTACTCTTGGCCTAGTTCGCCAAATCTATATTCTCTGTGGTCTATGTATTCCAAGATGGCGTCCGGCGTATCGCGATCAAAGCGCGGTAATGGCGGTAAATTTACATTTAATTAAACATAACACGTTAGTTTAGAGCGCGGCATCAATTTTACACTGTCTGGTGGGGTGGGGTTTGGCTGTAACAGAAGCAAGCGATAATAAAGCAAATTATGGGGAACTTGCATTCTTAATATTGGCATAATTTACTTATATTACAATGTCAATTACTGTAATGTTCTTATAACGTTAGTCATTTTAATGATCCCAATATTTTTACTTGTTTGTGATCAAATCTTTATATTATGACATGATCAAAATCCATCCATTCATCCATCAATCTCCATTTCTTCAGTGGATGTTTTAAAAGGCGACTAAAGAATACCTCGCAATTAAGTTACGTATTGAATATGCTAGAAGTGGCTACAGAATGTGAAAAGTTATGGATATCATTAATTTAGACAAACTTATTTTTTTTTAAATTTTTTTTTACTCTATCCCCCTTTTAAGCCATAGATCGTGCGCTGTAGCCTCCTCTACGAAGGCTCTACGACAGCTACGCAGCCTCTACGTGTTACAGCGTCTACGGAAAATCAGCTACGGCTCTGTGTATCTTTAATGTTTTATCAAATATCGTTTATTTCTGAAAGAAGCCAATAGTTGTAATGGTGATTCTTTAACTGATCATGCATTTATTCACTTCAACAGATTAAATAAACAAAATAGTATTAAATAATTAAGACTTCAAAGTAAAAATTTCAAATTATCCTAAAATTGCAAAAAAAACCAGAAGGAGTGCTTATTACAAACTTAACTTTTAGGTTAGTACATACTAATAACTTTTGTTTGAGTTAGAGTTATCGCGATTGCTCAGTATAATAGATGCATCATCAATTAGTCAAGGCAGCGTCGCCAGAAGTTAAATTAACTAATTAAATGTCAACCTATTATTTATTATGCGATGTCTCTGACACAAACACAGCAAAAATACGGCGCTTATTACGAAAATGTAGATAATGTCTAGTATAAAAAACAGTAATCTGTAAAACGGGGTGACTAGACATTCAAGGTTCGATAAAAAACATTTTTAACCCCCGACGCAATAACGACAGGGTGTTATAAGTTTGAAGTGTCTGTGTGTGTGTGTGTCGTGGCATTGTAGCTCCCAAACGGATGATCCGATTTTAATGCGGTTTTTTTGTTTGAAATTTATATCAGTCGAGAGTGTTCTTAGCTATGTTTGGTGAAAATCGGTTCAGGTCTTCAAGGTCATCAGGTCGTTTGTTAGGTGTGATAAGAATTTTACACGTTTAGTAAACCCATCGAGTTGGGGCTCGTCGGGTTTTTTTTTAAATTTTATTTAATGTGGGTTATATGAACTTAATTTTACTAACATATGTTCCGATTTTAACTTTCATTAAATAATACATATTTAATTATTTCTAGTTTTCATTTAACTGTAACAATGTTCGTGGAAATCCGATGGTAGCCGATGATTGCTGAGCGGCTTCGAGAAAACAGCTCCAATGTCGTTTGTGGTCTATCGATTAAAGTCGCCGCTTGCATCTGCTCCCATTTATTGCATTTCTGCAACAAATTCCCTCAATCTTCGGATAAAATGCTTAATAAAACCTTTATGTACACTCTCAGCAACAAATTGCTCACTGCGTCCCGAAAACGCCACGCAAATTGCGACCTTATACCTTGTTATTAAAACGCAGTTTCCACTGCTACCGGAGACACAAGATGGCGTATAAAATTGACGGTTACAAAATATCTCGTTTACGTATTTGTGGGCGTTCATAAATTTTAAAGGCGAATAAAGATTGTGATCAATTATTGATGCTGTGAAATGCTTTTAGTAAAAAAAGTGTTGGGTTTAAATAGATTTTAGATTTATGACATGACTTACGTCGCTCGAGATGTATTTTTATTAAATAGGTACTTAGGTAAAAACTAGCAATGCATAAATGTAAACTGAGTGTACTTAGGTAACGAAAACTATCCAATTATCGACAGCTTAGTCCCATTTATCGACTCCTTACTTTGAACTTTTACTGATACCGAATTAGAGCTGAAAATACCAGTTATTAGCGCAATATCGGGCACTGCGTTCCTTGTGTTTTACCACCATAATAATTTTTGTCCGTGTGTCAGTTTGTCTGTTTGGTTATTCGCGCATCACGTGAAAACGGCTGTACATTTTTGAATGCGGTTTTCACTAATAAATTAAGAGCTCCTCTGAGCAGGCTTATAGGCTATAAAAAATATTGACCTTTTTATACAAAATAAAGTAGTGCATCAAAGCTATGCTAAGGCGGTACGAAGTTCGCCGGGTCAGCTAGTATAGCTTTTATTTTGAAAGCTCGACGATGTGCTTGTTAATTTTACCGCAACATTTTTAAGCATTCCTTGTAACTCTTGTACCGGAACAGCGCTCGCCGTGCTTCAATTGTTGACATCGAAACAAACCCCATTATATTTTGTTAGCTATTTGAACAAAGCAGTTATAGATCCGCGAATTGGTCACTGCCTGCCACCTAATCAAAAATACGAATTGGTTATTATGTCTACTTTGCTTTCCGTACTATAAAGCTCACTTAAGTATAGGGCAGGGGTTCCCAATCTTTTTCAGCTCGCGGCGCACCCACAAGTTTAGAATTCTGTCACGGCGCCCTACCCAGTGTAACTGTTTGAAAAAGATACAGAAAGAAGAATGAAAATATGTATGAGTAAAAATATGAAAATGGTTTCGCGGCGCCCCTTAATACCTTCTGCGGCGCCCCAGGGCGCCGCGGCGCACAGTTTGGGAACCCCTGGTATAGGGTATAAAGATAAGAGCCAGTATTACGATCTCGTGTCTCCGCCGCACCGTCGCGCTCTATGATTCTTTTTAAAAGCTAAAAACGCCTCCTGGATTCGCCTAAATATGCAGCATTTAAATGAAGTCTTACACCGGACGCGTTTTCATTATCCCACGGTGCGGATGATGACGGGACGAATGAAATGATGACCCTCCTGATAGACCCTCTCAAGTAATGATAAACTTTTGACATAAAACTACAGTGAGAGTCACTCAAAGTGTGATGGAACAGATTTAAAAGTTAACTAAATACGCGGGTCTGACAGAACTGACTCGATACGTGTCGAGCTAATCGCGATGTAAAGACGTAGGGTTTGTCCGTTTCATTTCACTACAATTTTAAACACCATATTCCAAAAAGTATGATTTGATAGGGCTGAAACTTAGCTATGAAGAACACACGTAAGCAAACAGTAACAATAACAACCTTTTTTCACTGGGTTTATGAAAAAGATTAATGTACCTAATCATATTTTGGGTGTCACTATTATACCGGCCAACTAACATAATTATATCTAAAACGTGGAAGAATCATCGTTTCGTGTGCTCTGACTTTGACTACAGGCGTGATGTATGGATGTATGCAAATCATCATCATCATCAGCCTATATACGTCCCACTGCAGGGCACAGGCCTCCTCTCAGTATGAGAGGGCTTGGGCTATAGTTCCCACGCGGGCCCAGTGCGGATTGGGAACTTCACACACAACGTCGAATTACTTCGTCGCTGTGTGTAGGTTTCCTCACGATGTTTTTCCTTCACCGAATAGCTCGTGATAAATATCAAATTCGATATCGCATATAAATTCCGAAAAATTCAGAGGTGCAAGCCCGGGATTTGAACCCACGACCCTCTGCTTGAGAGGCCACAGGTCGAACCGCTGGACTACCACGGCTATAATTAATGCAATATAATTAATTGTATGCAAATACAGTTTCGTTATTATCAGGGGTTTTTATTTTAAAACTCTACTTGTAAATGTATGCATTGAGTTTCCTAACATATAATTCGAACTTTAATAAATAAATTACCGGATCACATAGTAGTGTAATGGACACAGAGCATTAAGCGGCGCGGGCGCGCGTCGCCATTTATAAAAGAAGTGAATGGTACTCAATTACTGACTCCTGATGCGGCGCCGAATCCGCGAGGACACCCGCCCCGGCTGCCACACAAATGCCACTTTTATTTTTTTTTCAAATACAGCTTTCGTAATTTGCTTTGTCTGTGATCTTTAGAGGTCTCAACTTTACCCTCGGGGAAAGCCGAATAGCAAGTCTATAATTTTAAACAAAAAAAAACCGACTTCAAATTAGCTATATCCTGAAAGGAAACTTCTGTTTATGTACATATTTACTAGGTATACGTAGCTCTCAGCAGATTCAAGGCTTCAGAAGGAATAGCTCTATCTGATTTAGAACCCTCTAAACTGTTAAGTAAACCCCACGATAAACGATCATTAGCCGAAATGCAACACTTGAGAAGCAGCAGGCTTGGCTAATTACTGAAACTATAATTTCCAGTCTGGAGGTGCATTCAGTATTGAAAAAAATATCCTTTAACTCCCAAAAATTGAGGAGTTGACCTTGCATCATCAGCTCAATCATTTTTTTTACTGCCAAGCGAAAATACTGGTGTAGCTTTGAAAAATGTACTAAAAACACTACCTGTGCCTATAAAATTTGAGGGTTGCCTTCGATTTCCCTCATATTCCATCATCAGGTCAAGATATGCTGACAATCTGACTACCTGGAAACTATACCCTTTCAGACAAAAAAAGAATTTTCCAAATCGGTCCAGGCGTCTTCGAGTAATCAGCGAATTCACATAAAAATACTCTCCATTTCTTCCATGGATGTCGCAAGAGGCGACTAAGGACATAGGTTTAAGTAAATTTTAGGCGACATGCTATGAGGCTAGCAACCTGTCACTATCATGCCTGCTAACTCAAAACCTACAAAAAATGAGCTAGAAGTGGCCACGAAGCGTGACATAGACATAGTTTTGTCTATGTAGCGTTTTGTGCGCTCTGCCTACCCCATTTAAGAATACAGGCGTGATTGTATGTAGGTATGTAAGTATGTACAAATGTAAGTTCGGACTAACATTCTCGAATGCCCATACATTTTTTTTTATTTTAAGGATAATTCAAAAACTACTAGTTAGATTTTGATGAAATTAAAATGGGACCAATGGGAAGCCATTTGCTATCGAACACAAAAAGAACCATCGAAATCGGTCCACCAGTTTAGAAGTTCTGAGGTAACATACATAAAAAATAATAAAAAAAAAAAAAATACAGCCGAATTGAATACCTCCTTTTTTGAAGCCGGTTAAAAAATGCATTTTAAGAGCGTGCAAACAAAATTCGGTGATTTTGATGTTTTTCAAATGCTTTAGAAAGCTATAAATCCTTAAGTTTTTAAAGAAAAACTACTGTAACATATAAATAAACTCTTTTTCTAGGGATTAACGGAAAAAAATATTTTATTAGCAACACAGATTTCTTTTACTTAGCCAATTTGTTGAAGGGTTTTCACAAAAATACGCGTCAGAGCTGTCTTTCACTTGAAAATTTTCCATTAAAATTTACCATAAACGATATAAACTTGTTATTATCTGATAGAAAATATAGTTTACTGGGGATTAACGGATTAACATGAATCAAATTATTGGTTTTTATTATTCAAATATCATTTTACATAATTTCAAAGTTGAACCATTACTTTATTTTTTTTCTCATTGATTTTAATGTAATTACAAATGAAACAATTTTATTGTAAATTTACAGAATATGTTTAGTCTAACCATATTTTTTTCATGGCTAAATATGAGTTAATTTATTTTTCACGATTTTTTAAACATTGGTCCAAAACCACTAAGGTCAGGTGGGGGAAGAGAAACGCAGGGATAAGAGGGCTCTACAGACCATAATCACTCATAACTCGACGAGTTATGGTCTGTGGTGCCTCTTACCCCTGCCCTGCCCCTGAATTTCTCTTCCCCCACCTGATCTTATATTACGTTCGTAAAAAATGTGTGCACTTGCAACCTTATGTCATAGTAAGACAGGTGACAGATGGGTGTCATCTACTGGGTGTTGAGGCGTCGAGCATTGGTACATTTACCTTATGTGTCTTCTTTGGTCGGTGAAAAGAAAACTGCTAACTTAAAGTTCTGACAAAATTTACTGTTTCTACAGCCAAGCGGGTTCCCGCCCTAAGCCGCGAGTCTTACGTCTCCTCCGCGAGATTTTTATGTTTTAATTGAGGGATAAATCGACGCCTTCGAGCGGCCGTAAACCGGATGCCATTTAAACTGCGCCTGAGTGGGACGCGGCCGGATTTAGGGGTTAGCTAAAGTGGCTGGATTACTGAGGACGATTGACGTGACCTTTGGCTTTTTTTTGTATAAGGAGGTATGGTGTCGGGACAGAATAACACTTCGCCATTTCTTCTGTTGATGGCTAGCAACCTGCCACTATTGTACTACCTGTTCCATCTGTTTTCAAACCAAAAATTATGCAGAAGGGGTAGCGAGGCGTGAAATAGCCGTAATATTGGTTTTGTCTGTCACGTTTCGTGTGCTCTGCCTACCCCATTTGGGAACACAGCCGTGATTGTATGTTTGTACAAATGCCAGCTTTTTTCGAAAGAAAGAAATTAATAAAAAGAAAAATGATTATTTTAGGTTCCCATAAATAACCCCATACCCATAACCACCAAACAAAAATGTCAAAAAAATTCAAAAACTATTACAGTATATGTATTGGTGATACAAGAGAACCGAAAGCATGAGTTACTGCATTAGTAAAGTGCAGCAACGCTTACAGATCACTTACAGTTTTTTTTTACTTTCAGATCTCAGCCCAAATAGATAGGTACCTACACACGCCAATAAATACAGAACTTGTTTACCATTCTGAATAAGACCTTCCTAATCGTCATATCAGTCACGCGGACCCCGATATGTCGCTATTATGTCGCGTAGCCATGACCTTTGTCCCCATTCCAATCACACGCCCCGATGGCCGGGGGATGCATAAGATTGCGTCAATTTTTATAACACTTCAATTAAAAAGGCCTTTCAGGGTAATTAGAGCGTGATGGGTCTATCAGAGGGCGCTTTGGTAGATTAATTTAATATTATAAGTATTTAATCTCTCTCATCCTATTTCATCTCCATTTCTTCCGTTTCCAAGAGGCGACTAAGGACATAGGTTTAGATATGTTTAGGCGACAGGCTAGCAACCTGTCACTATACCTTATTGATCTGTTTATTAAACCTTAATATGCTGAAAGTGGCCACGGAACGTGAAATGGGCATGGCTTGTCCATTTCACGTTTCGTGTGCTCTGCCTACGCCGTTTGGGAATACAGGCGTGGTTGTATGTATGTATGTATTGTATGTATAAGTAGATGATGGTGATGACTGTAATTGAAAAGTATTAAGTGGTTACAACGGATATAACAAAAGCACCTGAATTTGAGAAACAACATTGAGTTTTCACTCCTCGAATATAGGACTCAGGTACAGGCAGATTTTTTGTGCCTTATAGACAATAGCGCTGTCGATCTCTCTATTGGAATCTATCCCACATATCTACTCCTATATCTAAAGCTAAACCATCGATAGATGGAAATATTGGCACGCGTCGTCAGTACGGACCCTAAAAAAGAAATAGACAGCATAATCATTCCCACAGTGCCACAGCACAGCAGCACGCTGCATAATTTTTAATCACGCGACCGAGTAAGCAGCTAATACCGTGGAACGGGGGCAGTTAGCTCGCGCCGCGTTTTTAATCGCGACTCGAACGCGCCGACGACTCGAATAGCTTGATCAGTGTTGCTAGCATTTTTTGTCAATTTTGCGAGATTTGTTCGTGTTTATGTTAGATAATTATAATATTAGCTGATAATACAGACTAGCCCCGAACCTCCAGAAAACACCAAATATTTGCGAAGGATGTTAGTTTCAATTACGAAGAGATTTCTTTGGAACCTGACAAAGGCAATATCTATCTAAGTAAAATATGTAGGTATTTGTATTATTTCCGTCTGGTAATAATTTTTAAAACTTCAGCTGTTAAATTGATCAATAAAACGACAAAAGTCTGCTTGTGGTATTGATATAAAAATACCTATAAATAAATAAATTAATACTCATGCAAAGAAATTATAAACCAAAAAAACATGGGTTTGAAATTTTTCCATAATCGACAGACACAGACTAATTAGAATGTTATAATTTTAACCCAGTACGCATGTTACCTCGTCATAGTTACTTGTTTCTTATGAAAACGTCAGCATTAATGACCCCTAAGTCATCCCATTCAATAACAACACCCGTGCAGTCGCGTGGTCGGCGCGTGGCCACCTTTATTGCTTCAAAAGCATTTTAAAACAACCGCGCGCGGGCACTGTGGTTGGCAATTGTTTTTTATAGGTTGCCCGGTGAAGATAGCTCGGCAAAAGCAGAAGGGGTAACCAGGACTTAACACATGTGTTGTTGGAATGCGTCCGGAATTCGGCCTTGAGAAGAAGTATTTTAGATAATTTGGGTTCCATGCACAACGGACAGATCAATTGTTGGCTTTCAGCACCTCTGTCTGACAAAGCAGTAGCTGTATACCATTATATTGATCTGTCCTTTGAGTAAGTAACCGTGTAAGCTCCCATGAGGCTGACATTTACACTTGAAGTGTGCAAAGCCTCCTTGAAAATACAGATAAAAAAAAACATCCGCGCGCGTTCACTGTGGTTGGCAATACTGCTCGCGCGGTGAAGATCGCTTGGCAAAAGTGGAAGGGGTATGCGCAGTAATATTTTTTTAGGACAGGTTGCCAGCCTATCGCCTAAAATATACCTTAGCCTGTGTCTCTAGTTGCCTCCTACGACATCCACGAAAGAAATGGAGAGGTGCTATTCTAAACCCAACACCACACAGAAAACCTGTACGGAACGCGTGTGAAGTTTTCCTCGTAAGACAGATTGACAGACATCAGAGCGAGCTTACAAGGTATCCGTCTCTTTCTTCTGCACAGGGCCTTTAAAACAGCGTCGCGCTGTTTAGCCGCGCTAATACAGCTACCGGCTGGCCGCGGCCAACGAGCCCGGTAATCGCGCCGCTCAGACGTGACATAGGCTCTTTGCCGTCCGCCTCGCGAGGAATTAATGGCCTGCCCGCGCCGTATTGAAAGCATTAAATTTATGATTTTGGTGCAAGTAAGTATATTAGTAGATTTTCGGCAGATCGTGAACTTTATGCAAAAGAATTTAGTTTAGTTTTATCCCTCTGGCACCTCAAACTCTAGTATTTGACGTCTATTTCAGTTAAAAGTGAAATCTTCCACAGAAAACGAACTATCGGGCATCGGAGCAAACTTACAAAGGTTCCGCCTTTTAATAGACAATTCAAGTTGGCCTCATACGGTCTTTATTGCTTATGCTTACAAAACCGCCTTCCTTCTCCTGCAGAAGACCATTAAAACAGCGTCATGCTGTTTAGCCGGGCTAATACAGCTATCGGCTGGTCGCGGCAAACGAGCCCGGTAATCGCGCCGCTCAGACGTGAAATAGGCTCTTTACCGTCCGCCTTCCGAAATAATGGCCTGCCCGCGCCGATGCGCCGTATTGCTAACATTTATGATTTTCATACATACATACAATCTGGCCTATGTTTCCAAATGGGGTAACCAGAGCACACTAAACGCTATATAAACAAAACCATTCACTTTTCCCGGCCACTTCTAGCTTAGTTTTTTTAGGAATTAAGTTGCCGGGTTTAATAGTGGCAGGTTGCCAGCCTATCGCCTAAAATATACCTTAACGTATTGTCTTTAGTTGCTTCCTGCGACATCCACAGAAGAAAGGGTAAAGTGTTATACCATCCCGTCACCACACAACAAACCAAAAATAAAATTGCTAAAAGTGCCCTGAGAACTGAACAGCAGATTACCCGAAGAACTGATAAGTAGCCCTTAGAATTAGACGAGTTCTTGAATAGGGACCACGGATTGGGTTACGTAGCGTAGGACGTCCTCAGACGGTGGAGTGATTGTCTTCAAAATTAAGCTAGAAGTGGATGCGAAGCGCGAAACAGTCTTAGTTCTGGTTTTGTTTGTCAGGTTTCGTGTGCTCTGCCAATCCATTTGGGAACATAGGCGTGACTGTATGTATGTATATCTCCGTTGTTTACCAATTCGTGATGAGTAGCTCTAAATATACTCCATAACTAAAGAGAGAATGGCGAAGTTTGAAGTCGGACATTGTTGTTCGAAGTCGGGGGTTGTCCTGGCGACCCAATTAGGCAAAAGTGAGCCGGCAGCTGTCGAGACAATGCGCCGGGGGCACAACAGGAGCCCTATTCCGGCTCTGGAGGGATCTGGTCGCGATATTGCTTTCCTATAGGTTAAGAAATAAGAAATAACAATAAGTTTACATAGGTGAAAAACGTAAGTAAGTCACCTGTTGCATGTAGTTGTGTACAGTTTGCAATGAACGACTCGAAAAATACGAACACATTACTTGACATAGACAACTATTTACATTTTATCGTGACAGTCGTGTCAATCAAAAGTGGAAAGGAATAATTAAACTTGAAAGATTAAGCAAATGATGACTTTGCAAACCCTACCATTTGTTACACATTTTAAAAATAGACTGTCTATTCGCACACTTTACTAACATACAATAGGTGACTTAGTTTTTCACCTATAATCGCTTTGTTTTAAGCGATGCAAGTAGGTACATAGTTTCAAAATAATTGTAGACATTTTACAAATATTTTGCACAATTCCTCGGATGTTTTCCTTCACCTGTGCTGTATAACAATTCTTCTCGCCCAATTTCATGATTGCATATCAACGGGAATAATTAGTCCCTTAGTGCGGTTTTCATTGTAATTAGTTAATTTTAATAATTGAATTGTGAATTAAAATAAACTTACCTACTAAAATAAGTAAGAAATCTCAGAAGTTTAGTTCCATCTAAAAATATAGGAAAATGGTAAACATTGAACAGAGCAAAATAGTGTAGATATATGTATATAACATTATAGCGGGAATATCACGGCTATGAAATATACTGTTGTTACTACGAGTATATTGCTTTGACATAATAATATCTCGAATAGGCCAGCATTGTGAAGCTCCATCGCTGACAGCTTATTGGAATCATAATAGATTTATCGGATCTGGATAAATCAGGAATTTGCATCAGTGCCCCATGACGAACCATGATTTTGAAGCTCTGCAGAACAATTGATGAACAATGTCATTTGAATTATCAATTCGTTGAGAAGATAGTCAAATCTTCTACCAATTAAGGCCTAAAAACGCACTGACAGAGGATGCGAAACTACGCAGCAAGTGGCGTCACGTTTGTTTCCCGGCCTTTGCTCTGTGCGCCCTCTTTCTTATATATTCGAATATTACAGCCGCTTCCGCTGTCAGAGCGGGCGTTTGGAACTGACGTGCCAAAATAAACTCTCCAGTATTGCGGAAGGTTCTCACAATAAGGAAAAATTACACGATTTTGTTTGCGGATTCAAGTTTTCTGTTTCTGAAACCTAAACTTTTTATGTTTCGTAAATATTTTTTGAAATTTCAGTGAGCTTTTTCAAATATCTCGTCAACTTACCTTTGTAGTAAGACAATTTTTTACAGTTGGCACGCCAAATAAATTCAGACATCATCTACAATCCCAGGTGTAGTAGGTAGAAGGTAGAGCACACAGAACGCTGCTATATAGACAAAACTATGAATGACTGTTTCACGTTTAATAGCCACTTCTAGCATAATTTTTAGATTTTGAGTTAGATATAGTCGTAATACTCACAAGTTACTAGCCTGTTGCCTAAAAATACTTACCTTGACTTACTTATTTCCACGGGTAAATTGAATTCCGATTTAAATTCCCTATCTTACATTTTTTTTAAACTCTTCAAAATCTTACTGTGAGAAAGATACAATATCAAAACATTACAATGTTACGATAACAGTGAATATAATTACATAAGTTCTGTCCAAACCCACTTGAATTACCAATTGTTTTTTATCCCTTGGTTGTACACGAGTCGCCGTGGTCTCATCAGATTAAAACGTTACGCCATACTCAGCCACGTGGCGCGCGTGCGCGAGTTTGACAGCTAAACAAACATGGCGGCCGATAGCGGAATCAAATCGTTATTAATATTGTATCAGCAAACACATTTTTAGAAGGGCAAATATAATTTCGGTAATTTGGGGCTAGCACTGATTTAATTTGGGGGAGATTTCTTAACTCTGGTTGCGTATTAAAATGCGCTTTGTCTTGTTTACCTACTTGAGGGGATGGTTTTATAAGCATGGCTTACTTTTATTGATAAAGAGAGACCAAAAAAAAAATACTATACTTGCTTGAGAGAATAAAAATGTCTACTCTGCAAATTTCGACACAGACAACTGCAGGGTTCGTCCTTATTGCTGCCACCGTCTTACCCGCTTAACATGCTGCAATGCAGCAATGCTTGCACTGTTGTGTTTCAGCGCGTAAGAAGATGGTAGACATACAATACAGTTACCTACCGTCACATGAGGCATTACACTTTAGTCCTCTGGATTGGCACCACATCACCACATCAGCAATCTATCAGTCACCTATCGCCTAAAAACATCCGCAATCCTAGGTGATCACTATCAGGCCTTTGATCGAGTGCCTTTTTTATGGTATAAAAATCCTCTCACTAAGAAAAGACTCGCGCAATAATGCCACAGCCCTCGCATACTGTCTCCGGCAATCTAACATGGCATGGTTTTAAGTAGTGGGGTAAGTTCCTACATCGCTTAACCACGGATAAAGTGGTGCGCGAACTTACCTATCTAAAGTTTCTAAACCCTTCACTCTGTACCAATCATCTGCCGATCGTTAATTCCATCAAACCGAGTCATATCATTTCTTAATCTACTATACTTTAATCACTTTGATTGATTAATTTATCAACCCTTCCTCAAACAAATATAAAAAATGGTTTTAATCAACCTATTCTCATGTTCCTTGACGACAAACAAAGTCTCATCCATTGCCGTTTTCCAAAGCGTCTTTTTTCTTGAGACGAAAGCGAGCAGGGATGTAGAGCACGCAATTTACATAGTAATTCATCCAGTAATTAAATACGCGAATTGCTATCTCAGCCCTTGATAATCCTTCCGCACTGTTGCATGCAACCGACGGTCTTAGTGCAGATAAGACTCCAATAAATATGAAAAATACTTAACATGACAAAATGTTACGTTGGACTAAAGAGAGGCTAAGTTAACCTAAATGAAATCGACAAGCATTGTATAAAGAGAATAATGAATATGAATAAAACAAGAGACCGAATAACTGATACAATACGGCTGCATAAGTACAGTCCTCGGCATTTAACTTGGCAAAATGTTGGAGTTACTTGAGTTCTGGTACTTGGTACTTAAAATATTGCCAACTTAGATTCCGAGGACTCTATTTCTAGAGGCAATAGGATGTGTTCCTTATTTTTTACGCTGCGTCGTAGCAAAGATGCTGGTGAATGAACGGCAGAATAGAAAACTTTGTTACCTCTGCCTACCACGCAGTTAAAAATGATAGTAATTTACATACACAGAAAGGAATACACAATTTCCGATCAATTTTATTTATCAAACGAGTGTAGTTCATAAATTAAGTCAGTTAAAAAACCCAAACTACAGAAAATTCTAGTTGTTGATAGCGACCAATAGCCTTCGCTCTTACAGCCGTAGTAACACTCACACGCTGAAATTCAAAGAATTTGGAACTTCAAAGTCATTGAAACTGACAGAAAAATAATCTAAAAGGTAGGTCCACACTAAACAACGCCGCGCGGCTGGCGATGACACGCCGACAGACTCGGATTACGATCTGCATCACAAAGCTGCGCCCGCGGTCGGCGGGGAGGGCCACAAGGTTCTAGCGTGCCTATAGGTACGAGGAAGGACGATGTACTAGTAAAAGTATGGTCAGGATCTTTCACTGGTTACTTACACTAGGTATTCTCTGTTTATTTTTAAATATTCATAAATGGAGCAAGCAGACGGATAAATGGAGACGTAACCCATGGACAGCCAAGAGAACAAACGTCTCAATCCTTCAGCAGCTTGGAATCCGTACAAGGTTCTCTACCAATTTTTCTACCAAAGGATTCTCGGCTATTTTGGACATATTGCCCGCCATGAACCAGACAACTTGGAGAAACTTGTGGTTGTTGGAAAAATAGACGGCAAGCGGCGACGTGGCAGGTCTCCTACCCGATGGTCGGATCAGGTCTCTGCTCTCACAGGCCTCACAGTGACGATCGCCATGAAGAAGGCCGAGGATAGGATGGGGTGGAAGCGGCTGGTGACAGAGGTCATCAAAGAACTTCTGGACGGACACGACCTTCAGCAATGAGAGAGGGGTAAGCAGAAAATTACGCTACATAGAGAAAATTATGACTATTTCTCGCTTCGCATCCATTTTAAGCACAATTTTTGGTTTAAAACCGATGGAAGAGGTACAATAGTGACAGGTTACAAGCCTGTCGCCTAAAGCATTTAATACCTATCTATTTCCTTAGTCGCCTCTTACGACATACACAACAAAAATGGAGATGTTTTAGTCTATTCTGACACTACACAGGACGTAATTATTGAGACCAACAAAAAGAACTGATATTCATCATCATCACGGTTCTACTCAATACGAACTTTCGAACGATTTTATTAAGTACTACCAAGTCGAATTCGACGAGTACCTATCTGAGCAAAAATATTAAAGTTATCTGTTATCTTTACATGGTCTCCGACAACAGTCAATAACAAAAACCTACATTGCCATTCCCCTAAATATCATAACCACGTTGTCAACAGACACCTAGCAACACTTATCTTTAATTCATCTCCCGCTGGCAACACCGCGGGGTATCAAACCGCCATCATCGGGTATCTATCTCGATAACATCTCATATTAACTTCAACTAGGGAGAAGGGTGATTAGAATAAGGTATATTATACCTATTGCGACACCGTACTACGCTTTCAGATGTTTTCTTTCTTCTTCACTTAATTTACATACCTACGTATTTATCCAGGATGATGTTGGAAACTTATGTTAACATAGAAATACATCATACATCATCACGCCTGTATTCCCAAATAGGGTAGGCAGAGCACAAGAAACGCTCCATAGACAAAACCGTGAATATTTCACGTTTCGTGGCCAATTCTAGCATGTTTTTTTAGGTTTTGAGTTGGCAGGTATAATAGTGACAGGTTGCTAGCCTGTCGCCTAAAACATACCTTAACCCATATGCTTAGCCTCTTTTCCTTTTCCTGTGTGGTGTCTGAATAATAACACCTCTCCATTTCTTCTGTGGATGTCGTATAAAAATAATGCTCAAATAATAAGTATGATAATATTAATCCAGCCCAATACGTCCCACTCCTGGGCACAGGCATCTTGTTGAAACTTGGTTGGTTACGTACGATAATAACAATAAATGTAGTAGGTATTAACTGTTGTGAATTTGACATTTGCACTTGTCCATTTTAGCATCTGAAATTAAAAAAACCTGTAAATCGAATTGAATCATTAAAAAAATCACGTGTCACAAAACCAGTAGTTCAATTCATTATAATTGGATTCTGTCTCCAGAGAGACTACAACGTCATTCATATTAATACAGCACCTTATCACTTCCAACGCTACTGAAACATCCTATGCTGGCTTATTAATGATGTTAAAGCGACACGGTTCCACGAAACAGTTGGTTCCCCTTATTGGGTCCCCTCGGTGATATCTGTTTAATGTGTTTGCGAATCAATTTATTCGCGGCTAGAGATAGTTATCGCTATCTAACGCTCATCTCGATTGGGAGTGCTTTTTAATAAGTTCTTTTCATACATCTACGGCTCTTGTATGTCCACTGTTTTGTTCTACAGTAGCAATGCCACGAGTTTATTTTTAGTATTTGTTTTTATAGCGGCAATAGAAATAAGTAGATATAGTGAGTAGGATAGAAAGAAGTATGCTTAGTTGGTTTGGTCATATAGAGAGGATGGATGAAAGAAGATTTACGAAACAAATTTATACGGGGAATGTGGATGGGTGCAGTAGGAGGGGAAGACCTAGACGGACGTTCCGTGACCAAATCGCGGATGTTTTAGAAACAGGTCAGGTCAAGAGTACCCGAAACCGACGAGCATGTATGAGGAGATTAATGAATGTGGATGAAGCATAAGAGGTATGTCAGGATCGTAGCGAGTGGAACAAAGTAGTCTCTGCCTACCCCTGTGGGAAAGAGGCGTGACGATATGTATGTATGTATGTATAGAAATACATGATCTTTGAAAGTTTCAACAGTCTGGCTAACACGGTTCGTGAGATACACCCTAGTGACAGATGAACGGACAGACGGACGAACAGCGAAGTCTCAGTAACCGAATTCCGTTTTCACCCTTTGGGTACGGAACTCTAAAAATGCCATTCAAGCGTCCATTATTAAAGTGACAAAATTTAAGCTCAATCAATAACCGATCAAATCTACCTTGCAAGATATGATTATAGATAAACCGACAAACATAGGGACAGGTGTAACGAAAGAATACTTCAAAATATAAATTAACTATATAAATTGAATAATTTTTAACTTAATAACAGCCACATTTGCACACTTATTTATAAGAGTAATTTCATTCTGAACATGTTTTTACTAATTAATGAACGCACCTATTAAGGAAAGGTCGTGCTACCAATTTGTCGTAATTACGAGCGCTCAATGCAACTGTCATTGTTCAATTGTTTGCCGTCTGCACTTGCCGATAGCTGGCATTTTGTTTAAAATATAATGGGATAAAGAAACTGTATACTGGTAACACCGAGGGGAGTGCTGTTGCAGGATGTAGGGCGACCGCGTAGTGTTGATCGTTTTGGTTATATTTATAAATACGCGGGATTTTATCATACTTTAATGTGATTTTAATTACATCGACGTTTCAGGCTGTCTAGTCAACTGGTGAGCACGATCGCTGAAAAGCAGCTGAAACGTCGAGGTAATTCAAATCGTAACAAAGCGTGAAAAAAAGTATGTACAGTCAACTGCAGAGAAAAGTAGAACCTCACCCATACAATGTTTCAATACTAAGGGACCACTTTTCTCTGCAGCTGTCCGTACCAGTAACGATACTTAGAACCACCTAAGTTCTTACAATACCTTAACAAATAGTAGTAGATACTAGAATGAGCAAAGTAAAAAAAGGCAAAGTATTTGCAATCCGATAGTTGAAAAGAGACACAACTTTTAATTAATCAAGTCGTACCTAATACGCACTAACTAGCTCAATTAACAAGCAAAAAGTAAGTAAAGAAACAGGGAAATATTGTTATTCACTAAAGCCGTGAATAGTTGATAGTGAAGACTCAATCATAGTGAAATAAAACGGATACTCACGTCTTTATAAAGGGCCTAGCTCGACATATTTCGGGTAAATTTATGACCTATCATGGGGAGCAACATGTCGCGACAGCAAATAGACGCGAACAGAGCACTAGTTGCTAAAATTTTAATGGTCCCGACAATTTTTCAATCTTCTATTGGAAAGAAAGTAAATGAAAATCTTATATCTTAACCTAATCTAACTTAGCCTAATAAGTTCTTTCATAAGCAATACTTGTATAACATGTATGTATGTATAAGCAATGCTCATCGGAATAAACTGATCAAGACCTAACAACCACCGCACACGGAAAACCTCGTCGGCATCACCATTCAGAACGAATCACCGTACAAAATGATATTATTTGTAACGTAATCCGCGAACAACTACGAGATTGATATTACGCTGGGGTGATATTGACATTAATTTATATGGATACGGTTTAAAAATGTATAATGGGTAGTCGCCGACGCTAATAAAGTCCCCAGGGTGATGTGAATTTTTTGCCGCGTAATAACTACAAATTTCGCCACGCAATTTTGTGACCTATCCGTTTGGAACTGGCAAAACAAACTCCGCAAACTTGCTTAAGCGATTGACAGCGACACAAACTTATCTAAGTCAGCGATAGTGACGCTGTAGTCTTTTGGGATATGTGCAATTAGTACGTAGAGACGTTAGTTTTTTTTTTACGGCAGTAGTAGTAATTGTGGTATTATTTTGGCGCTAAATCGTCCTGACGGCCATGATTGATCGGCTAATTGGCAGGATACTGGTAACATCGGGCGAGAGGCGTCCAATGGCAATTTTTTCGCCATTAGATACTCGCTTTTGCTCATTCCGTTCGTATGGGAAACTTTTTAGCGATATTGCGGTTTTGTTGTCAAACAATGAGTGATGCTTTAATAATTATGATGTTGGGAGTTGGTATAGCCGAACAAGTTGCAATGTTGTATACTTATGCCTACTATTGGCGCTGACAAACGATTTTTCGATTTTTGCGCCTTTTGGTTAATCCATCCAGACCTCTAAGCTAGATAATAATAATAAATATTCCTGTGTCAGAACAGTGCCCAGTTCTTTAATTCAGATAGACTCTAGCGAAATTACTGCAAATTCGTTAGGATTAAGAGCATACTTCAAATGTCACTTCTAGTGTTTACAATTTAATATTTTATGATAAAAGCTAAAAAACTAGTGTTATGTTATGTGCCGGTCTGAGTAGAATCGCCTATAACAAATGAGGTACCCTGAGCAGATTTCCGTTATAGTATAACCTATTCCTTATTTAAATTCGCGAACATAAATTTTGCACGCCTGACGAATTACAAACGAATTATACATTTAACTTATAATGGCACCAATAAAAGGAATTATGCAAATAAGTTTGACAACGCACGTGTCCGTGTTGAAATTAAAGTAAACTTTATTGTTAAATGGCGTGTCAAATTCCTATCCTTTTGTATGCACTAACAGGGACATAGTTAAATTACACACATAGACACTCTTATAGCAAACGCATAGAGTTCGATTTGGGTTCTTTTCTATTTTTAATTCCTTGGTTTTTCTACATGTCCAGTGTCAATTTTCATTCGAAATCAACTGCGTGTAAAATTTATATAAACAATTTGTCGCTAATGCTTCCTAATTTGAATTTCTGTCGCGGTTTAAACATCTTTATTCGTTCGAAATTTGAATAATGGAACATTCTCAACGCGTCAGTGATTTGCTTTCATATTTAAAACCGGTTGCAAATGTTTTAATTTTGTTTTGTGACATCCCTAGAAATTAATTGTATGAATGTAGTGATTAATTAGATGTCGTTTAGTTACGCTTTGATGACTTCAATATTTTATATTATTAAACTTTTGCAGAAATTTTGTGATTTCTACTTTCAACTACAATAATAATTCATTATTTTATTTGACTGATGAAAAAGACACGTCTATAGCCTAAAAGATTAATAAGATATCATAAAGGATACATCGGTTGGGCAGTTCTCCTCAGAAAAATTCTCCTCGAACAAATTTTGTGCCTTAAGTTATCTTTGTCGTAGGACTTCATTAGGACTCTCAAACGATACTTTAGGTTTAATATTAACGTGTTATAAGGGAGGCACATCATGAAAAAAATTATTTCGTTAGATATTTGGGGTCGGAAAAAAAGAGCAGTGACCTACAATGACGCGGTGTGGACAACAATGACGAATGGCTAAGTCAGTAAGTAAGAAGGTCTTATGTACATAGGAAACGCTTACCGGCAACTGTCGTTTTTAAATAACCTGAATAAAATGAAATAAAAATTCTTTTAAAATTATTTATTTAATAAACAATCGATATGTACTTCCTCTGTAAAATATAATAACTGCTCTTTAAATAATTCGAAGTACCTATTGCATATCTCAGCCTATTTTCATTTGACTATACCTATTCCATACTCAAACTTTTAAGTTGCTATTAATGCACACATCACGGTTTCTCCTACGAATTATTGGTATGTACTTATTTGGCACGTTTTCCTGATTACGAAAAGTACCGTAGTCACTTCCTGAGTTTATGGTGGGGGGAGCTATGACGTCACAAAGATGGCCGCCGGGCCTATTCTATTGTGCGGGTTATTTAAATGTCTACTGAACCGATTTATTTAAATATGGTGTCAAATGAAAGGTTACTAAATAAGCATCATTTAATATCTGTAAATTGTCAATGTAAAGTAAGAATGACAGGCAATATTCTCAAAAAACCTAATTTGTAAAAAAAAAATCTTACGTTTGGTAACCGTTAGGATAATGGAAATATAGGTTATTATAAAATATTTAGATATTTTTATCAGCTTTCTAACGAATTTTAAGTTATTACAATAAACCTATAAACAACGGATCTGTAGCCGTTTGAATGAGTCTCGGTAGCGCTGTTAATTATGATATGAACTCATAGCGGTAGCTAAGCCATTAAACGGGTTTTCAAAAACAACGGAAGCACCACAACCAAAACAACTCGGTGTCTCATTGTTAACAATGTTGTTGTTGTTGTTGTGTTGTGTTGTTGGGTACGAATATCACTGTAAGCTTAGCAGTTTGTCATTGTAGGCGACAAGCGTCATTGTCGTCCCTCTCAATTGCGCCTACAATGACGTAGCCAACAATGACGATTTCGAAGAAACCTGTCGAAACTCATTTGTTTTTAATGCGAACTAAAAAAATACTAATTTAAACAGCATAAAACACGAAAATTCTTCAACATAAACAGGGATTTACTTAAATATCATGAAAATCATCGTCTAAATAGGTCAAGACAACAATGACGAAAATGTTGACAAGACTGAAAATACTTATTTTAGGTACCTACCAGGTCGCAAAGCACCGCGTGTTGCTCCTTTTTATGCTGTGAGCTGACTGAAGGGCAGGAGGCGAACGAGGGGGTGTGTTTTTTGGGTGTTCATAGCATTTCGTTTTTGAGAAAATTCAAAAACAATTGCTTCACCCAACAATGACGTATTATTTGAACACAGTTTTTGAATTGATTTTACTGACATTGTATTTTGTTTTCCGGTATAATTGTTACACACTACTACGTATTTTTTATCTGTTATGTATGTGTAAAAGCTATATTTAATTATTTATTGTACTTTATGAATAAATTAACTTTTAAGTCTGAGACGTAGGCTGGCCACACGAAAAAAATGACATGTTTAAAAAGGGTTAGGACAGCTTTTGCATTAGTTAATTACGCGCTGAAATAATGATTTTGGTGCACGAATAATCGACCAATTAAAAATAATGTCAAGGCACACGAAAAATGAACCCTCTGGAGATCTGCCCGGTTACAACATTGAACAAAATCGTTAACTAGTCATGTTAGTTAGTTTCTTTAAAATGTCGTTTCATCCTTAGTAAGTATATAGTTCGACTGGACGGTTTGAGAAAAGTCCGTAGCTGTACTAAGTACAAAAAACCCTGTAGAGGTGTAATATAATATAAGGATAAGGATGTAGATAAAAACAAACATAAGTCTATTTATAATCTAAATATGGTTACGTAAGTAATATTAATGAATCCTGCTTTCGACATTAACTTAACAAACGCAACAAAAGAAGTGATTTCTCGGCCTACCAAAGAACTTACGTAAGACAAACCTCCCAAAAAATAATTGGCACGCGACACCTCCATAACCTCCCGAATCCATAACCTCTAATTATCACGGGCCCCGATCCCAAACCGGTGATAAATCAAACCGGTGAAATAATGCCCCCGCGGGGGCGACCAACTGTCGCGCGACATAATAGGGTCCTTTATCGTAACGAGCGGGCCATTGTAGTTTTTGAGCGGCGAAAAACACCTACGATTATTGGAGACGGTTCTGTTTACACTGTTCGGAATTCAAATTAAGGGGCGTTCGAAAACCGCCAGGGATTTGAATGTGCCAGTGTCACCAATTCAGAAATTATTTTTGATTACATTCAGCTTTGACTTTTAAATCTGTAAAACTTACACTGAAGTTGAGCATAATTATAAAAAGAATAATCAGAGGTTTTTATATCGAATGGCCAGTCATTGAAGGTGGTCATCTATAATGGTTTAAAGTTTATAATTGGACATAGGTAGATTGCAGATAGGTATAATATTCAATAATTATTTGCTATACGAGACTACATTTTCAAAACAAATGAAAACTAATTTAGAATGCAACCTCCCGACTTAACATAATGCAAGCTAAACTTTTTTATAATTAATTCCCTGGCAACCCCGCACGTGTCGCATTTTCCCGCGCATTGAGCATCCCATTTAGACTCCCGCAGGATTAGCGGAATCAATGAGATCGGTGTTGCCAGTTGTCATTCGATCGCTCCCCTAACAAGATTCAACTGGTGTTTGGCGATATAAAAATGCCTAGTGTTGTTCCATTGTAAGGTGCAGTGATTATAGTTTGTAAGCAATATTGAGTTTGCTTCGGTTTTTTAAAGCGTTTAAATGCATTGTGATGTTTGACTTTGCTATGGAAAATAAACTGTCATATACCTAACTAATGTATCATAATATAACAACAAAAAACACATTTTGTGTACTTTATATTATTATAAAAAAGTTGATCAAAATCGCTGCCAGGTTGTACAGAAAACTGGCAGTATTACCACGCTATATTTTATTTTAAGTTATTTAATATACCTACTGTTTTGCTATCATAACATACCTAAGTACTTTACTATTTCCTTAATGTACTGTAAAGTAAATGTATGTAATGTAAAGTAGTGTTGACGAATATACCTCTTTTGTGCGTAGAAAAATTAGGCTAGATAAAATATATCAGTACAATATTATTATTAAATATTTTTCATATACTAAATATCTGTAAGTATAATTTGTTTGCTAGCCACTTTCATTAACAACTTCTTTTTTTACGTAAGTATCTACAACTTTTTTTAATCGGCCAATCACTACGCAAATGTTGACAGGTCGCAATGAGCTCTCATCCCCTCACCCCGTTTGACCGCAACGTAATAGAATCAGGACCGATTCGATTGCCCCGCTTCGGACACCTTCGGGTATCCTCGGCTATCCTCGGCGAAGCAATCCGAGTCGAGTGTTTGACCACGGTGAAGGGTAGCGCAGGTTTGATTATGTAAATAGGTGAAAATGTTTATCGAAGACGGAAAATCGAGTCAATAAAGTAGATTTCTAAAGTATTTCGGATAAAAAAATACTAAATGTACCTACTAAGGATAATTCTGTGATAATGTATTAGTTTTCCTTTAGTATGGTGAGCGAGCAAACATTCGTTTTATGACGTTTATGTGGATATTTATTTTTAAGCTACCTAGTTAAAGTATTCAGTATATAACAAATAGCTTTCCGCCCGCGACTTCGTTCGCGTAAATTTCGGATTTTGGGGTCGTAGGTTTCTGAGCTTATTCATTACAAACAAACAAAGTTTTCCTCTTCATAATATTAGTGTAGATGCAGATATCTAAACCCAAATATTTAACAGAAGAAAGTGGTGCAAGAATTTTTAAAAACGGTCCAGTAGTTACTGAGCCTATTCATTACAACCAAGCAAACAAACAAACAAAGTTTTCTTCTTTATAATATTAGTGTAGATGTTTGTTTAGAGATTTAAATCGAAAACGCGGCTTAAGAATACACAAACTTATCTAACGCTATTTTCGCAAAATATTTTAAAAATTACATAAAAAATTTAAAGATTTTCTTATTGAGCTACAAGGTTAAGGAATAATTAAGTAAGAATGTCTATGTCGATACCATTTTATGCTGTGATATGCGTATCTATCTCTGCTATATACCTAATATAGTTTTTTTTATAATGTATTGTATAAGTATTTAAAGGTCGTGCCAACTTTTTTACAGACAACTATGATGCCTTCGACTCCATCTCAAGAAGTTTGTTTTTATCTCTTTTCATATAAAACTATACTCAATGCGGTACAAGTGTAGAGGTTTTTATATTTAACGCAAAAGACCGATTTCCATCGTGATTAATCTTATGCTTACATACACACCTACATACGCCACACAGCTGTATTCCCAAATACGATAAACATAGCACACGAAACATGATATAGACAAAACCATAACTTTTTCGCATTACGTAGCCACTTTTAGCATTTTTTTCGGTTACTAGTCTGTTGCCTAAAACATGCCTTAACCTATTTTCTTAGTCGCCTTTAAAGGTGTTACTCTAAACCCGGCACCATACCACACAAGTAATTAAAAAACTATCTTTATAATCTATATATCTGTCTATCTACTCGTATATATCAGTCCTAGTCCGAAGTGTATATCACACAAGTCCTTTTATTTGCGAAGCGTGAAGACGCAGTCCGCAGACCCTTCGCCGGCGTTAATCGAATCTGGACTAATGGGATTTCTTTCTTAGGGGAGGCAAAGGATTAATTTATATCAATTTAAATGCACGGGGTGTGGGGTTTATGCGGCGATTATTTTATTGCGTGGACGCCGGCTCGAGTGTCGCTTGTGTGATAGTTAATTTATTAATCTACAATCACATCACACTAATATTATAACACCCGTGTGGTGCCGGGTTAGAATAGCACTTCCCCCTTTCTTCCCGTGGGTGTCGTAAGAGTCGACTCTGGGAAAGGGTTGGTGTATAATATTGTGGGCGATGGGCTAGCAACCTGTCACCACAATATCACGTTTGACCATCTGGTTACCCTTAATTTGCTAAATGTGGCACTGGATTTTTGAATTCATGTGCTCTGCCTACCCCTCCTGGGAATACAGGCGTGAGAATATGTATGTATACCTATGTAATATTATAAATGCGAAAGTTTGTGAGTGTCTTACGCTCAAACGGCGGGTCCAATTTTGATGAAAGAAGAAGAAGGTGTGTAAGAAGCTGACACCCTGGAATAACACATAGGCTACTTTTATCCCAGAAAAATACAAAGCTAGTAATTTTATTTTCATTTATTTATGAACTGGAAAAAATGTGTGTTTCTGGCCATCTAACAAATAAACCTAAAACTAGGGGACTTTCGGTCTATTGACCTAAAGAACCTGAAGGTAAATCAGATCAGCATTAGTATTTGCCACAATTTATTCCTCTAGGGATTCTAGGGTAATAGATCGAAATACCCCAAAATGTACGGGTCAGCGGATCGCTTCCAATTACTTTTTCACTATTATTATTCCACATGAAACCTGAGTTATAGGTAGTTTCTTAGGCAATATTTTATCGCAACATATAGTTAACAAATTGCCACCCAATTGAGGCCCTGACGGGCCGCTAGATTAATAAATTCAACTACAATAAAAAATAAATCTAAGAAATTAACTAGGTAATAATCATTTTTACCTTTTTGAACAAAACAGTAACTTATCAGTTGTACCTATAATATTTAGATAAACAATTTTAATAACTTTTGATCCTACTGCACATAAATCAATTTTGAATCAAAACATTAACTTCACATCTGTATTTCAACAGCATAAGCAATTAAGATTTTAAAATACGCAAAAATAGTTTATCATCAAAATACACCGCAACCTATTTTCCTTAGTCGCTGCCATTTCTATTTCTTAGTCGTTTTTATTTAAAAATCGAATGCATTTCGCATCAGCCTGTAATTCAAAGCAGTTTTTTCGAACTTCGTTTGTATGAGCGTAATGTATGTGAGAGCGGCCGCACGCGGACAAATTGGAATTAGAATAAAGACACCGACGGAGGCTGCGGACTAGGAACTCTTTCAGCGAGAAATAGGTGAAATTAAGTTAGTCTTAATTGCATTTTTAAGCGGCTAGACCAGTGGTTCCTAACCTTTTCAATGTCATTACCCCTGTGAACAAGTATGGGAATTGAGTTTACCCCTAGCTAATTTAAAATAACTAAAACCACATATATTCAAACATACTATTATTTTGTTTAGTGCCATCTGTTACCCCCCTAGAATTTCCATTTTACCCCTACGGGGTAATTACCCCCAGGTTAGGAACCACTGGGCTAGACAAATATAGACGGCTAATACTCGCTCTTAAAATGGATTTTATTCGACATTTCCTTTCAGTGGGGTTTTTCTCTAAAGTAACTAAGGAGACTCGACGAGCTCGACGTCAGCATGTCAAATTTTGCATACAATATGACTGCAAATTTTTTCACCCAACATTGAGATCGTCGACGACTTTAGTTTTTAGGTTAAAGAATGGCACTACAGGTGTAAGAAAAAGGCGTAAACAAACTAACTGCTACGACATCCAATCGGTGATTTTATAGTTTCAACTCACACCCATTTCCACACCAATACACGAGTTATAAAATTAAACTGACATATTACAATACAGAGTCTAAACAAGAGACGTCTATTTATTTCTTCACATAATTACATACATACATACATACATACCGTCACGCCTCTTTCCCACAGGGGTAGGCAGAGACCACTTTGTTCCACTTGCTACGATCCTGACATACCTCTTTTGCTTCATCCACATAATCCACATTCATTAGTCTTTTCATACATGCTCGTCGATTTCGGGTACTCTTGACCTGACCTGTTTCTAGAACGTCCGCGATTTGGTCACGGAACGTCCGTCTAGGTCTTCCCCTCCCAAACACATCCATTCACACTTCACATAATTCCAACCCATTTTTTTTCTGGCTATGGGTAAATAGCCCTTCAGTCGTAATATTTCCAACTTGAATATTCGTCGCCATGTAGCCACAATAGAGCCCCAACGATAGTAAAATATTCACATGCGTGTAGTTATTCCATGTGGGCGTCCGCCGATCACCGTTGCGGATTAAACTATTAACACAACTAGTCGCCATCGGCAATTTTTACATGTTTCTATTTTTCCGATAGCACGAAAAAACCCTAAACAGTCGACCACTAGATTTAAATTTGGAAAAAAGTGTTTTGCGACATTTTGATTCTGAGCTCGCTGACGATCGCACTACAAATAGTTCCAATTTCAAATCTCCCGCGCTTTAGCTTTGTTTGTTCGTTCATGCCGGCCAGCTTTTTTCGTTTTTGATGGATTGGTGTCTGTAATCTATTAAAAAAACTGGCCAAGTGCGAGTCGGACTCGCGCTCGAAAGGCTCCGCACCAAAAACTGCAAAAAAACAGTTTGTTGTATTTAAATATTTATTTTACTTTATTTTTAGTATTTTTGTTGTTATAGCGGCAATAGAAATAGGTACATCAACTGCAAAAAAAATCAACTGTCTCGCTGTCACCGTATCTACAGGTAACTGTGCATTGTCATTAATACATACTACCTATTTCATTCTCTTTTGTATTGTTTTCTTCGTGATTTGAATTTTTAATGATTACCTGCTTTTGTTACTGGCTGCAATTTAGACTGTTTTATTTCTATAGCCAGAGAAAACAATGCTGAAAACATCACTCGAGATTTTGCAAGTGTCCCAATCCAGTACGAACCAGTGTGAACCGGTATAATCCGCCGGTCGCCTAGCAACCGCTAATTGGTGGCATCGGGTGACGCGATGGACGGGACATCCGAGACGCCATTCTATTTTATGGGGGTATTTTGTTTATTAAATTTTCGTCTCCCAATAAAAAATATGCTTTTATAATTGAGTTGTGTATTGCTGAGCTAGTAGCTATTCGATAGCTTGGTTAACAAACACTTATACATAGTAAGATAATAATTATTTTTTATTGATATTTGAAATAACAATTTCATTTTCTATACAATATTTTTTTGCCGACTGCACTTTTTGCCAAATGTAGGTACTTCATTGACATCCATCCTAGATTATGTCCACCAGATTTTAAGACAATCAGACCAACCGTTGAAGAATTCCCTCCATCGGATACAGTACCGGCTGGGCCACCGGAATATTGTAGGTATTGTCATCCAAGTTACGTAAGTATACCTACCAAGTTTCAGCTCAATCGGTCTATTGGAAGTGGTTCAAATCTTCCTTGTAATATTTGTAAACATACATACATACAAAACTTAAATAAAAGCTTGTAAGAAATGGTCCAATTACACCCCAATTAATTCTCCACACGTGTAGCAACGTTCACAAAGTGACTAAAGAATTATTACAGGTGTCCCTTACAACAAAACATGATGGCGTCAAACGACTGAAGGCCACCTGCGCGGGATTAGCAGTCAGTGAGTTTAAACTGTAATTGGATTAAAGTTGCGCTTTTGAAAAAGACGCTCTAGATACGAGGGCTGTTCCGAAAATTTTTAGTTAAACGAAAAACATAAGGAATATAATAAAACTTTGTCTACTACTTTTCAAAGTATTTCTCTGCTATATTTATGCACTTATGCATTCGACTAAACCAACTTTCAAAACATGAAAAAAACTGTTCCTGCGAAAGATCAAAAAATAGTCGCCTAAGTTCTTTCACTGCTTCATCCACCGTCGAAAATCGTTGACCACGTAATGGTTTTTTAGGGTTCCGTACCCAAAGGGTAAAAACGGGACCCTATTACTGAGACTTCGCTGTCTGTCCGTCCGTCCGTCCGTCCGT
>BHDV01016610.1:21327-34539 GCA_005406045.1 Adoxophyes honmai | reverse complement strand
AAAACAACTGAATGTCACTGGCCAGTGATATTTACATGAAAAAGTTTGTAATGAAATTTGCCTTTAAGCTGCATTAAAATAAAATAAATACATTTAATAGTACGCCATTGACTAACTATTTTCGGAACAGCCCTCGTATGAGTTGTGAGTCAAAGGGTGACTTTTTAACCTAATGTGTGTGTGTGTGTCTCATGAACTCACTTTGGTATGAACCCCTATCACAGGATAAGGTAGGATGTCTTTCTATTATGTATTCATCTTTAAAGTTGTGAAATGGAACTATCTAAAACGTGAAAACTAAAGTACAAATATTTTAAATCGAGATTTGTATGGTACTTTTATCCCTGCAATATAGTAAGGATAGGTATACCGGGATTCCCTAAATGTTTATTACCTTTAGGTTCGTGATCACAAGTAGGTATAGTATCGGCAATAATCTTGGAAAGAATTTAAGTGGGGGTATGTTACACATAGGTTTTTTTTTTCAGGTAAAACCGATGCGCGAATTTACCCCCACCAGTTAGAATATTGGCAAAATTGGCGAGTATGAAACGTTTGAACGCTGAAACACGCTCCATATAAGCGATTTCTAAAAAAGGTGCCGAGTGGACTGCGGCGACACAAATAATGCACCACTCAGCCAATGTGACGTAAGTCACGTGAGTGTTCTACATCGCAATAACGGAGTTTCAAACTTGGCACGATTTTAGAGAGCGAGAGAGAATGCGTGCATCACTTTTACCTGGAAAAAGCGTAGCGCGAACTTGTCTTCTCTATCTAAAATCTTGTCAATTATCAATACCATCTTGGTCCAGAGTCTATTGGATTGTTACCTAAAGGCAACTACCTATTCGAATACCAAAACAAAGTCAAATACAATGCCGTTCGCGTCCCGTAAATTGAGTTGTCTATTACGGCGCGCGTTATCGCCAATTATAATTCGGGCAATGACGGCGCCATTACTGCCCGTAACCGGCTTATCGCTGTAGCGTCGGCAGCTGACGACTGCCTACCTAGACGAGGATTTATACTGTGCGGCATACAACTTGGCATGATTCTAGAGAGAATAAGAGAGATAATTGCGTTACTAAGCGGTTGACTAAAAGCCGGAGTACACAATAGACTTGGCGATATTTTCAGATTTTCTCAACAAAAAAACTCAAGGGAAATTTCCGGGAAAACAACTTCACAGAGGTTTTCAGACGCGTATGGCTATTTTCAGATAACTGGTTAAAATATTTACGAGCAATTTCCGGCCACGTATAGTCATGGACCAGACTATGTAGCGTAAACCTAAAAAAATATGCTAGAAGTGGCCACGAAACGTGAAATGGTTATGGTTTTATCTATGTAGTGTTTTGTGTGCTCTACCTACCCCAATTGGGAACAAAGGCATGATGTATGTATGTATGTACGTGTATGTAGGTGTTCATAAAGCGGATGATAGGTGTCTCCTGATAGAAGCTTTTCAAGCTTCTATTAACAGATAAGTATGTCTTAAACAGATATAAGACTTAAATCCATTTACATTTTCAACGCTGAAAATATGTATGTAACTAGTTGCTTAGCGAGTATTTTTATATTATTATGCCATTATGTTTTATGCTGTGATATTTATAAAGATCAAACGCAAACAGAACATTGGGCCTGTTTCAGCTGAAACGATATTTACCTTTGATCTTAGTGACATCTTCACATAAACCCCAAAACAAAAGTGACCAAACTTTCCATCATCTAACTTCTAGACGTTTTAATGTAATTTTGAAGAAACTGGAACAATTTACATTAAAATATTGCTGTCCTACATCATCATAGAGCAGTAAGAACGTCACTTATACTATAGACCGATAGGTACTTAAAAGATGGTAAACAATCTTGACATGTCTTTTTATTGAAATACACAGTCTAAAAATGAAAATCGTTACAATATACAATTCAATTATGAAAGTAAATGATTTTTTCATACCTAAATTGTAAAATGTAAAGATTTTGATTTATAAAGTGTATGTTTAAATAAAAAGACACGTCAAGATTGTTTACCATCTTTTAAGTACCTATCGGTCTCTAGTATAGGTCGGTGTGTTTTCTTTATTTCATAGCATGATGACTAATGGACAACAGAGACTTCACGGTACGGTATGTAGAGTTGAACCTTAGACCGAGACTTCATTTGATAGGTAGGTATTTGAGGTTTCATAACTGTTCATCCAGTAGGTAAATATAAATAATCAAATTAAATCAAGAGCAAAGTTCGTGAAAACTCCGAAATTTCCGTTAAAAATTTTAATATATCTTGAATTCAATTAGATTTTGTGAAACCATAGCTGTTAAACTTGCTATAAACTAAAAACAACCCAAATTCACCCAAATGGATACGTGTGTCCTTTTTCGTTAGAGAATATATTTAAAAGAGACAAAACCAACATTATACGCATAGATAGAAACTGACGATATTAGCTACCAGACAAGGTGGCAACGGAATTTCCCAAACAACATTGAAGTAATATTCCGTACCTCATTATTTTCCTAAACACTATACGAACTTTTGACACTATCAAACGGGGTTCACAGGTGTGACTTTAAAAAGGTTTCCTGGTGGGAACATTGTTTAAGTCAAGGATAAAACCTAGTACACTGCTGCTGTCCCTACATCCGGGCTCGGGGCGTGTCCCGCCCGGTTAAACAAAGCCAAGCCAATTATTATTAAATATTCGCAACCCGGCCGGTTGTAATGGCGCGCGACAATGCCGGTTAATAATTGGTCGGCCTTCATTAGCACCGATAGAGCTCGATCACCATTGTGTGCTAACTAATTCCATTTTTAAATGAATGTGTCGAAGGCGAAGGCTAGACGTTCAATATATATTGTCAATCTTCAATATTTATCTCATATTGTGATTATATTGATCGTCTAGTCTTGCTATATTAATGGAAATGCACTGAATTCATGATCAGATTGTGATCTATCAGTATTCTCATATTCAAGATTGACAATATTTTATTGAACGTCTAGCCTTTGCCTAGGATTATAGGGACTCGTGTTATCAGCTTAGCATTAAGCTATTGAGTGTGTGTTCTTGAATATTTAGGCACAGGTAAGCTACAAACAGCCACGCATTTACATGAATTTGACAAATCGTATGTTATCACCTACTTTAAAGTTTTTTCCAATGTACGAATTTAAGAATGTAAATATGGTACAGCCACAATTAAACACAGACTATAAGTTTAGTTTCATTATTAAGTATTATGTATTTTGGTTCAAATCTACATATATTTCACCTCCTGATGCGACGAAACGTATGTATTTCTCCTTGTTTCACTTTATTACTCTGCTTTCTTCTCTTTTCTTATATAATTATATGTAAGTACAACATCAAACCATGACAGTTTAAGGCTAAGTAGTTCGTTTTCAATACGCATTGACATATTTATTGACTTTATTGTACTAAATGCTAAACTTTCATAAAATCACATTCACATTCGTAGTTTCAAGCAACGTTGCTTATGGGAACTAACTTACTCTAAGAATAACGTCATAACTCCAATCCTTTTTGATAAAAGACTTATTTCAACATTAGCCTGTTCTCTACGACATTAACAACATCATCAGCTTTTCTGATTTTCGGACTCTTGCCTCTAAAGTAATTCCCAACGTCATGTAACGTACGATTCATTGTTTCAGGCAAGTCGAAATATAAATACACCAAGCTAAGGAACATCATCGATCCGAACACAAACATCATTCCGTGGGTCCCAATGCCGATCTCTAACCACGGCATCACCGCCGTGACTGCTGCTACCCCCAGAGACCCCAATATCCCGTCTAACACGGACCCTATAGCCCTATACTCCAACGGAAATATCTCTCCCATCAAAATGTATGACACTGGATAAAAAGCAGAATTCGCAAAAAAGTAATACACTCCTATAACACTCAATATCAGCCAGGACAACACTTCACTTGGATACTTAGTCCTAATAAAAAGCAAAACACTAACGGTCACTAGAAGCGCAACGCCAAGAAAACCAGCGCCTAACATGAGGCGTCTTCTACTGAAGAGCCTGATGAATATAAGATTGATAAAACTGGCTGGTACAGAAATAGCGTTCCCAAGAAGGGTGTAAAAGTAGCCTTTGGACTTATCACCGCTCAGTTGTTTAGCCAAGTGGACGGAGTACGATGCTAAGAAGTGCCTCCCACCCATCACTGGGATAAGTGACGTGAAAAACAGCACCAACACTGGTCTCCACAAGACAGGCGATTTCATTTTCCTCAGTAAATCTCGCGTCCACGTCTCATCAGCTATATCGCGACGCCTGGCCTTCTCACTCTCTATTAGCTGTTTTATTTCTCTCTCACCATCTGCACTGAAACCTCTGATTGAGTAAAAAACTGTTTCAGCTTCTTTGTACCGCCCTCTCGAGACCAACCACTCGGGTGTCTCCGGCCAGAACAACGTCACAATTATTGCTAATGCTGGTGGTATTGCGCCTATCAGCGCCAAGTTCTTCCATTGTAAGAAGTACGCCATTGAATGTATGATGGCCACTCCGATGACCCCTACTATCATTTTGACGCTCAGGAGGATATTTCTCATTTTTGGAGAGGAAAACTCTCCTATACACACGCTCATGAAGTAAGCTGCACCCATAGGTAATCCTTGGAGGAATCTTCCAGCCAATAGCATGGCGATGGAGTTGTGGCTAGCAGCGAAGTAGGTCAGGATCCAGCCAATGAGGTTGGGCACAGCAACACAGAGGTTCGCCATTTTCCGGCCAGCGTAGTGCATGATAGGTCCGAGTAAAATCACTGGAACTAGGCCTGACAGCCCTGAAATGGAAACTGGAAAAGAAGAATAAAAATTATTGAATGAAATGCATACTGTTAAGCTAAACGAGTACATAGATACATCACGCCTGGGGTAGGTACAGCACACAAAACGCTACACAGACAAAACCATGACCATTTCACCTTTCGTGACCACTTCTAGCATATTTTTTAGGTTTCGAGATGGCAGTTATATTAGTGACAAGTTACTAGCCTGTCGCCTAAAATATTCGCTTCTTACGACATCCACGGAAGAAATGAAAAAGTGTTATTCTAAATCCGATACCACACGGGTATTCAACGAGCACTTACACAGGTGTTTATAAATCGTGAAATAACTCGTGAGAGTTGGTTTAAAATAGAACATCAAATTGTATCTATGGTGATTTACATATAAATATTTCACAAAAGTAAACTCCTAGCTGTTAAAGAAACACAAAAGTATAAATTACCAAGCCAGGAGGTCATCCCAAGGTCTATCTGGAACCCGCTGCCGGGCTGAGAAAGCGCAGGGATCAGGATAGCAGGAAAAGCCAGAGCTGTGCCCTTCGACATCATGTTCAAGTGACTCCCCAACACGTAAAACGCCTGAAATAACAAACCACATAAAAAACCGGTCGAGCGTGGGCCAAAAGGCATAAGTAAAAGGTATTCTAAGCATAAAACTGCCGTATGACTCACTCATTGTGAAATACAATGATCTATCACCCTATTCAGATTAGCCTGACATGTTTCAGTCCAGTTTGTGACCCATCATCTAGACCGCATTGTCCGCCGCCTGCTTTAGATGATGGGTCACGAATTGAGACGAAACATGTTGTGCTAATCTACGTATTCGTTCGAGATGCGTTTTATTTCACTAAAAAAGTATTCATTAATTTTCACTTACCTGCTTCCATTCTGGCTTCACTACCATTTTCAAGTCACAAAATAAAGTGTCAACGAATTAACAGGCAACATCCTTTGGCACAAGTTACGTCAAAACTGAAATAGTCTCTTACATATTTCCATATTGTTAAAACCACATTTTTGCTTATATTATGCTATCTAAGTATGATATTGACACTATTCAGTATTTACCTACAAGTATACTGCAAGTACAAACGGCACAGTTTATGTTGTTGGTTTATAGTACCTAGATCGTGACTTGAGATATAAGTTAAGTAGATAAAGACTAAATTTTATTCCCGTTTGGTTAAATGGGTCTTTAATCATAAGAAAAGCAATATCGAGAAATGGTTGACGGGACACTCGATCCAGAAGATTAGGCGACTTCGTGTCAGGAAGAAATTTAATAATCAATAGCAAGTCCGAGGTATAACACGAAAGTGTAAAAACCAGTGATAATATGAGAAGTAATTATTTATACAGCTGATACCACATTTGGGTACATTAATATTAAAATTTTAATTATTTGTCATGCAAATTTTAACTACACGTACGCAAGTACGGCTTATTTAACAGGCACATGCGAACACGAGTACGTCGTGTTCAAACAGGAGAAGAAGTACAGTAAGTATTCAGGAATCTCCACATTTTACTAGATCAAAATGAGTAAGAAAAATAAATATTATTTCAGATTATCTTGTTGTATAAGTTTGCAGATCGCTTCCAACCGGTATATTATGGAAGTCCAAAGGGGAGGCCTATGTTCAGCAGAGGACGTTGTATGGCTGAGATGATGATGTGTTATATTGTGTGTCATATGACGTTGGTTATATTTACCAGTCTATTCGTTTATCTGCAAGATGGACAGACGACTCAACTTGATAAAGGTCGAAAGAAAACGCTGGATGCAGATCGCTTCCAACAGGTAAGCAGGTACTTATGGAATTATAAAGGGGAGGCCTATGATCAGCAGTGGACGTCTTATGACTGCAATGATGATGATGATGATGATGAATATTTGTCTGCCTATAGGTACCAATACTTACAATTAACTTCTTGCAATTACATTCGACAAGATCATTTTATAATCCAATTTTCCAGATACTGATACCGTCTCCGGTGTTGTGCTATTGTGCCGTTCCCCCAGGCCATTGTGTTGCGGTGTTTGCTGCTCCGATTTCATATTTCATTATAGATGACTCCTGACTCTGTTTTGTATAAATTGAGTCATCGAATTGCGGTAAGCTATCTGTTTAAACAATAATTAAAGGTCTAGAAGTATACATATTGCTTTTCGTTTTTAAATTGCGTCATTGTAAAGAAAATGTAAAGTATAGGTATACTTACGAAAATAATACTCATAATTTGGAAAACTAAAAGCGTTACCTAATTTGCGGTAAAAAACAATCCAGTCATATTACAATTTATCTCAAATTAGTAAAGTTCGCATAGACATTAACACTTAGTGCCATTACAAAATTTAAGACGTATTTTCAACAAATATAAGAATGTGTGGAATGGTATGAAATAACAACAAAACCTATGAGTTTCGTGATATCGTAAAAAGCGACTAATAAAATAGGTTTAGGTATGCTAAGCGACAGGCTAGCAACCACTCACTATTTCAGACACCTTTTCAATTTTAGACCTAAAATCAAGCTAGAAATGGATTAGATTTATGTTACATCTCCTCCATGTCATACAAATATCATGATTTATTCCCTTCGCAAACGGTGTCACATTAACACACAATTAACGGGCAGGACAAACAGACCGACAATAGGGCCATTTGCGCCGCTGCATTATTTTTAGGGTCCCTTTTGTCGTGCTCGTTACATTATAAAAGCGATCCGTTTACGAATGGCTACTTGTAATTACTACAGAATACGACTTCAGTCAGTCAAAGTAGTGACGACACTGACGCAGGTCTATAATTGACGATTTCAACTTTAAAGTATAGTTTTTATCAGCTTTTATTTACCTACTTACACCTGTTCTGTTCTTCTGATAAGTACTCCTTTTGTCTATGTAATGAAATCTTTATCGGTTTAGTAGTGATGAATTACTCTGCCACCGACTCGATATCGTTCCTGCACGGGTAAGAAACGATTTCTTTAATACTTTGGCTACGAAATTTAAAAAAATACAAAAGTCCTCCCGCCGATATTTGACAGCTATACTTTTTTTTTCACGGTATAGCTCGAACAAAAGTGCTATGCAACATGCAGCCACCAACAAAGGCAAAACTTTGCAAACCTAGTATTTTTTTTTACTATTTGATTGTACTGTTACTCTTACTTTTTAAATAATGTTTCAAATTGGTGAAACAACTGGATTTATTTAAAATCAATACTAATATTATAAAGTGGAAGAGTTTGTTTGTTTGTTTGAACGCGCTAATCTCAGGAACTATTGGTTCGAATTGAAAAAATCTTTTTTCGTTGGATAGACTATTTATCGAGGAAGGCATTAGGCTATATTAAATCAATCAGGAGTGAAGAAACACTGCAAAATGTGGACAAAACGGGGAAAAGTACCTAAAGTCCACGCGGACGGAGTGGCGGGCACAGCTAGTTTAAAATAAACTACCAAGCGCCAAACTAAAAAAATATACAAAGGTAACCATTTTTGTTTCTATCCATGATACTTACCTACATCAACAGAAAATAAAAATAAATGGAAAAGTAGCACTAGATCGGAGCCCTCCAATTTTTTATTTCAAATAAACAGTCTTTTTATGGCCAGTGACATGTGGCCATATGGGGTGTTCCCGCCATTTTGAAGGTCTCCTAGGGATGGGTCTAAACGCCAGTGTAATGTGCACAACATGCCACTTGATAGTATCGGTAATGATAAATGTGACCAGTTGTAATGGGTATTGTAAAACGATATACAAACATAATATTGTCAAGCCTATTGCCTTGTATGTGGACTTACTACTGTCAAAGGGTAAAGATTAATTTAGTATTTGAAATCGACAAAAGTATAGATGAACACTGTTTAAAGGTATTTAAAGGTACGTAAAACACTATCTTGTACAAAGGAAAACTTGCAAATCGCCATATAGTTTTATTGCTGGAACAAAGGAACAGTTTTTTAAAGAATATAATTAACTGACAGTCGAAACAGTTTTTTGTCAACTTGATAATACTTGATCGAATTTAAAGAAAAAGATAGTGTGAGTGTAGTTGAAATTGGGAACAAAGAGATCCAGCAACTTTAAGTAATACAGTAACATATTCTATAGCAGGGGTCACCAAATGGCGGACCGCGGTCCGCATCCGGACCGCCGACCCATTGTATGCGGACCGAAAAAATGTATCTTCATTCATCTTCACGATTTTAAGTCAATAGTTTGCACCAATTCCATTCCAAACGTCAGACAAATTATCAACAATAAAAAATAAAAATTTTCTCATTATGTAAATACCTATTATGTAAATTATAGTACTTTAGTAATTTCCGTAATTAATTTTGTTCAATTTTTTTTATAAAATGTGTGGACCGCGAATGTCATTTCATTTTTCAAAATGGACCCCAAGCGAAACTAATTGGTGACCCCTGTTCTATAGGGTAGGTGTTAGTTCTTGTATTGTTAACGGCTACTTACTCGTACTTATGATATAATATATATTTAATGCTTATGGATATAGTATTACGAAATAGGTTATAATTAAATTTACTAACTTTTAAATCAATGTACCTACATACCTACTCCTCCTACTTGTTTGAATAAGCTACAGCGACATGTAATCCAAATTAATGATTTAAACCATGAAATAGAATTTAAACAAATTCGGTTAAATCTTTAATAATCTTTATTAATTGTACACGTACTAATGTTATTTATACAAAAGCGGATTTTTTATAATTCAATGAAGATTCTTTGAATCCATTTGGTTTCGGGATTAGAATAACATCTCTCCGTCTCTACCGCGGATGTCGGAAGAGTCGACTTAAGAAACTAGGTTTTAGGTGGCAGGATAGAAACCTGTCATTATTTTACATCTTTTATCTAACTTAAAACCTAAAACGGATCTATATCTGGATCCCTAACTTTATTTAACCTAATTTTTTATCCCCTAACGTTTTTTGCCATAATGATCATTTGTCATAACGCTCATATGACCTATCTTTTGCTGTCCTAACATCGAATGGATGATTTTTTTTTTTCCTATAATGTTTTATTTCCTAACGTCACTTGCCATATTGATTATTGATCCTAACGTCGTGTGCCATAATAGTCAGTAAGCCTAATGGTCTTTAAACCTAATGATTATTATTCCTAACTTTGTATGGCCAGTAATTGAGGTAGTTTTTTTGCCTATTTTTCGTATCTGATAGCAGTTCGGTTCTGGCGCTTCGCCGGCCGCTGCCGCGGCACGCTCGCTTCGCTCGCTCGGCTCGCGCGATGCTGGGTCACAGTTCAACCTAACACTCCTCCTCGCTTCGCTCGTCGTCGTACCTAACTGGGCTCTGCCTTATACCTCATACAATTAGGTACGATACGAAGAGCTCAGCTCTTAAAACTGAGAAAAAATACCAAATTGGCTATTGTTCGGTAGGGCTAATGCCCATTTGATTATTAGGACAACAGCGTTTAGGATAAATGACATGAGGTTAAACGTTATTAGGGATTTTGAGGAATATACATAATAACATTAGGGATACATATTAATAATTATGGTAAAAATTATTCGAGCAAATGAGTTTTAGGGCAATAATTACATTATGGAAAATAACTGTTATGACAATTGATCGTTAGGGGAAATGCCCATTAGGACAAAACGGTTCGGGCAAGTGATTTTAGGACAAACGATGTTAGGGATCGCGAGGTACACCCACCTAAAACAAAGTAAAAAGTGACTACGACGCGTGGAGTAAAGTCTTAGTTTTTTCTAATTAACCCATTTATAACCTAGCGGTGCCGTTTGGCACCCGATTTATTTCTGTGAGGGAATACAGTAGTGATGTTTAAGAGCGTGCAAACAAAATTCGGTGATTTTGATGTTTTTCAAATGCTTTAGGAAGCTATAAATCCTTAAGTTTTTAAAGAAAAACTACTGTAACATATAAATAAACTCTTTTTCTAGGGATTAACGGAAAAAAATATTTTATTAGCAACACAGATTTCTTTTACTTAGCGAATTTGTTGAAGGATTTTCACAAAAATACGCGTCAGAGCTGTCTTTCACTTGAAAATTTTCCATTAAAATTTACCATAAACGATATAAACTTGTTATTATCTGATAGACAATATAGTCTACTGGGGATTAACGGATTAACATGAATCAAATTATTGGTTTTTATTATTCAAATATCATTTTACATAATTTGAAAGTTGAACCATTACTTTATTTTTTTTCTCATTGATTTTAATGTAATTACAAATGAAACAATTTTATTGTAAATTTACAGAATATGTTTAGTCTAACCATATTTTTTTCATGGCTAAATATGAGTTAATTTACTTTTCACGATTTTTTAAACATTGGTCCAAAACTACTAAGGTCAGGTGGGGGAAGAGAAACGCAGGGATAAGAGGGCTCTACAGACCATAATCACTCATAACTCGACGAGTTATGGTCTGTGGTGCCTCTTACCCCTGCCCTGCCCCTGAATTTCTCTTCCCCCACCTGATCTTATATTACGTTCGTAAAAAATGTGTGCGCCCTCTTAAGTATGTAATGTACAGTCAAGGAAATTGATACCTGTGCCACTTTGAACCTTTTCATAGTGAGTTTCATATTGCTTTGATTAGTAGAAAGTCTGGTGTGTCACTGTGACATTTCTTGTGAAAAGGCACAAAGTGGCACAGTAATCAATTTCCTTGACTGTACGTATCTATGTAAAGATTCTTCAATCTTGTTTGTTCAAAATTTGAACAGAATTAAGATTTCTGACCAACTCTATTCTCAAACAACTAAACTCCTCTTAAATTGATTAATAACTAGTAAAGCCGTTTTTTGTTCCCTTTGTTATTAAAGCATGATTGTGTTTTGCCAAAAAATTAAAGGCAAATCAAATGCCTGGTGCGGTTAAGCTCCCCCGAGGCGTAAAGTGGGGTGCTGTGTTTGTGCGCTACAAACAGACAAACATCCATGCAATTTATTACTATTAGCCTGTGCTGGCCGTTTGAGATTGAGCTAGCGTTACTTGCGAGGCCCTGCGCAGGCGACAGACTATCCGCGACGGACTTTTTAGTCGGTGAAAATAGAACCTATGGAATTATAAGCAGTAACGCACACGACGCGCAATTCGTACAATCCACGCAGACTTTTTGTTTCGCAGACTTGATCACACAAAAAGTCTGACGTCTGCGCTGCCCCTAACTTGTGAGAGTTGTGAGACTTGTGACTCTCAGAGCTAGTGTAATGAAATCTGCCGAGAAACGCTTCGACTTGTGCAAACGTGCCGCTTGACGGCGCTGTCTCAGTTTCCATACAATTCTTCGCATTAATACGCAAATGTAATCGACGCGTTTCGTGACCGATTTCATTACACTACTTTTCTATGGCGAGATTGGCGAGTTACTAGGTACTTCTATGTCGTGAAGAAATCTTTTTTTTTTTTAACAGTCATGAGGTACCTATCCGATGGGAAGACATCACAATCTCGTGTGGAAAATACGACAGGACCAAAGGTGTGTTGCTGGTATGTTACAAAGATACATAGATTATTTTTGAAGAAGTGAAAATCATAGGTGAATTTCAATAGCTTAAAACCTAGTAAATCTAATATAATTTGCCTTTACTTTGGACCTCTGTACGAAAAACCAAAAAAATATGATAAAAGTGGTTACGAAGCGTGAAATAATTTGTCTAAGAGTTCATCTAAGGCCGGCCTTACTCCTTTAATATTTAAGAAGAAAAAGAGAAATTATTATTGCTATCTAATTCTAAGTTATAGTTGTGTCTCTACTTATGTAAGTAAAACTTACAGGTGTAATGTAAGGGTGGTCCTACGTTTCGTGTGTTCTGCCAATTCCGTTTAGAAAAACATGTAATATTTTGCCCAAAAACCCTGGCACCTCCCAAAGTTACCATTTAACAATTCACCGACAAATCTTAACGTTCGACAGCTCCTCGCAATCTCCGTAATGAAACGCGCTGGTCCACAGTCACAATAACACCGTATCTAAATTAACAACAATTAATATTCGGCAAAATGAACCTCCCAGCAAATTTAGTTCTACCCTCGCAGGGGTGGCAACGTAACAAACTTAACTCAGATTTACCTACACGAAAACCAACTCTACATCTACAGTTTGAAAACCAAACTTTACAACCACTTTGAACCGTATTCTAAAGCGCTTTAGATCGACAAACTAGTTTGAGTTTGTGTTTGTAAGTTGGCAAGGCGGTCCCGCCACTTCATTTGCGAAAATGTTGGTATGCCTGGCTTAAGTGTTGCACGCTGTTAAATTAATGAGCCAATCTCAGCCAGCCGGGGTTGCCACCTCTATATTTTACAAGGTGGTAATGCGTTGTAAA
>BHDV01016610.1:0-18616 GCA_005406045.1 Adoxophyes honmai | reverse complement strand
AATCTAAGTGTTATAAAACTAAATGAAATCGCGTCAAAGGAGGAGCATTGCTCTTCCTTTTGGCTCCATTTTGGCACGCAAAGTAGATTCACTTGAGTCATCTAGTTCGATATAAATCTGTCTACTTAGTTGATTTTGTGAAACAGAATTTAATTCCTTTGCCATTTTGCATTCTTTTTTGCGTTTTAGTAGGTTCATATGTGTATAATTGGAGATTTAATGTTGTTGTTTTAAATTTTCAGGTAGTGAAAATTATACGATCTTCGGAGACTGCAGGGAGATACATTTCCTATAGATTAGTTTGTTAGATAAGGTTTAATTAAATAAGTTTATATCATATCCTGTTTTATTTGGCATTTTTAAACATCCTAAGCTGAGCAGTGATCAATTTCCACCATGAACTATGTCCCCTTCAGGACTTGCAGAGTTGATGACTACGACAAGTACCTACGACTTCGGTGGCTCTCGCACTTGAAAAAAAATCTTTTTCGGAAAACCTACCAGGTTACAATATCTTAACTAGGTTCTAGAGATATCCTTTTCGTGGCCAATACAATCTGCTGTGCATAGCACGCTAAAACTTTAACGATAACTTTGCCATCTGTCAGTTCTTGACTGAGGTTGGTTGACAAACTCCAATAGAGAGGTCTCTCTCCAGTCAAATGTTATGACGGGACCGGAATTCTCAGAGTAAAAGTTTAATGTTATGCAACCGATCTTGGAAACTTCGTTAGCGCGATGTAGTACACTTTGACAGTTGACGATATAGATTATGTTTTGTGGAAGAAGTTCTACTGCTGGACAATATTTGGCGCTAAGGTCGCTATAGGGTTATGTTATAGGCGTTAAAATTAAATATTCGACAGGTTAGTTTTAACTAATGACGCCTTGCAGTTTACTTTTATTGCTATTTAAATCAGGGTTGAAAATGTCGATCTTTGGTGAAACGTCGGTCACTTGTGTCTTTACAGCAAGCAGAGCCTAAATGTACTTACTACATCCAACTTAATAGTAGATTGTTCAACAAGGGACTAAAACAAGCCATAATGTCACGAGATATTTAGACACCCGAGCATAGCGAGGGTGGCTATAGTTCGAGTGTCATTATGGTTGGTTAGTCTCGCGTTAAACACTCTACTTTTCACTTTGAATGCGAGGAAAAAAAAGACGTTCTTTCTGTTATATAAAAAATTATAATACTGATTACAACAAAGCTTTCCATGTACAAATATGTTTTAATCTTACCTAAGAAAAATTAAAAAAAAAACGCGGTTTTTCTTGTCTTTTACTTTTTTTTTGTAAAGTGACGCTTTGAATGCTCGCATATATTATTTAGCCAACAGATTTTAACTTTAAACTTTTTTTAAGCTTATTATTATTAAACTATGCATAATAAAATGTGTTAATAATTTAATTATTATAATGAAATAAATTATTATTCGTAATCAATAATCGTGTTTTGCGAAATTAAATCACTTTTAAAAGTTTTTTTGGCAGAGTAACAATTACCGTCTTTTATAAAGACGTAGAAATAGCCTCATTGACATTTTGAGGTTATTTTTAGGTCTATAAAAATGGCGATAATCCTACGTTCAGAAACACGGTGACTGGCTGTTTAAGAGGTTTCTAAGGCCAATTAAAAAAATATTACTTTAGCCCCTAGAGCTTAAAAAGGAGTTTTAGGCCCGCTATATAGGGACTAAAGAATCACTTTAAGAGCATGAGAAGTGAAAAATGTAGAAAACGGTGAAGCTAGATTTTTTTTCTAATTTCTTTAGTTCATGCAAAGTTACAATGAGCACCACCAATAAAGTGACGTTTAGAAAGAAAGCACGACCTCATTTGCGTAGTTGTTACTCGTTTTAGTGTTTAATCCGTTTTATGGCGTGCCTACTGCATTCCGATTTCTGAAATCGATATGCAAAGGTAAGGAAAAGGAATTACACATAAAACATTTGATTGCTTGTTAGGCTAAACTCTCGCTACATTACTTACATCGTAAATACTAATTTTATATCGGCATTTGAACTTCACTTTAAGGGTTCAGATTAATAGCGACTTTTACTCGTAACTTTTACTGCTGTGCATCCGTAGGTGCTACCTTATATTCAAATGTAATATTATGAAATTAAACCTGGAATCACCACTTTTTTTTTTCTGTAGACAAATGGCCAAAAACGGAACCCTTGCAGATTCGTCATGTCGCAGCAGCAGCCACTGCGGCTCCTAGATGAAGGGCTACGATTTAGCCGGAAACATGTCGAGCTAAACTCGATTTAAAACCTGATCTATCCGTATAATATATTTCAAGATGAGTGAGTCTCACAGTAGTTTAATGTTTAATCTCGGACACTTGTGTTATCAAATGTACCCATCAAGAACGTAACTATTACACTTTTATTTTATTTGAAACTAGCTTTTGCCTGCGGGTTCACTCGCGTCAAGAAGCATTTTAGCGAAGTAGGGGGTTATGAAGAGACAAAAAGTAGCCTATGTCACTCTCCATCCTTTTAACTATCTCTATCCAAAAAATCAAGTCAACAAACAAACACACTTTCCCATTTATAATATTAAGTATGAAAGTATGGATTGAATTTTCTACAAAATTTGGACCCTCCTGGGGAAAAAACGTGACTGCAGATTATAGCCATTAATCTTGTATTGAATAATTTTTAATTCTTGAACGTCATCAACTTTAGGTACTGTTAAAGTGTTCTATGTCGCGCTAATGAAGCTTCAACTTCTAACTTTGTCTCTGTAAAAAAAAGTAAGTACTTAACTACTTAGTTATATAACACGCAATGTAGATTTGGGTTTCAACCTGTAAAATGTAAGACATTATAATAAAACTAGATGAAAACCCGGCTGTACAGTCAGCGTCTGATATATGTATACACTTTAGTACCTTTTCTAATTAACCTCATATTTGAACTCTCGCATGAAATTGTCACTGCGATCACAGTGACAAAGTACCAAAGTGTAACCATGTATCAGACGCTGACTGTACCAACTTTTGCCGCCTGCTATAAGTGTGGAAATCATAATAACGGTCACATTTTATCAAACACTTTCCAAAATTTTTAATGCAATACTGGCACAAATCGTTTAGCAACATACCTACAAAAAAAACTCCCTTGCGGCGGTATGGCGGCCATTTGGAATCGTCCGAAAAGTACTGCATGGTGATGTACCTACATGAATGCCTACTCGACGATGATCACCTATGCAAAAATTAGCTTGGTACAAATGGTTGAATATTTATTTATTTTCATTGATGTGTTTGCCTCAGTATGGTGGGCATCGGAGAAGTATGCGGAGAAGGCATTACGCTAACGCCTACTTCTTTTTTATGGGTTTGCGAAAAATACAAGGATTTTTGTGGTACTAATCGTTCGACTTTCGTATTTTATCTGACACCTTCGACTAACGCCCACGCGCTTGGGCCGCCGCCGGTACCAGCGCTATGACCATCATTTTTCTTTCCCTCATTACGTACCTACTGAGACCCCTGAAGAACCGCCATATACTGGTGCAAATAACCGTGTAAAATGTGTCACTATGTGGTCTATGTGTTCAAACGCGAAAATAAACAAATATAAGCAGAATTATTTTATCTATCTATCTTACCCCACTACTTAACACATTCAGAACCAAGGACCCGGCTCCCGGGTTCTTCAAAACATTCGCGAGATACGGAGAACCCGGTAGCCGGGTACATTTTGTACTAGCTATAGACTACTCGGTTCCGCGCAGATGTTTTGATTTTAGGCTGTGAATGTGTTAAAACTTTGCCAAATTAGATGCCGTTCACTGTGCCTAATAAAATGCCCCTCGAATGCCAATCCCTGCAACCCAGATACATTTATGTGTATGAAGCACCATTTGACCTCTGTTGCCAATGTTTGCGGCCCCGTTATTACGACCGCACCACAATGGCGCTCAAAATCTCCGTGAACGGAAAATGGTAACTTTCAAGAATGCCTTCTTAGTCGTAACAATATGTAACATGGGCACGCGATCGGCCGGTACGCAACCAATGTAACCATGGGTACCTTTGGCGCATGAAAATTATAGATGAACGAACGAACTTAGGTAGGCAGGTAAATGCGATGAAACTCATCTCGATTGCCGTTTTAGTTTAGAAAAATGTATGTAAAATGTAAAAATATCTTATCTACAGTGTTAAAAGTGCTTTATGTCGCATTTTCCTGGGAATTGTATGTACCTATCTAGATGTAAGGATGAATAAGTACTTATTATGTGTAAAGCAGTTTTAGGTACTATCGCCGCTGGAAGCATTTGCAGTTCAGAGGCGCGAGATTGATTATCTACCTACGTGTTACTTTCTGACGTCCCTAAGTAGTTAGACTGTGACAGGTATAATAGTTACTATTTTTCACGCAGCAGTGGTAAACTGGGATGATACTCCGAACTGTTTCCAGGAACCTACAAAAATTATAGTAAGTAGATAAGTAAACTTCTGTTTTTAGATAGCTAGGTAGGTACTTTCTCGGTATGTATAAGTAAAAATAATAAAATTGTTTTATTACACACATCACGACTGTTTTCCCAAATGGGGTAGGCAGAGAAACGAAACGCTACATAGACAAATCCATGACTTTCATGATACATGTAGATAGCATATTTTTTAGGTGTTCCGAGGTACCCTCGTGACAGGATGCTAGCTTATCGCCTAAAACAGCGGTTCTCAAACTTTTTTGCTGATGGAACCCTTTCGGTAAGCGAAATACTTGACGGAACCCTACAAAAAAAACTACAGTTCATCCGTCCGTCCGTATGCTGCGCCAAAACGTTTGACCAGAGTGGTGTTTTTTTTCTAAATTCTTGCGGAACCCTTCCAGAGGTGTCGCGGAACCCTGGGGTTTGAGTATGGCTGGCCTAAAATATACCTTAATCTTAGTCGCATCGTACGACATCCACGAAAGAAATGGAAAGGTGTTATTCTAATCGCCGGGTATGCGTTTCAGAAACATAAGCTAATAGTTTGATCCCATCCCATCAATTCCGTTACCGTTTCGTCTGGCATGCTCATAGGAATGCTGGGATCTCACAGCATCTGCAGAAAAAGTACAAGAAAAAGTAATCTCGTATTGATAAGACTCGCATGCACAACGATTCAACCAGCTAAGATCGTACGCACACGCGAGGCGCGCCGCTTCACACGACTCGTGCGCACGTTGCTCGGTGCACGTCGCAAAATCCACGCAATCGCGGTAACAATAGCAATTAAGTCGCCGGCACCCAAACAAGTCAAACCTCCTTGGTCTAGCGCTGGCTAGAAACACTCGATGGGTACAGCCCGTATTTGAAATTCGTAATTAAAAAAAAAACGGGAATTCGCGGGAATCCGTGATCAGTTGACTTTTTAACGCTTTTGAACTATTATAGATGCAATTTTTAAAGGTTTTTTGATTATTTTTCATTGAACGTTGATTGAGGACGTTAATATCTGTTGTGTTTAGTGAATGTGGATTCCTTGTTTACTTCAAATGGTGATTTAAGAAGGTATGTATGATTAATTGGTTATTATTTACTGTTGTTGCGTGCGTCTCCTAAAATGAAAGGACATATTATTTATTTTATAGTCTATAAAGTTACAATTCGTACATTTAAAATTTTACAGTGATTTCTTTAATTCAGAATTCAGTATTCGCTTTGCGATTTTGATTGATATAATAAACATAAGTTGCCGTTAGAAAATTAAAAAGATCGTTTAAAAACTTGATAAGACTTGTATTTGCTACCCGTACATTAAGAAATAGCACGTAGAACAAAAAAGTCCGTGAAACACACCATTACAATATTTTTAATTGGATAAAACGTGAAAACGTTAGGGCATGGGATGCCCGATGGGCAGCGTCCCGCACGGCGATTCAGATACGCACCAGGATGACTTTTAGACGAAAGCTTAATGAAGTTCAAAGTTTAAGAGCGTGCACACAAAATTCGGTGATTTTGATGTTTTTCCAATGCTTTAGAAAGCTATAAATCCTTAAGTTTTTAAAGAAAAACTACTGTAACATATAAATAAACTCTTTTTCTAGGGATTAACGGAAAGAAATATTTTATTAACAACACAGATTTCTTTTACTTAGCCAATTTGTTGAAGGGTTTTCACAAAAATACGCGTCAGAGCTGTCTTTCACTTGAAAATTTGCCATTAAAATTTACCATAAACGATATAAACTTGTTATTATCTGATAGACAATATAGTCTACTGGGGATTAACGGATTAACATGAATCAAATTATTGGTTTTTATTATTCAAATATCATTTTACATAATTGGAAAGTTGAACCATTACTTTATTTTTTTTCTCATTGATTTTAATGTAATTACAAATGAAACAATTTTATTGTAAATTTACAGAATATGTTTAGACTAACCATATTTTTTTCATGGCTAAATATGAGTTAATTTACATTTCACGATTTTTTAAACATTGGTCCAAAACCACTAAGGTCAGGTGGCGGAAGAGAAACGCAGGGATAAGAGGGCTCTACAGACCATAATCACTCATAACTCGACGAGGTATGGTCTGTGGTGCCTCTTACCCCTGCCCTGCCCCTGAATTTCTCTTCCCCCACCTGATCTTATATTACGTTCGTAAAAAATGTGTGCGCCCTCTTAAGCAAGGGTAATAAAAAAGAGTTTGTGCATCGTTTGTTATTCTACAGGTAGGTACCAGGATATCGATGAGCATTGTCGAGTTATATTTGCAATTTATTGATGAAAGTCAGGTAAGTTGGTAAAATAAATTAGGATAACTTGGATGCGTTTCTGACCGCCTGTCTCCGGACTGCTCTGGAGCAGGAAGAATTTAGAACATGGGGGAGCCTTTTGTCTAGCGGTGGCCTACCAACACAGACTAGATGTATAATAATTAATTAGGTAATCAGTTTCAAAATCAAGTCAATTATAGTCAATCTGCTAAACTTAAATTTTCCCTGGCTGTATACCATGTAGTTGTAATGAAAAAATAAATTATTTTTAATACGCTGATACAACTCTGTAAGGCAAATAAAGAAAAAAATGATTATTATTCATTAAGTAACGAATACAATTTTTCTAATATAATATTAGCTACATATTTACAAAACAAATTAAAATTAACTTAAAGAATAAAACTACACAAATTAAAACTAAGTCTAAATCTAAAATGACTATAACTAAAAATATAACTATAAATTGAAAAGTCAATCTGGTTTTCAATGCCACGATTGTAAAATATAAAAGTGAGTTTGAAAAAGGATTCAAAAATAAATTTACTGCCAGGCCAGTAGGTAGGTACTGAACCTTTTTTATTCCGGCAATACATTTGTAACAGTAAGTACATACATTATTAATAACACCACTTACGAATGTTATATTCACAGTCGCGGTGGCTAGTCTTCAAACACAGAAAGAGTTATCTTCTAACAAATCTAAGATCGCGCTTATGGTTCTTAGCGTCCGTTATAAAGTTAATCGTTAACCTATTAAAGAAACGGGTGCGCTGGTAATCAAATTTAAGCATCGTTAATATTCAGAAATTTGGAAATGGTCAGCAATGGCACGTTTACTTTTGCCAGCCAATGTTCTCTTTATTAGTTTGATATTAACACGTTCGCTGCGATATTAGGCCTATGGGCCTAATACGTCGACTCCCAGTCGGTGCGGGAGGAAAATATGGTGTACTCACGTTCGTGCGAAGCGTGTATTTCGTAGATTGTTCAGAGTACAAAGGAGACAAATATAGCTTTGTGAATATTTATAAAAGGGCTACTAGTTCTGATAATAAAAATAGTATTACGCTTTTAGACCTAATATCGCACTGAAAAATAAAATGGTAATTACTTGCGAATATTAGGTCTGAAGGCCTAATATAAAATAACAGGCATATCAACCTAATGTCGCACTGATTGGAGGACATTTTAAGTTAGTGTTGTGCTGTGTAGTGGTTAGTGCATGACGTCATTACGATATTGGCATGTTATTTAACAGTGATAGTGCAAAACGTAAGATAACACTACTTGGGAGTATTATTATTCAACCGGGATCAAGTACTGGTGCACTTTCAAGATCAACAAGCCCAAAAAAATCTGAAAAATAAAGAAATCTCTTTGTGCTTAATGCCAAAAAAGATATTGTGTAAATGTTACATGCAGGTATAAGTTGTGTTTTTTAAACACTATAAAATGTTACCTGCAATGAACATATTTTATTACTTTACTTATCGACTATTTTTTCCCCATCACTAATATAAACCTTAAATATGGCATTGATTAGGTGCGGTATTAGGTCTAAAAACCTAATGTTTTTTTTTACGTTTTTCTCATATATAACAATTGGGAACCTCGGGCGAAGCCAGTGGGGCATAAATATACTCAATTAAAACAGCATAGATACCAAATTTGCGTGATTTTATTGATTTTCAGAGAAATAATTGAAGTTATATCAACCTCTACCCTTAAAGGTCTTTAGACCTAATGCCGCACCACCCGAAAGTGTACGTCTTAGGCGTTTTGACCTAATAACGCACTAGAGGGAAAAGTTGAAGAATTGTTACCGCAGCTAACGTGTTAAACTTCAATGCATCGTCATCTGTGTTTTTTTTAATTCGGATCGCATTGTTTATGGTCTATAAAATAAAGCTTTTTCTAAAATGCCACGAAATATATAATAACCTATACTTACACCTATCATAGATAGGGTTTAGAGTTTGTGCAAAATTAAAAAGCCTGTAACGCGCCGGCTCCTATTGTGTTGCGAGTGTTTATGGGTGATGGCAATCACATACCATATCATCCGGCGACGCACTTGCTTATTTCCGCCCTATAACAAAAACATCATGTAGCGCAGACAACATAATGTGTTTTTATAATACGTAACGTAACGTATCTATTCGTATTTTGTTGGGAAATTAAAAGTTTGACAACCTCGTGCGCGACCGTTCCTGGGAATGAGAGGCGGTGGCGGGGGCGAGGTACTACAGACGACAGCGGGGACTGCAAGGGGTAGCGGGGGGTAACATTGCGTGTCTCTGTGACCTTGCCCCCGCCACCACCTCTCATCCAGAGACCACCGCACGCGAGGTTGTTTGGCATCTTATAGATTAGGTAGCTAGGTGCTAAAAGTTACCAAATAAACAATCTATTGTTAAAAGTCCCCACACCAGCGCATTTGTCAAGCTCGCCCTTCTTTTCTATTGGTCGATTAAGCCGATATTTTAGGAGAAATTTGTCAGTATTCGCCAATCATAGTGAACAACACGCCTATAGATTTATCTTTAAGCATTGTCAGTGATGGGGGTCTCCCACGCATACATTTTTGTATAATCTATGCAAAAGCAGAGGTCCTCTTCACTCTTAAGTAGGTACGCGTCGTTGGCGAGACCTCTTGAAAGGTAGACCGACAAGCAAGTAACCGGTAGAAAGAGATAGCAATATTTTATGACTAAACGTGTTTGGAAGTTGACCTCCTGTACGTAGTACTACTATTAGGTACTTATTCTGTAGAATTAGGTACTCACAACATTTAACTTTCAAGTAAAATAATCACACAGAAAGTCCTTGACATTTTTTCCGGAATTATTGAAATAATATTCCATTGTAAGCGGCTAGTTTAGGAAGATCTAGTCAAAATACCACTTGATTCATTAATATCACATAATTAAATAATTCAGTGCCTAATTATTAAAGCTGATTTCAGCAATAAATGAATAAAAACACAAAGTGGATATGGTTTATGCATGACCTAAATGACACTTGATGGAAATAATTTTCATTCATGAATTCACGATGAAGCGGTTTGTGAATGTCATTGATTTATAAGCGTTAGATATTTATATGTCTAAACCTGTGTTGGATAGCTAGACATTTCTAGTTTCACTCAGATATATCCCAATTCTTCTAAAATTTACATTATCTTGCAACGAAGACGAAACTCTAGTTGATTTTTACTAATTTCTAAAAAGTTACTTACTCATAAATGTACCGAGACCTTATTCTGTTCAGAAACCTCATAAAATACGGCCGTTGCAGCGTCGTCTGGTTTCGTGTGACTGTTATCGCCAATAAAGTAAGCAAGTAGTAATCTTCTATAAACAAAAAAATAAGAAATTGCAGATAGAGTCACAATCAAAAGTATAAAATATAGGGGCGGACTCAGAAGGAACTTCGGCTAGCCAACTTTTGATTAAGTACTAGAGAGGAGCAGTAGTTTAGGCATCAATAAATGTACACACATACATCATGTCTGTATTCCCAATGGGGTAGGCAGAGCACACGAAACGCTACATAGACAAAACCATGACTATTTTACGTTTGGTGGCCAATTCTCGCATATTTTCTTAGGTTTTAAGTTGGCAGATATAATAGTGACAGGTTGCTAACCTTTTGAGTACCTACTTACTTAACATTTTTATGACGATACAGGAAAAGTGCAATGTCTAAAACATACGTATGAAAATTATTAGGAATTCAAGCTTTACAGCTTACCTGAAATGCCATTTAGACCTTTCTCTCAACGTTTCTCTATAAACAAAATCATTAAGAAATCTACTCAATACTCTTACTGTACTTAGGTACTTGAATTCGTATGTTATCATCGCCGCATTATATAAACACATTTAACGGGACAATTATCTTGAATGTGCTCCAAATAATTATGTAAAAACCGGTCAGGTGTCATGTTATGATTTTGATGTTGAGAATCCCATTAAATTGTATGTGTTGTTCACGTTCGTATTTTTAGCGTCGTAATAATGGAATAACAGGGTTACGAAATTCAGACCGCTTGTATTCCGTTACAGTAATTAACTAACAAACAATTGTACAAAATTTCAATAACTGGGTACCAATTTAGCGCCCACATCATGTTATTTGAAAAAAGTAGATTCTATAAATTCGGCACTAAAGAAACAATTGAAAGTTTAGTCTAAGTTATCTCGTAAAATCTATGAATAATGTTGTTGTGATCTGCAGTTGCAGTTTTAGTACCCATACACCTTGCTCAAAACTCATTTCACAATAAAAAATCTCGAAATCTCGATCCTAAATAAAGTTTACCGAATAAAGTATAAAAAAGAAATACCGTTGTATCTTGTAAATTGCTAATTGGAGCTAGGGTTGTGACGAATTTGGAACTACATTTTCGAAGGCCCTGTCATGTCAGACATGTGGATAATTAGCTCCACGTGCTACTTACAGGCAGCAGGGTGATAATAGTATTCTTTCACTTGCCATCACGTTATGAAAAGGCCGGTAGGTGGGTATTTATGCAGTCAAGAGTGTCAAAAGTAATCAGACAAGCAGACGTAGAATACATACGAACAACAATAATATGAAACTGATTCCAAATATAAGGTTAGACAGGTTCGTAAGGCCGTCTGAACCTGCGATCGGTCGGTCACGGAATTCAAGTTAGAAAGTTAAAAGTTCGTGATACTGTTTAATATTGCTATAAATATTTAAATCAGACCGGTCGTAGCATCGCAGCGAAATAGTAATTAATTATTAAAAAAGTTTCGATTTATAAGAAATTTAAATTCGAAAGAGATACTTACGTGTTTAGGAACGTGATGCTGCGGTGATATCTCATCATTGATTAGGTATGTTATTAACGGTATATTAAATGATTTATGAATCATGACTACGCCCTCGGAAGAGAGATCGCACCGCCTTTAGTTTCAAATGCCGTAAAACTGATATTTTTAACATGGATGTGAAACAAGAAGCTAAACTTTAAGGCGGGTGTGGCGATTTTGAATGAAATAAGTAAGTAGATAAATAGAGATAAGATTAAGTCAGTGTCTTGCTACTATTAATGTCTGATTTCATTATAAGTAGACACGATACGTATCAAACAATCTATCTAACTAGTTGAGTCTATACGAACTGAAAACAAGTTTTTTTGTTAGCCATCGAGAAAACATCAATTTGCCTTCCTACTACAAATTAAGATAAATTTTGATGTGGGCGTGAATTATAAACGAATAACAATGATGTGAAATCATGCATCAAAGAGGCAGTTTACGTGAAATTTATTAAATTTGGCAACTGAATACGACAGGTTGATGACATTATCGGTTTCTACAATCATTGTTGTTAAAAAGATTAATGCGCCAACAAGATCAACAACGAAATTAGTGAAGATTAACGGAAGTGTACAAAACATTGTATTTCTTTTAATTTAGTCAATAAATCACAGTACTTTAATCAATCAAGCGGAAGTTCATGTGAAAATTTAAAGTTTTCTCAGTCAATCACCATCATTTATCAAAGTGTTCGTTAATAGTGGCGCTGAGACGTTTGATTAGTAGGTTGATGGCTATTGGTTTCACGTCCAAACGGCTAGCCGTGATTGGCTAGATCTGGCGTAGATTAGGTGAAAATGTGAGCTATTCCGCTCCAAGTTGACACATAAATGAATCAAAGAGCGTGGAAGAATCCGTCATGCACGCACTAACCCTGACACTCACGCAATGTACCTAAGTGTACCGCCTAGTAGACAAGACATTGGCTGCTTTATTTAATAGTAGCTGTGCCCGCGACTCCGTCCGCCTGGAATAGTGACTAATTTTTCCCCGTGTTTTCCACATTTTCCAATATTTCTTCGCGCCTATTAGTTACAGCGTGATGTTATATAGCTTAAAGCCTTTCTCAATAAATGTTCTATCCAACACAAAAATAATTTTTCAATTCGAACCAGTAGTTCCTGAGATTAACGCGTTCAAACAAACAAACAAACAAACCCTTCAGCTTTATAATATAAGTATAGATATAGATTGTGGGCCATATGTGATGCATCCACCTAATACTGTATCATAGAACGTATAAAATATGCGAGGTCGCGGTAGTAAAATTCAAAATTCGATCACTAGGACGACTTAAAAGTAGACCGAAGGTGAAATAGATTATTGATATCGGAAGCATGTGAAATATCTTGGAACTATGCAAATGTACATATACCCAAATGTGGTATAGAGAGCATAACTATGGAACTTTACATCTATAGACAAAACTACGACCTCTTTTAGCACAGTTTTGGATACAGTAGATAATGACAGGTTGCTAGTCAGGTACCTAAAGCTTATATCAAACTAAGATTAGCGACCAAAGACTCTACGTATTTACGTAGAGCCTTCAAATGTGTTACATAAATAAATAATAATATTCACAGGTGTGCCGCTAATTACAGGATTATGTCATTTTATTTATTTAAAAGCCGAATTCTTAACAATTTTCGTTGCATCATTGATAGATGATATGTGTGTTTGCTGAGCGAGTTAAAATTACGTCAAGAGTCATCTATTGGTTTTCACTGGGAAAATATTTGTTTTGAGGTTTTGGAATGTTTGGAAGGAAAAAATACATTTTGTGATTCACGAATACCGAAATGCTAAAGGAACTTAACGGTAGGTAGGTTTGTAGATATGCTCCATAGGGTCATCTTCATGTGTTAACAGGGTTCATTGGGTAGGTAAAGATAATGATCGAAACGTTGACGTGAGCAAATTGTGTATCTAACTCGAAACCTACTATTGTTAAAAGTGGACCGAAACGTAAACGTACTAATCAAGGACAAAACTTTCTAACGATTCGTGTACTCTGCCTACTTCTTTTAGAAATACAGGCGCGATGTTTATGTACTTACATACCTATGTTATGCTAGGAGAAAATAATAAAGATCGCATTCATTGTAGAAGTTTAACTTTTTTTTTGTTTTGTTGACAATAAACGTTTACACTTACCTTAAACTTACGTCCATTAAAGTACCGTTTAAGTTTCACCGTATCCATAGCGTACCTCCCAACCCACAAGAAATTGAAACATTAGAAATAATTATGCCTAAATGTGGTTACCATGTTCGAATCAAACACCCAACGCGGCATTCATCGCTCACATAGCAGTAAATTACAACAATTACATCGATGATGGTATTTACCGACAAACTTTTCAACGGTTGACGAGTATTTTATCTTGTCTACGTCGAGGCAAAGGCACTAAGAACATACAATGTGATAAATTCTAATAAAATTATTAATACAGTTAGGGACACACTCCATGTCAATCATGTTTATTTGACTATTAAGGTATAATAGGCGCATGTCATCAATTTATTATTAATCGGTTTTTATGTCAATATTTACGGTTTCTTGATTTGCTTTGCTAACGCAATGAGCACTCCAAACTAATGTTACATGTCATCGTACATAACGATTAAACTACTTAAATTACAACGAACAATTGCTCCCTGGCTTTAATTTCATAAATCTTGACGTTACCGTTTTTTTGATAGTGCAATGATTATGCTAAAGTTTCATGCATTTAATGAAAGGTTTACGCTTAACTTGTAATTACATGTTTCCTTTATTCATGTTAATTTTGGGTTTGAGTGCTCATTATTCAGACATGTTAACGAACAGTTTCTACGCGCATAATTGTAACACCTTCATCTGATCTCCGGTCTTTATTATAACAAATATCTACTTTAGGCATTGTTACATTCAAGTTTCTGTGTATGAATAAAATTCATTTATTATCTAGGCAGGAGAACCATTTCTGGCCACTGGACGATTTCGGCATTTTGGATATACCTCTTATCAGTCTTATCATAGTTTTACCGTGGAATAAAAAGTATTTTTCATCACACTTGCTCGTCAATGGTGTTATTACAAGAGCGTATCCTTTAGTACAAAGGCCTAAATTGTAACCGCGGGAGTTATCATTACATCCTATGGGAGGTAAAGTTTAGTTTTAAAAATTGCAAAAGTTAGTATAGGTACGTTAGTTCAGACTAAGGAGGTTACAAATGTAAAAATAAAAATTCTGCTATTAAAACTTAAGGGCCAGTTTTTAAATGCAAAATTAATGTATGCATTATGAAACTGTATTAATTTAATACTTTGGATGTATGTCAACGCGTTTTTTAATATGTTTTTTTCGTAAATTTGTTTGAACCTTTTTGGCAGAATCTGGCTGTTGACCATTCGCATTCTGTGCGAAACATAGTTCTTGTCTGTGGTATATGATTAAAAAAAGTGACAATAGACCTAAACGCACTGACAGCAGTGACAGCGCAAGCAGAATTAGCGCGGTGCGGTGACGTGATGTCATTTATTTTCTTTAATTTTTAGTTTTTCCTCGCAAATGTGATGAAAAACATTGTGTGTAACACGGGGAGTAAAGGACATTATGAACTCGAGTCATAAAAGCCCTCCGCCTGCGGCGTCGGGCTTCTAACAGCCTCTCGTTAATAATGTTCCATTTCCTCCCCTAGATACTCAATGTACTATAATGTAACTGGCGTGAAGGTGACGGATACCTACTTCACCTCAAATTAAATAGTCGTGCGCTGGCAAATAGTTAGGGGATAGGATAGAAAGAAACCGACACAAACTCAAGGAGAAGTAAAACAATTTTTTATATCTAAGCATTTTAATACCTATTCACGGATTTAAATTCAGTATCGTCGAGACAAAACAAAATCAGCATAGCACTTTAGGAAATTACCACAGTCAGCTAAAACTACACGCAAACGGCAACCATTAAAAAATAAACAGTGAAAAGGTATTCCAAACGAACCAGAACCCATAATCAATACCATTCCAATACTTTTACCGTCAACACCGTCACAGTATCGGCGACGAAACCGCGATATTTGGTAAATAACCATAATGCCATGCGAAGGCGACGTTCCGGATGTTTATCAGAGCATCCAGCGCCTAATGACAGCGACGTGATTGAGCATTGAACACCGGCTTTGAGATAAAAGATGGCTGACTCTGTACTTTCTTTCTCTACCGCAACATTAACTGAAATATGGCGACAAGGAGGTAAAGTTTAAGAGGAGGTATAGACAGATGAAGATAGTTTAATAAACTATTAATCGTAACCACATGATACGTCATGCCTGAATTCCCCAACTGGGTAGGCAGAGCACACGAACGCTACATACTTCTCTTCTACTCTCTACTTCTTGATTATTTTTAGGTATACCTAACCAATGAAGACTTAAAAATACTTTTTTTTTTGTACTTTGCAAATAATCCGAACGAAAAGAGGCCCTTTTGTTCCGTTAGAGGTAGAATGATATATAAAGGAAGCAAAGTAAATTAAATGGATTGTCCATTATTATTGTAGTTCAGCCACCTCTTTGCCATCGAGTCTTGATGCGCCTAAAATTACAACTTAATGCAACCGATTAGCTTGGGTGTGAATAGTTAGTTGCAAAACACTTAAGTTCACATGCACCATACACAAGTAAAGCAAATGCCCTATGTCGTAATTTACACATCAACACTCCAAATTACGTGATAATATGTTTAGCACAGTGACATTTGAACATTTTTTGCATGACATTCTAAAACCACAAGGTGCTTATCAAGCCCTTTCTATTCTACGAATCTTCGGCATCCATCACTTATTCTTTGCCCGCGGCCGCGATCCTCACCGTATTTTGCGTCAATCATAGGTCTTGTAGTTTCTGGTCACAGATCGTCCGCTGTTATTTCTACAATAGAGACATCAAGATTCGGATCACAAAGGAATCCGTTAAAATCAGCAATTGCTTGGCATTATGGAGGATAGAGATATACTGATTTGTTATTTATAGACGTAGACTAACTTCAAGGTTTATATACCTACATAAGTACATACATATTCTCACGCCTGTATTTCCAAAGAGGGGTAGGCAGAGCACATGAATCCGAAAATCCAGTGCCACGTTTAGCAATTTCAGGGTTAACAGATGGTTCATCGCGATATTGTAGTGACAGGTTGCTAGCCCATCGCCCACAATACAATAACCCTTTCGCAGAGTCGACTCTTACGACACCCACGGGAAGAAAGGGGGAGGTGCTATTCTAACCCGGCACCACACGGGGCAAGGTTTGTATGTCTTTATATATTTGAGATTAATCGTATCTGGTCATAATATTATCAGTATAAACTATTGTGAAAGAAGAAAGTAACTACAACAGTATTTTACGTTGTCTCTTCTTTACATGTTATGGAAATAAAGGCAGGTCCAACAAGAAACTTAGTGACCCAGTAGGGTGAGTTTCGTTCGTGGTATAGTGACCCCGATTGTTATGTCACTGCATCAGTTTGATGCTTCATTAATTGCATTACGATAATACTATTCGTGTCCTATTAAATTCATTCGGCATAAACATCAAAAGCAGGTCTTCATTGCGCAAGCTCGTAGCATAATCGTGACACGAATTCAATTACTATCTCATGGGTTTTTGATGTGGAATACAAAAATGAAGTTATTAAAAAGTCGTTTTGTACTCCAAAGAGTAATTTGGGCTTCATTTGTCGAGTAAAACAGTAAATCATCACTTTCACTGTATTTGTCTGTTTCATAACGAAACCCCGGCCTAATTGGTGCCGTCGGATGTTACGAGTTATTACAGTTGTGTTTGAATGCAAAAACTACTCAGTGCCGTTCGCACATCAATACTTATGACACTGGATTTGGAAACGAATCGGGCAAATTTATTGTTTCAAGTTTTATGAGGTTTACCAATAAATTTGGCTTCGTACACGCCGTTTGGTGCAAGTCATTGCACCATTTAAGTATGTAGGCTTGGCTGCTGAAGGTTTTAGCACAGATGCTAACCTTTACATGTTCGGTATTCAGTAATTGCAATGCAAGACATGGGAGTTATTTAAGTTTATTTTAGTGTTCTGTATCCTTACGCTTTCTGTTCAAACCAGTAATTATAAATATCCATACATGTGGTAAAACGTTTCTCATTAGTATGATATTTCGTAAAAATAATCCGCAGCATTTGCTAATTACCAGATGAAGAGTGACAACAGATACCAATAAGGTAAAGTCTTGTGCCGAAATTGGATCAACTTTACACTCACTGCTCAATTCCGAGTCCAAGAGACGGTTATTAAGGGCCGTAAATATAATTCTTATTACCGAAACCGTAAGCTTAAAGTACTCTGTGGGCCACAAAGCCTTGAAGAAACCCCTTTCTTTATTGCATTTGTTTCACATTTACAAAAAAATGCAATAACTACTTACTTTCTGTAAAAAACGAGACAGCCGATTTCAAAATGTACGTTATGTGGGTTGTTTTATCAGAAATACAATTAGCAGTACCAATAAATTTTGATATACAATCTGTATCCATTTTCTGAAATAAACGCGTCATGTACATAATTAATTTCAATGTTTAAAATCATGATGCGTCAGTGAGGGGTGCTCGATCATGGCGAGCCGAGTCGATATGACATGCATGGCAGAACAGAATCAATCGAGGTCTAGTTTTTGCACGGTAATCGTATGATTTCTAGAATGTTATGCGTAAAGGGGAAAGACTATTTCCGTGTCATTGCCAGATGGAAACTGATTGAAATTTATAGAAGTATTTTATTCTTATTGGTGTGGTTTAATGAATGGCTTAAAATACAATCGCGTTTTTTTAGTTGGTGCCGGGTGTGGTGCCGGGTTAGAATAGCACCTCCCCCTTTCTTCCCGTGGGTGTCGTAAGAGTCGACTCTGGGAAAGGGTTAGTGCCGGCGCGCACTACGACTTTTTGTCGCGCGACACGATTTTAACCCTTAACCACCTACGTGCGGTCTCACAGACAATA
>BHDV01016588.1:31875-54055 GCA_005406045.1 Adoxophyes honmai | reverse complement strand
TAATTAATTACCTACTACAAGTATTAGTGAATTCCAATATATATTAATTTAATGCCTGTGTTATGGGTACTAGACAACGGATAAACTTACTTATATATAGGTAAACATCCAAGACTTGAAAGCAAACATTCGTATTCATCATCACCATACAAACATCTGCCCCGACCGGGGATCGAACCCGGGACCTTAAGCTTCACAGTCAGGTTCTCTAACCGCTGGGCTATCCAATAATACCTCTCCATTTCCTTGGATGTCGTAAGAGGCAACTAAGAAAAAAGTTTAGGTATGTTTTACACTATTGTAGCAATTAACTTAGAATCTAAATTTATGGTAGAAGTGACTGCAAAACGTGAAATCGTCACAGTTTTGACTATGTAACATTTTGTAAGCTCTGCCTACCCACTAAAGAATACACAAGCGTGATGTATGTACAACATAATTACATATTTATGTTGTCAATATTAAGAGTGTTACTAGTATGTAGTATTTTTCACATAGAGTTTGGTCGGACCTTAACTCGAGTGTGATTTAATAGTAGATTGTTCAACAAGGGACTAAAACAAGCCATAATGTCACGAGATATTTAGACACCCGAGCATAGCGAGGGTGGCTATAGTTCGAGTGTCATTATGGTTGTTTAGTCTCGCGTTAAACACTCTACTTTTCACTTTGAATGCGAGGAAAAAAACGACGTTCTTTCTGTTATATAAAAATTACAATACTGATTACAACAAAGCTTTCCATGTACAAATATGTTTTAATCTAACTTAAGAAAAATTAAAAAAAAAACGCGCTTTTTCTTTTCTTTTACTTTTTTGTTGTAAAGTGACGCTTTGAATGCTTGCATATTTAGCCAACAGATTTTAACTTTAAACTATTTTTAAGATTATTATTATTACACTATGCATAATAAAATGTGTTAATAATTATTATAATAAAAGAAATTATTATTCGTAATCAATATTCGTGTTTTGCGAAATGAAATCACTTTTAAAAGTTTTTTTGGCAGAGTAACAATTACTGCCATTTTTAAATACGTAGAATTAGCCTCATTGACATTTTGAGGTTATTTTTACGTCTATAAAATAGCGATAATCCTACGTTCACAAACACGGTGACTGGCTGTTTAAGAGGTTTCTAAGGCCAATTAAAAAAATATTACTTTAGCCCCTAGAGCTTAAAAAGGAGTTTTAGGCCCGCTATATAGGGACTAAAGAATCACTTTAAGAGCATGAGAAGTGAAAATGTAATTTTTTCACCATTGCCTTAAGTTAAATTAAGTCCATTTTTTACCCAACTGTGAATGAAGACGGTTAACAACGATAAAGTTCATTCGGTATTATATTTAGTTATTTCTCATCCATTAGTTAAACATCATTTCATTTGGCTCTACTGAGCCGGAACGGAATAATAGAATTTCTTTAATGGAACGAAATGCTACAGATTAATTTTATTGTTATCTTCAGTTGTCGTTTTGAAGTGTAAACGACTATAATAATATTACATAGAAAACAAATACTTATGTTTGGCGGCTGGTGTTAATAAAAACATCACGCTTGTATTATCTAAGTGGGGTAGGCAGAGCGCAGAAAACGATACACAGTAAAAGCCACGACACAGGAGAAGTCTATAAATGACGTGTTATAAGCAGGGATCGGAAAAATTTGCGACATTGTTTGCAATTATGTGGACATGACTCCAAAATTAATTAAAATGTCAATTAATTATTAATTGAAATATTATACATTTTTTTTGGAGATAATAGTTTATTCATAAAGTGCTTATAAGCACGTATACATATACTATATGTAGTAACTTAAAAAAAAAGTTACGACGACGATGAATTACATAAATAATTTATTAGCAAAAGGTTCGTATTTAAAAAAGGGTATCGTTTTAGTAAATATTTATGATTATAATAAACGAATAACGATTTGGAAAAATACTGTATTTTTTTTAATAAACCAATACTTTAACAAACTTTTGTATTTATTGACGAGAAATGAAATTATATTATGTCAAGTACAAAATTAAAAAAATATATGCTAGAAGTTGCTGCGAGGCGTGAAATAGTTATAATCATGGTCATGTCTATTTCACGTTTTGTGTGCTCTGCCTACGCCATTTGGGAACGTAGACGCGATTGCGTATGTACGAGTATGTATGTAAAAAAATAATTAACTGAATAACATTTCGATTAATTTTGGAGTCATGTCCACATAATTGCAAACAATGTCGCAAAATTTTCCGATCTCTGGTTATAAGCAATGCTATTTACACAAAGAAAAAACAATGTTATTTCTACATATACTAGAAGTGGCGACAAAGTGTGACATATTCATGATCATGTCTGTGACACGTTTTGTGTGCTCTGCCTATTCCATTTGCGAACACACGTGTGATTGTATGTATATATGCATGTAATAAACAACATTATGAGTACAAAACTACCGCGACACTCACAGACTCACACTTGTATTGAAAATATATGGATAACTGAAGCCTTAATAAAGTTTTTCGACATATTATTATTTTGGGCTAATACGTAGTCCTTATTTTTTCAGGACATAGGTTAAGGTATACTTTAGGCGATAGGCTAGCAACCTGTCACTATTGTACCTGCCACCTCAAAACCTAAAAACTATTATGCTAGAAGTGGCCACGAAACGTGAAATAGTCATCGTTTTGTCTATGTAGCGTCTTGTGTGCTCTGCCTACCCCGTTTGGGAAAACAGGCGTGATTGTATGTATGTATGTATGTATTTTTTCAGCGTTGGCGAGCAATGCGCGTTTGGCTGCAGCCACCGCGGCACCTAGATGAAGAGTTACTGTCTAGTGACGTAATTTAAGAGAGCCTGTGTTCTCAACCTAGATGAAGAGTTACTGTCTAGTGACGTAATTTAAGAGAGCCTGTGTTTCCAAATAGGGTAGGCAGAGCACACAAAACAGTAACTAAAACTTAGAGTCATCATCATCATCATCATCAGCCTATATAAGTCCCACTGCAGGGCACAGGCCTCCTCTCACTATGAAAGGGCTTGGGCTATAGTTCCCACGCGGGTCCAGTGCGGATTGGGAACTTCACACACTACGTTGAATTACTTCGTCACTGTGTGTAGGTTTCCTCACGATGTTTTCCTTCACCGAATAGCTCGTGATAAATATCAAATTTGATATCGCACATAAATTCCGAAAAAATCAGAGGTGCGAGCCCGGGGTTTGAACCCACGACCCTCTGCTTGAGAGGCCACACAGGTCGAATCACTGGGCTACCACGGCTACTTAAAACTTAGAGTATTTTACGTTAAAACATAAATAAAAAAGATGTAATCCGTGCATTATGAATAAACAATTCACCCGACTGCCAAGAATGTTTTTTTGTTGTTCATAAGTTTTCTCAGACAATAATTTATAGTCAATGTGTGTTTGAAACTCGCCGTAGCGTGTCCCTTAGAGAACAGGCTACAAATAAATAAAGAAAACTGGCCAAGTGCGAGTCGGACTCACGCACTAAGGATTCTATATCGTAAACGATAAAAAAACTTATAGACGTCACACCTGTCTTCACAAGGGTAAGGTAAGGGTAGGCAGAGTACACAAAACGCTCCATAGACAAGACCATGACTAATTCACGACTCGTGGCCACTTCTAGCGTATATTTTTTAGGTTTTGAGTTAGCAGGTATAAGGCTAAGCGCGCACTACGACTTTTTGTCGCGCGACACGATTTTAAAATAGCACTGTCCATATTGATTTTTTCATCATAGTGCGCGCATTGACATGTAAACCCATACGTTGCATTTCTGCGACAAAATTGTCGCGCGACAAAAAGTCGTAGTGCGCGCTTAGCCTAAGAGTGATAGGTTGCTAGTTGCTAGCCTGTGGCCTAAAATATACCTGAATATTTTTCCTTAGTCGCCTCTTACGACATCCACGAAAGAAATTATTAGATGGGTTCTATCTCTACATCACGCAGGAAAAGTTTTTTTTTAACATTTTTTTCATCTATTGACTCGATCGTGGTCCGTACCTTCATGATTTTAGATTTTTTTTTTATTCGCACGGCAGGAAACGTTAAAAGTAGTTGGTTATATTGCGTATGGTATATGAGGACTTATTGTTGAATGAACTATTCTAACCCCGTATTCTATTCTATTCCCGTGTGGTGCCGGGTTAGAATAGCACCTCCCCTTTCTTCCCGTGGGTGTCGTAAGAGTCGACTCTGGGAAAGGATGAGTGTATTGTGGGCGATGGGCCAGCAACCTGTCACTGCAATATCACGTTTAACCATCTGATTACCCTGAAAATGCTAAACGTGGCACTGGATTTTTGAATTCATGTGCTCTGCCTACATCTCTTGGGAATACAGGCGTGAGAATGTGTGAGTTAGCAGGTATAAGAGTGATAGGTTGCTAGCCTGTGGCCTAAAAATAAACCTTTATACCTTAATATTTTTCCTTAGTCGCCTCTTACGATATCCACGAAAGAAATTGTTAGATGTTTTTCTATCTCTACATCACGCAGGAAACTTTTTTTTAACAATTTTTTCATCTATGGACTCGTGGTCCATACCTTCATGATTTTAGATTTTTTTATTTTTATTCGCACGGCAGGAAACGTTAAAAGTAGTTGGTTATATTGCATATTGTGGTATATGAGGATTTATTATTGAATGAACTATTCTAACCCTGATCAATGAAAATAAAAAAAATGGACGTGAGGTGTATTTTTTTTTTGCTTCACACGCAACATGCTAGCATAGTTAACCTATAGTTTAAAATCAAACAAAGTAAGTGTAATAGTGAGGTTGCTATTTTGTCGCCAAATACATTCCTTGATCCATTTCTTAAGTCATCTCTAACGACGTCCACGGAAGAAATGGATGGGTGTTGCTCTATCCCAACGCGTTCTTAAGAAAGTGGTGTCTTGATAAATAGATACGTATGGAAGGAAATAATTCTGTAAGGGTTCTTTTTTTCTTCATAACGGAACTCTAAAAAGTAGAATAACTCGTGTGTTATCTGATTGTTTCGCTACTTCTTGCGGTTTAGTTCCAAGTTATGAAAAATTAAGTCGTAGCTCCGCTACGGAGAAGCGTAGCGTGCTACGAACGTAGCATAATTTCGTAGAGTTTCTACGATAGCAAATTAGATGGTAATAAGATCTTTGCGCTTTTCAGAAGAACGTGTTCTTTCTTTGAATTAGCTTTTTAAATCCTTAGAAGAGCACGATTGATTAGAATACATACATACATGCTCAAATGGAGTAGGCAGAGCACACGAAACGTTACATAGTCAAATCCATGAACATTTCACGGTTCACAATCTCATTTTAGCGTATTTTTCAGATTTTAAGCAAGATTGTAAGATTAATATTTGAGACAGATTAGTAGTACCTCGCCTAAAAATACCTTACCTTTCCCAAGACCTCCTACAATATCCACGGAAGAAATGAAGAGGTATTATTTTAAGCCGGACTCCATACTGCCTCGATTAGACTTGACAGATTTGTTTTACAGACGTCAGTTTTATTTTTCTTTCGTTCTCCATACAAATTGGATAATGTTATGGCAAAAAATATGAGTTTATAACATCACATCTGAAAACTCTAAAATTATCAGTGTTTCTGTATTATATCATGCACGTAATACACATTATGAACCTTTAAAAAAAAGTAAAAAAAACTTTTAAGTAAAACGGTTTTATTTTAGTCTAATCAATGTATACATATAAAACCGTTTTACTTAAAAGTTTTTTTTTACTTTTTTTTTTTTCGAGTTTTTAGTTTTTTTTTTAATTTATATAGTGCACTGTATTCTCCTTGCAAAGACCTTTCAATTGATACCCATATTGATGGGGTTGATAAGAATTAGGTCATCCGCCATTTTGTAGCGGCGGCCATTTTGAATTTACAATGACAATGAAAATACATTGTTGTATTGTCACCACAACTAAAAGCGCATACCGAATTTCAAATCAATCAGTTGACGGAAAGAGGGTAAAATTTCAATTTCTAAATTTGAACCAACAAAGACCAAAGAAGGACTAAAACAAACAGGGTAAGCTAAGTAAAACCGTTTAAAAATATCCAGTTTCAGAGATATTTTAAAATTACTTATGTCTTTTGAAATTCTTATTTTAATAATTTAAGATTATATTCATACAATGGTTGGTTTTATCACAAAAGATAGTGGTATAATTTTGCATAATTTTGATACTTTTCATGTGTAATTAAGACATTTTGTATATTTCGAGCTTTTTACGTTTATAATCCTCTAGACTACTATTGAATATTTGATTACTTTCCACGAAACCTTACAACATAATTATTTACAGTATCTATTCCCAGACAAAATCTACAAAGCGATACTTAACTATCTCACTTTACAATTAGTAGAATTAAGCCATCTCGTATGTATAGTGGCGTAGTTTCGCCGCCAATTACGAACAAAAACATACAACGTTGTTATGTTATAAACTTGGTATATCATAGTGATGCTAATAATAGCTCTTAAGATTGTATTATACTACCTCTTGTTGTCGGCGGTTGTTGACGGCCGGATAGCCCAGCGGTTAGAGAACCTGACTGTGAAGCTTAAGGTCCCGGGTGCGATCCCCGGTCGGGGCAGATGTTTGTATGATGAATAATGAATGTTTGCTTTCGAGTCTTGGATGTTTTATAAGTAAATTTATCCGTTGTCTAGTACCCATAACACAGGCATTAATTTAGCTACTTTGGGACTAGATAGGTGTAAATATTGTCCAGTGATATTTATTTATTTATTATAAATTAAAAACTTCCCCCAAGTCGCCGTCGCTGCTCATTGTGCCCAGAAGGCTGGCAGCGTTACCTCTCTGGACAGCAAGACTAATCCGCTGTCCAAAATAGTTGCCAGCCCGCTGGTCACCGGAAGCATCTATAAGGCGCGCGGATATCTCCTTTGCGATTTCACGCGCGCCTGGGCCCCACGAACCAAGGGTTTCGACACCAAACGGCGCAAATATATAGCCCTCACCAAGGGCTGCATATTTGCGACGTTTGTTTTCCTCCGCAGTTCTTGCCGCCGCACCGGCCGTTTTGCTGGTAGCTGAGACGTGAGACAAGGCGAGGGTATCCACGCATGTGGCGTCCCAGACTAGTGTCCTGCCTTGCTTCCACGGAACGAGCGTCATGCCATCAGGCCGCTTGCCATCGTCACGTGCGATACCATTCGGCTCCAAAATAGCCGGCACGTTGACGGTGGCAAGGGCCCTTCGGATAACGTCGTTCATTTTTAATTTATAGTAAAATTTTTAGTTATAATCATTTTAGTTTAAGACTTAGTTTTAATTTGTGTTGTTTTATTCTTTAGGTTAATTTTATTTTGTTTTGTACAAAAATCGTGTTATAAATTAAAATAGGTAAATAGTTTAGTCTGATCTAAAATGTTAATAAATAAATATATATTGTTTTTTTATTTATTATTCTTCCATCTGTTTACAAACCTAAGTTATGCTAGAAGTGGCTGCGACGCGTGAAATAGTCATTCATGGTTTTGTCTATGTCACGTTTTGTGACTGCCTACCTAATTAGGGAATATAGTGATTGTATGTTTCTATGTATGTAAGATTGTTTAGCAGACTATTGACGTGTATAGCGTTATGTGAGTGTCTCAAGTTTGTATTTTGTACTGCTCTATGACTGTTTTTTCCGGGGATCTTGTAAGAGGCTACTAAAGAAAAATAGGTGATGATATTTTAGGTCCGTTTTGGTCCGTGTGGTGTCGGGTTTAGAATAACACCTCTCCATTTCTTCCGTGGATGTCGTAAGAGGCGACTAAGGACATAGGTTAAGGTATATTTGAGGCGACAGGCTAGCAAGCTGTCACTATTGTACCTGCCACCTCAAAACCTAAAAAATATTATGCTAGAAGTGGCTACAATACGTGAAATAGTCATCGTTTTGTCTATGTAGCGTTTTGTGTGCTCTGCCTACCCCGTTTAGGAATACAGGCGTGATTGTATGAATTGTATATTTTAGGGCTAGCAACCTTTTTGACCTATTAATCTATTTTACCTCTTAACGTAAAACTTACAAAGTATAGAAGTGGCTACGCAAGATGCCATGGTTTTTGAATATGTATCATTTAGTGTGTTCTGCTTCTCCATTTGGGAATACAGGCGAGATGTGTATACGTATGTATAAAAGAAACCTATGAATTTCCTTCGAATTACAAAAGATTACTTACAAATCGGCTCTCTCTGGAGGCTCATCCAAGCGAATGTAAATGTCAAATGCAACAAATCACAAGTACTGGCGCCTTCACTCGTAAGGGGGCGTCCATAAATTACTTGAGGTGTTTTAGGGGGGGAGGAGGTCGAGTCAAATCTCATCTAATCTCACGTTGGGGGAAGGGGGGGTCATGGCAAATATCACGCAATTTTTTTCTTGTTTAAATTAAACAAAAAAAAACTACTATTATTTTGGTCCATTTAATCCAGATGCCAAAAGTCTTAAAAACCAAAGTGAGGATGTGGATGGCGCTTTACATTTGGCACTTCATGAGTGTATCTGAATAAAAAAAACGTTTTTTTTAAGTTTCGTCATTCACTTTATTTTCTTTCCAAATAAATATGTTTGTTTTTTTTTTACAATAACAATCCAACGCGTTTAAGTAACAAACATTTTGAAAAATCTCACGTGAGATTTGGGGGGTGGGGGAGGGAGGGTCAGAAAATTTAAAAAAATACCTCACGTAATTGGACGTCAATACATACATACATATAAAACGTCTGTATTTCAAATAGTATAGGCAGAGCAAACGAAATGTGTCGAGTTGTGTTAGATTTTTTTTAGCTTATAGTGTCCCACTGCTGGGCAAAAGCCTTCCCTTTTTCCTTCCACTCGTCTCTGTTTTCAGACAAATCCCGCTAGTCAGGTCTGAAAAGATCTAGAGATCGTCCCGCCATCTTCTCTTTGGTCTCCTCATTTGTGTTAGACTTGAATTTTAATAATACACGTGATCGTGATGTGAGTGACAGAGATAGCTTGAGTAACGAAGGAGCAATCACCGTGATTTTGTTACGTTGATATTCCAAACCCAGTCACGGTGATATACGGTGACTTTTTCACCGTTACGTTTTATCACACATCTCTAGAATAAAGTTCACGCGAAGGTTTTTATTGATTATTCAACTGTCAGTTAGGAATGCAATGTCGCCGATTGTACTTGTACCCTTTTCTTGCTCCGGGCTAGGGTTCCGCTGAAGGGTCCGTTTATCTCAGATGGCTTGGCAAGGGAATTGTGTCCTAACATGCCTATGACTTATATTTATTGTAAATGTAAATTACTTTGCTCCGATTTCCATGGTTACAACATATGTATACGTATGTCACGTATGTACAGGAAACGTTTGAAAGCCATGATTGTGTCACGAGTTTTCTCATAATCTTTCATACATACATATTCTCACGCCTGTATTTCCAAGAGGGGTAGGCAGGCCACATGAATTCAAAAATTCAGTGTCACGTTTAACAATTTCAGGTTGCTAACCCTTCGCCCACAATACAATAACCCAGAGTCGACTCTTAGGCTCAATTCACACCAGAAGAGCAGCGCAGCGCGGCGTAGCGGAGCGCAGTTTCAGTGTCATGAGAATTTCAACTTTATTTTCATTACAATAAGACTTATTATCGCATGAGAAACTCTAACGATGCGCGCGGATCCGCGGGAATTCCAGCGCATTCCATAAACAAAGCCGTGCGACTGCGCGAGCTGTTGCGGGAATGCCCGAGGATGCTCGAGTAGTCGCGACGGCCGCTGTCAACACATATATGTCAATAATTATGTAAATTCCAGCGACTTCCTACGCATTCCAGCGGCTTCTCGAGCAGTCGCAGGAATCGTCGCGCATTCTCCACGGAGCGGGTCGCTGCGCTACGCCGCGCTACGCTGCTCTTCTGGTGTGAATTGAGCCTTAGCATAATCTTAGGATTAGACATAGATAGAATAGGTATAAAAGTGACAGGTTACTAGCCTGTCGGCTAAAGCATACCTTAAGTTATTCCCTTAGACGCTTTTTATCACATCTACGAAACGTTAACACCTCTCCAAGGAAATGTGTTAATGTTTATTTTAGGCGACAAGCTATCCAGCAGTCGCTATTTCGTCTGCCAACTTAAAACCTAAAATAGGTAATATGATATAAGTGGCCACGAAACTTAAAATAGAATTTTTTTTGTATATGTAGTGTTTTGTCCACTCAACCATTTGAGAATACAGGTGTGATATTACAAATGTATGCGATACACAAATATCAAATTCAAATGTAATAATGTATACGTAGGTATGTATGTTGTGTATGTAAATGAATGGGTAAACTGAACACACAGGCATTGGAACTGCCGTCATAATTCTCAATACTTTTTAGAACAACAGATTTGGTATTACCGGCGCGATATAATATCTTAGTTTGTATGAAAAAAAAAACTAAAACTAATCGTTCTTACTAAAATACAAGAAACAAACAAGAGAAGTTTATCTAAGTAGTAGTTCAATTAAGACCCTCTACCCAAAGCAACTATCTTAAGCACACATACGACTAATTTAGAAATTAGTGGTACGGGTAAACGTGGTCGGCAAGCAGGTCCGTCGCACAGGACAGCTGTGCACAGTCCCCCGTCGGATGGCGCTCTCAGCGAAGAACCCGCGGGTCATAGGCCCCACGCTTTACGAGCGTCTCCCTGCCGAACTGAAAAATGAGCCATCCGATGACGCATTTAGGCGCAAACTAAGAAACCTTTTGGTGAATAAACCGTTTTATTCTGTCTGTGAATTTTTGGACACTCAGTTTTAGCTTTTATTTTTATTGACATGTTATTTTAAGTTATTGATTATTTGTATGTTATGGACAATCCCAAAGTGGTGCGATTATTGTTATTTATTTGATATTGGTTTCTACATAGGTATTATTTTTGTTTAATTTTGACATATTTTATAGTGACATTGAATTTTTATTTTTATTTTATTTCAAAACACTTGACGAATTCAATTTAAAATCACTTGACATTATATTGTGTATTGTTATGTTGTATTTTATATTGAATGAATAAATAATCTAATCTAATCTAATCTAATCTAATCTAATCATAGAACCTTATCCCCTCCACACACTTTTACCCATTTTTCCACATAAGAATTAAGCCGTAAGTCCACATCAACACGATATAAACTGTCTCAGACCTCTGAATGGATGCTATTATAGCGACAAGCGGCGCGATTAGCGATTTTAGGTTTTATATCTACAGACATTGAGCGTACTTGACACGGCGGACAAAATTATATTTTTAAACAGTTTTCTGTAATCCCGTGTGGTGCCGGGTTAGAATAGCACCTCCCCCTTTCTTGGAGTTGGTGTCGGTGTCGTACGAGGTCGAATCCGGGAAACTGTTAGTGTATTATTGTGGGCGATGGGCTAGCAACCTGTCACTGCAATATCACGTTTAACTATCTCGTTACCCCGAAATTGCTAAACGTGGCACTTGATTTTCGAATTCATGTGCTCTGCCTACTCCTCATGCGAATACAGGCGTGAAAATATGTATATATATTATGTATGTTTTCAGCCAACTTGGAACAGTAGACTAGCGCACAGCGTGGTTTCGCAGTTGAAGCGTATTTGAAAGCGTAAATTCGTGCGCTGATGCTCACCTGTGATGTTGTTCTCACTACAATATTTGCCTATTAAGTGAAGCATCAAGAGGAATTCTGATAAGGACGTGGGTCCAGAAGTTAGGTTGATTTTATATCTCACTATGGTGATCTGAATTTCTTCATGGTCTTGTCTATTACTTGTGTAGAAATAAAAATTTCGTTATATCAATCGGATTTTCTATGAGTTCGTGAAAATTGTAACGTATAATCATAATAAACTAGCTTTCCTCCCGCGGCTTCGCCCGCGTGGAACTCGGTTATATTGCGGTATAAACCACAACTATAAGAAAACATATCGTTTCAAACGACACACAGCGCCATCGATCGATTATCGATTGATATCGATCTATCATCGATCGATATCGATCTATCAAGTAAACTACATTTTTGTTTTCCCTCGGGAACATCAATTTTTTCCGGGATAAAAAGTAGCCTATGTCACTCTCCGTGCCCTAAACTATCTCTACCTAAAAAATCACGTCACACCATCGCTCCGTTTAGCCGTGAAAGACGGACAAACAAACAAACAAACAAACAAACAAACAAACAAACACACTTTCACATTTACCTATATATTGGTACGGATGTAAATCGCTCCCCGCTCCGCTTTTCGTACTAAGTCGCCGCCGGGCTGTCAGAATAATCGCTTTTTGCAAGCGGCTTCCTCGGAATAAGCGTGGCATCTCTAAATTATGCAGCTCTCATAAAGCAGAGTGAAAGTAAGACGGGCTTACGCATAGACGCGGGGCATAGGAACAAGCGGGAGCGGGCGCGGAAGCGATAATTTGTTTACAAGTGTTCGTTTAGTTTCACCTATTCCGATACTTGTTTGTTTCTCTTTTATCAAATTTTGCCAGTGACAATTGTATTAAGTACTTACCAGTTACTGTGGGCTTATTACGCGCGCGGGACAGACTACCTGTCACTTTCTGACGTCTTTAGTAAAAAGTGACAGGTATAGTTTATCTCACTCGCATCTCTACTCACGGTTTGCTGTATTAAGCCTACTGATTGAGCTGTAATTTTAGGTACTCGAGTGATTCCGATGATATTACCATATTTATAGTAGTAGAAAATTGATAGGTCTGTCTCCGCAGGAAGAAATGACTTCACTGTCAGATGAATTGCCTTGACATTTGTCACACGTATCTAGAATGGATGACAACAAAGCACACATGAAGCAAAGTAGACCTCTGCCTGGTGAGAACTCTCTATTAGAGTCTTTCTAATCAGCGAAGCGTCTCGTAGTGTCTCAAGACTCACTTCGGTACATCATGCTGAGTGGGGATATTTTGGCTCATGCGTACTGTACTCTTTTAAGCATGATGTTACTGTAACTTGTTCTGTACCTATACGTCTTTGTGTCAATAAACGTTTTTCTTTTTTCTTTCTTTAGACGCAAGTGTATCCATTTATTTCACTACGATTATATTAATTAGTTAAAAAAAAAACAGTTCTATCGAAACGCGCAAAATATAATGGTAAAAAAAGGCTGACTATCTTTTATCCTGTGACTTACACCATATCCTCACACAATGGCGGCTAGACAGTTACCAGCGAGTTATAGTTTGTATTATTAGTTTTTGCTTGTGGACACACAGATTTATTATATTGAGCTTATTAAATAAGCCCTTACATATGGCATTGTGAGTTAGTTGCCTACCCTTGTCACGCAGTATATAAATACGCGGTCTATCTTAGTATCTGTCTAGTTTAGGTTATGAAGATAGGCGAGTATTTGAGACTTTAACTTTAACATTTTTATGAAATGAGGCGTAGGATAAAACAAGTTATGTGAACAGCATTATTGATAAAAGTCTTAAGCAAGACAACTAACCAGATAGGTACAATAATGAGGTGTTTTTCTGGCGGGTAGTAAACATTTTATCGGATGTTCAAAAAATGTAGCATAGGAAGGAAAAAAATCGGTTGGTATGTACCTAAGTTTAGGTATACCAGAAACATTTCGGAATCAAAACACTTGGGTACAGTCACGAACCGGGATTGTTGAGCCACTTGCCACTGTTCGCAATTTAGACGTGTAATCAATGACAGATGTGACCGACTAGATGTCAGCTATTGGATTAGTATTACTCAACCAAGTTACAAACATAGGTAAGTGGCTCAACAATCTCGGTTCGCAATGGTACGTCAATCAGATCAATGACTATTGGGTAAGATTTCTAAGCTAAACTATTTTAACATCCTGTCAAAAAATTTGACATCAAGTTTGTTTACATTTAGTAAAGTACCTAAACGGCCAGAGTATAGTTTTTTATTCAGTTATTTTATCTCAGATGCTCTTTAAAACGGTAAAAGTTCTTCACAGGCGTTAACAATACCATTTTAACTTAATTCTAAGCAACACTACCTTCTAACCTCAAACAAGGTTCCCACAAGGAACTTCCTTCACAACCCTATAGATCTCATTACACAGGGTAGACACACATACACAAAACAGAGACATACAGAAGTCAATTTCCATACAAAGTTCGCTCGAGCAACGTACCATCGCGAACCGGGATTGTTGAACCACTTACCTATGTTTGTAACTTGGTCGTGTAATACTAATCGAATAGCTGAGATCTAGTCGGTCACATCGGTCATTGATTACACGTCTAAATTGCGAACAGTGGCAAGTCGCTCAACAATCCCGGTTCGTGACTGTACATGTCTCAAAGACACGATATCTCGGAGCAGTTGGGAATAGTCCGAGCGTTGCCGTCCGCTATGCGTGTTTGTGAACAATTCTGTAACATTTACAAGAGTAAGTACCGGAAATGTGAAATTGTAATAAGTATCTTAAATGAATGCCTTGAAAGTGTTTCCATTTCACTGCAAAACATGTACTTACGAGTGCGATTTTCCGTGACATTAAAAATAATATTTAATCATGCATTTTGCCTACGGCGAAATCGTCGTAAGATACATAATGTCATAATTTAAGTAACAACAACATTGAAGTAAACATGTTTTATCCTTAATGTACTTAATATTATAAATCGGACAGTGAGTTTGTTTGTTTGTTTGTTTGTTCCGCTTTCACGCCGTAACTACTGAACCGATGCTTTGAAATTTTGCAGACATAAAGTTAGAAGTCCGAATTAAATAATAGGGTACTTATTATCCTGGAAAAATAATATACTTCCGAGGGAAAACAAAAATATGGGTTGCTTGATGGATATGGATTGGAGATGGCGCTGTGAGTCCAAATTCCACGCGGCCGAAGCCGCGGGTGGAAAACTAGTCAATAATAAATCAAACAACTAGACACAAGTGTTACCACGATAGTCTGTGTCGTGTCCCCAGCAACGTCGGGTGAAGTAGCGCTCGACATGTCGCGCGACACGTGTATATACGCGGATGTAAGTCGCGCGATGTCGCCAGAAATGTCAGGCGAAATCGGCCGACTTCGCTTGACATGTCGCCGACACAATGTCGTGGAACATTTGTCCCCTAGTGTATCCTTGGCTTTATGTGCAAACGTTATAATTATAACTGACAATATGAAGTACATACACTTGATTATCTTCTGTATGTATGTGCTCTGTGACAAACGTGACACTCGCTTTGTGCCTATCGTCACACGTGCCGACTTTGAGCCGCCAAGTTTTCGACTTCACAACTATTTCAAAGCTTAGCGATGATACCTCTTGTCTGCAATGTTGTTAATGGGCCGCAGATAATTGATGCACAGATTGTTCATTTGTTTTTTGGATGTGTTGAATCAGTTACCATACATACATACATACATAACCGTCACGCCTTATTCCCTGCGGGGTAGGCAGAGACATACTTCTTTCGCTTCACTAACATTCATCAGTCTCGTCATACACGTTCGACGATTTCGGGTACTCCTAATCAGTTACCAGTCGATATACCTACAAGAGCTCATTCCCACTATATGTCGAATCTCAAGCCGATTACTTATCGGGTGTCGTAGCGGCAGAACATTTTATATGAAGCTGTTCACATACGAACGACAGCAAAATTGTGTCGGGTCTGACAAAAATATCGTGCGTTTTGTCAGCCCACACGCCGGAAAAAAATCGTGTCGGCCGCGCTGTTCACATAACATCGGATGTCGGGTCGGCCATCGTGTACAGAAACCGCGTTTGAACTGTTGAACTGTCAAATGGCACCAGCTGCGGTCGTGGCTGAAAGCCGACTAGTGTGAACCGAGGCATCGACAATCGATTAAAAATCGTCCCGACTGCCGAAATAGTGGAAACGAGCTATTAGAATGTGGCCATTTGCTTTCCAATCTGATTACTGGGTTACTGCAATCCAAATTGTAGTTTTATTTGGTGTTCAATAAAGACCATTGTAATGTAGGCGAAGAAAATTCCACACAGTTCCCTGAACTACGCTTTCTTATCTACCGCACCGCCATCTTGGGGTTAGTTCGCAACTCCACTAATCTATTATAGTCCAACACCAAACAGTGTTGGACAGCTTTAAGTTGCTAACTGGATTAGCTACGTTAACGTTCTGCGACGATTTAAGAATTGGTTTGGTGTTACGGAGTTTTACGGGGGAAATAAGTTCATTATTTAAGTGGGGGGATCACACGGAAGAAGAAGTTTTGGTAGATAGAGCATGAATTAAGTATAGGGCAACTCTGATGCAATTACTACTTTAACATAGATATACAACTAAACATTCTGTGAATATTTCAAGTATCTACCTGTTACTGTTATTTATATCGACCCAAAAAAAAAAACGATTGTTGTATGGAAGCTATAATATCTATCTCATTCTATTTTTACTGTTTGAATAATTACAACCTAGTAACAGACGGACGGACGGACGGACAGCGAAGTCTCAGTGATAAGTTCCCGTCTTCACCCTTTGTGAGTACAGAACCCTAAGAAGTCACAGAAAAAAATCTTGAAAAGGGACTTACGGAATTATTGTTTTTTTAAACGACTTAGAACATAAAACAAACGCGAGCTTCATCAATGCATTCTACGTTTCATTAAAAAAAGCCAAGCCTTTATGAGAAATCCCGCATTGTACAGATTTAATCTTCAAATAGCAGTTACTCGTAAATGTTTATTTGTTCTCCGGTAGCATTAATAACGCATTCTTACTTTATTAAAAGCTCTCCGCGATTCCGCTTCTTCACAAACAAAAGGTCTTAACCGCTTTACATCTCGTATGATGATACCACGTTTCTGATATGACGCTTGTGGTGAGACCACGCGATCGAAACGACGTAACTTCTGTTGGTCGTATAGACAGTTAGGACCTTGTTCTACGGGGCGATATCACATCTTCGAAACCTTATGTGAAGCCATAAAACATCGTTACATTTACATTTCGCAGTCGTAATCGTAACACGGGCAATTTAATCGTTGGTATAATAAAATTAATGGAAAATAACGAAACCCGAAACTTGTGGGGGTTTGTGCCATATGGCGAGCCAAATTGTTAGGTTGTGGCGTAAAATGTTCGCTGAAAAAAGTCGTAACATATTTCTTTAGCGTAATAGGCCATTTAAAGGGGGAGTAGTAAGAATAAGTAAAAAAAATGGTATTTCAGCTTTTCTTTCAATTTGTAATTTTAGTATTTTTTTTGTGTAATGGTAACCAAAATGATGCATTCGTGTTATAGTTACACCGTTACATACTTATATGTTATAAATAACGTAAGTCGACGCAAAACTGTGTTGGTTTCTGACGTAATAGCTCAAAATAAATAAAGGACTGAAAGCCAGTTTTTTTTCGCTGGCTCTTAGGTTACATTTCAACAAATTTTTTCACTTCAGTTTCATTTAGTTATTTCATACGTAGAGCCCGGATTTTAAGGAAATCAAAAAAGTTTGGACTTGCGTTAAGCCTCACAGTGTAGTGTAATATAATACATATTTAATTTCATATTAAAATGTGTTCAGTAAATTAGAAGAAATAATAATATTTGGTCTACCTACCAAGCGTTAGAAGATACGAGAATGGACGTGAAATATATAAAAAATAATAGTACCTAATTATGTACAAAATACAAAAATCATGTTTTAATATTCAAATTTTCTTCATTGTACTCTTTTTTTAATGACACCACGCAAAAATGAAAAAGTATGTATGGGGCGTGTGAGTGTGTAAAAAACTATAACTTTTGAATTGAAAATGTTCGTTTAATATCCGTGCGAAGCCGGGGCGGGCTGGTGATATGTAAACAATTAGGTACTTTACGCAACTTAAACATAATGAGGGCAGAATGACTTTTTTTGACAACCTGTAAAATTACGCCGTCAAAATTTTGTCGTAAAGTAAACGTTGGCACAAAATTCCAGTCCTTAACTGCACAGAAAGTTTTTGTTAATCTAACTAACTGTATTAATTAAAACAAACTGACCTAACGTAATGGTAGCAATTCATTTATTATTAAGTCTTGCCAATACAAACGAAGTTTCAATAATTAAAACGTCTCGAGTACGAAACGAACTAAAATTAATCGACGAAATTGCAAAGTTGTAATTAGTTTTCAATATTGGCAATAAGCCAGATATTAACCTAAAAATTAACTGCAATCGTTTTTAAATTTCATTATATACCTAAAACGCAATGTGAAAAACAAAAGAGTTTAGTACAAGCATACATCACACCTATATTCCTTAATGTGATAGGTAGGGCATATAAAACGACCACATACATAGGTTTAAAAAATGATGTATCAGTGGGGTATAGCTTTTAGCTTTTAAACTTTGACATTAATTAAAAAAAAAAAATTAAGCACACCTTTCAATTTTTTTTTAATAAAACGACATCATAACCTGTCTTCAAAACAACTTGGAACCTTAAAACAAAGGGTCAAAATTCACTTTCGTAAAACCCGTTGCATTGTTTGAGTACAAAAGAAATAACTTGCCATTACGTCGCGAACAAAACCTTGCTGCGGCGAAAATTATGAGTTGAACAAAACCACAGCATCAAAATATGGAGCAGAGGGGACAGCGGGAAGCAAGATACGGTGTCGTAGTTTAAAAGAAGAATATCATCGACATACAAGAAACTCAAATTTTGTTTCATTATCTTATCTGTTCCCAAATGGGGTAGCAAGAGTACTCAAAACACTATGGTACATTCAGGCCAACATTAGACATTTAACGGTCAAATTCCAACACATAATTAAATATACCCAAGGTGTCACCGCAAATGGTGAAGCCATTTGTTTTGAGAACATTATAACAAACAGTCTTATTCCAATAATGATTTACCTTTGGATTTCTGAGAATATTTAATTCAAATTTGTCCTTTAAAAGTCTAATGTTATCAATGTTATCGTGAATGGACCATGCATAAACAAAGTTGTAAACTGGTTCACGCTGCTTAGCCAATTCTTGTCAAAATTTATTGGTACGAAATTAAAATCCATAGATATCCATATTACAGTAGATAAAAGAGTTGAAATAGTGACGGGTTGCTAGCAAATTGCCTAAAAAAATGTAGCTTTACCTACAACTTTGAAAAACCTTTTCCGTGTTATGTCAGCATTAGAGTTACACCTCTCCGTTTATTCCGTGGATGTCGTAAGAGGCGAAGGAAATAGGTTAAGTTATATTTTAACCTGTCTCTATTTAACCTGCCAACTCAGAACCTAAAAAATTGCTTGAAGTGGCTACAAAACGTGAAATAGTTTTTGTCTATGTTGCGTTTCATGTGCTTTGCCTACTCCATTTGGGGGATGTATGTGTGCGTGTGTATGTGAATAACCTAAGCCACAAACATATTTTCGTCACAACTTTTTTTCTGACTGTACTCGGCTTTCGACGATCGCTTTGATCACCTGCTGGTTGTACTGTGTATCTCAGACGAAAAGTCGACATTGTCCGCTGCAATAAACGTCTTCGTCCCATCTCCACCATTATAAATGGGGGAGATTATAAAGAAGCTTGTGTTTTGAAGATGACAGTTGAAGATCTGGAGTAGGGAACAGTGACATCGAACTGATACCATTGGCTTGCTTTCTATCGTAACTTATCTTCTATGTGGTGTCGAAATAGAATAACACTTCTCTATAATCTTCCGTGGATGTCTAAAAGGCGACAAAGAAAGGTTTAGGTATACTTTACGCGACAGGTTTGCAACCTGTCACTATTGTACTTCTATCGTCTGTGTTTGAGCCTTAAATTATGCTAAATGTAGCTACGAAACGTGACGTAGGACATGGTTTTGATTTTGTAAAGTTTTGTATGCTTTGCATACCCCATTAAGAAATACAGGCATGATAATTTTATCTTTGCATCAACTATTTTTAGCCACTGGTGATACTATGATTCTTAAAATAACACTGTTTTTTTCCTCTTTGTGCGGACAATACGGAATATTTTCCGCTCGAGTTATATTTATTTTTGGCGGAAGTAAGATCTGGAGGACCCGGTACAGCTCCTGATTTATGGACAAATAAATAATCGTATGATGCGTACTTAAAATAATATGCATTGTGAAACCATTATTCAAACCACTGGTTACCAACTTAAGCCTAAAAACCTCGATGTTTTCCTTACAACTCTTATAATTATGCAACTTTAGCGTTACCATGAGTACTAGCTGGTGACGGTGCCACTAGGTATGTCAGGACAGATTCGTATTGAATTAGTTGAGTTTTAGGGCAAAACCTGAGCCTGGTACTACTCTGTTGAGGTCAGATTTACCATTTATATCTTCATAAAACAGTTAACACATGCGTCTTACGATATCTTTCATTTGGGTCCATATCGGGTTGCATAAAGTTTGAAGTCATACATTTTATAAGCATACATAGTTTTGTCATAATCATCATTACGCATAACTGAAGTAAGCCATAAATTTTTATGCATAATGTTTTATGGCATACATTTAATTCGCATAGAACAATATACGCATACTTTATAATGGGCATATAGTATAAACGCATAAACTGATTGTGCATAAAACATGCGAACCATAATGTACGATTCGCCATATTTGTTTTGCGCATAATAATTTGCATAACTTAACTAACTTTACTTACTTTTATGGCCGCGATTTGGTTAATGTGAGGTCACAGTTCTAACCTAACCTAACCTACTTTTTTGGCAGTGATTCGGTTCATACAAAGTCACTGTTCTAACCTAACCTAACCTACTTTTTGGCCGTTAATCATCAATGTTATGGCTGGACAAATGTATGACAGCCATAATTAAGACTGTTATGTATTTATGTGTGTTATGAGACGTTGTTTCGCACAGTCAAGGACTTTAATTCATAAGCCATCATGGAATCAATTTACAGTAAACGTCATAGTGACATGCCATTAATTATCAAGGGAAATCGTAGTAACTTTTTCTTTGAAAAAGTTCTATGATGGCTCATGAATTGAAGTCCTTGACCGTACCTCCATGCGTGCTTGAGATAAATTGTGATAGACAAACGGACAGACAAATAGTAAAGTCCTAAAAAAGTCTCGTTTTTTTCGACAAACAGAACCCTGCATAAACATCCTTTTTCAGAATTAAATTACCTCTCCCTTATTAGTCATGTACAACATGAACTTGAAACTCGCAACCTTGTTAGCTCTAAGAAATTGCGCTGAACTTATAATTTGTTCCAACCCCGTCACGCGAAGGCTGGCCAGAATTACGTGGCTGTTAACCACGAAGCCTTGGCCTGAGCTAATACGTCGGAGAAAGATTAAAAATAAAAACATAGACACAGATTAATAGACAACCGCCCGACGCGTGCGCTCACAGACATTCCCAAATGAGGTGGACAAAAGTGTGTTTCACACTTCATACTTAGCCAAATTTTGCATAATATTCAGTATCATAAATACCACTTGCTAAACGTGGCACTGGATTTTTGAATTCATGTGCTCTGCCTACCCCTCTTGGGAATACAGGCGTGAGAATATGTATGGTGCCCGTACCCGTGTGGTGCCGGGTTAGAATAGCACCTCCCCCTTTCTTCCCGTGGGTGTCGTAAGACAAGTATAGTTAGTTATTTTGTTAGCGTCCGTGTGGTGTCGGGCTTAGAATGACACTTCTCCATTTCTTCCGTGGATGTCATAAGGAGGTTTAGGTATGCTTTAGGCGATAAGCCAGCAACCTGTCACTATTATGCATTTTTACGAGTATCATCTAATATTATTTGAACCAGAAATTACCCTAAACGTTGCTAAAAAGTATGAAGTACCTAAGTACCTAGTCTTAGTTTTGACTATGTAATGTTTAGCGTACTCTGCCTCCCTGTTGCGGATTACGGCTTGATAGATGTATGTGTCTATTGTATATGTTACCGGAAATATATGAAATCAAGAAATTGTATACAAATCCTAGGAAATGTGTACAATTCCGATGCTATTTAGGAAATGTATAAAAAATTGTTTGAAAAACTATTTAATGCATAGATATCCTAGGAAATGTATAAATTTCCTCGGAATTGTATACGGGTCAAAATTCTTTTCGTTGTCTTGTTTCACTACAAATTGACAAACTTTTTTGGAAAAATAACAGTCATTTTTTTAATGT
>BHDV01016588.1:0-28660 GCA_005406045.1 Adoxophyes honmai | reverse complement strand
CTTACCCCTGCCCTGCCCCTGAATTTCTCTTCCCCCACCTGATCTTACAATACGTTCGTAAAAAATGTGTGCGCCCTCTTAATCAGTGAAGTAAAATTTTACAATCTAATGTTTTTTAATTCTTGTAACTTAATTTCATTGAATCAAAAATTTGTTTATTTTAGTACTTTTCCTTACTTGTCTCATTTAGCGCTTTAAAAAGACCTCAATTGCAAAGACTGATGCGCCGCAAGAAACCTAAAAAAGGCTTTAAAAATACAATTCAGCTGGTTTAAAATTTCCTAAAACCCTTAACAACGGGAACACGCATACACGTAAAGAAAACTCAGCAAAAGTAATTTACACAACAAATAAAACAAGGGTAGATAAATATAATTTGTAATAAAGCACAAAGTACAGCTTCATAGTAGGTATAACGATTCCTCTCGTTTCAATGTCGTCCCTAAGCATACTTGACAAACTTAAACATCGACTTGGCACCACCACGGGTCCATGTCTCATAATTTATCTCCAACCCCGACTTAACCGTTGCAAAATCTTACGCATCATCTTCCTAGTATTCATTTTTCAACTCTAAGACCCTGGAATTAGGGAGATTTTGAAGGAAGCTGTTAATGGCGCTTAGTGTTTAATGTGAACAAAAGTCTGCATATTCATGACGTTTAAAATTCCAGCCAACTTAACTAATTAGATTTACATTTGTCACCGTCTTTTCCATCGAATCGTGGTTGGAGACGATCCAAATAAATCTTGGTCTTTAATAGTTAAGCGCTGAGTACACCAAAATGTAATGTTACTAACCAAAATGTAATGTTACTAAAGAAGCTCACGTATTAGGTAGTAAAGTAAATCAATTGATTGTTCTACATCATCTTCAGTGTAATTTTAATTTGTTATATATTTTGATGTCCGCCCGTGTGGTGTCGGGTCTAGAATAACACCGCTCCATTTCTTCCGTGGATGTCGTAAGAGGCGACTAAGGAAATAGGTTTATGTAAGCTTTAGGCGTCAAGCTAGTAACCTAACATTGAACAAAAATTTAGACTATTTCACGCTTCGCAGCCACTTCTAGGGCTGCGAAGCGTGAAATAGTCTAAATTTTTGGATTTTTCTATGTCACGTTTCGTGTGCTCTGCCTCCTTGGGATCATAGGCGTAAGTGTATGTATGTATATTTTTATGTACAGTGCATAATCACCCCTGTGTTCTCAAATGGGCTAGGCAGAGCACACGAAACATGAGATAGGCAACCCAGCCACTTCTTGAATAATTTTAGGGTTAAAAACAGATGGAAGCGGGTGTTATAGTGACAGGTTGCTAGCCTATCGTTTAAAGCCTATTAGGCTAAGCGCGCACTACGACTTTTTGTCGCGCGACACGATTTTAAAATAGCGCTGTCCATACTGATTTTTTCATCATAGTGCGCGCATTGACATGTAAACCAATACGTTGCATTTCTGCGACAAAATTGTCGCGCGACAAAAAGTCGTAGTGCTCGCTTAGCCTTATTAGCCTATTTCTTTAATAAAGGTGTGTGGTAAGAGGTGTTTTTTTTTAACCCGACACGACACAGGAATCTGTATCATATTATGATAAGAAAAAGCTTAAAGCGATATGTGTATCAAGCAAACTACTATATGAAGTAGGTTGAATAAATAAAAGAGCGAACATTTTTCCTTGAGGAATATAGGAGCGACAAATACTCCTAACGAAACATGCTACCCTAGTAAGAGGGAAACATTTCGCTGTCAGCCTGGTATTAACTGAATATTTGAATAGTTCTCCTGACATCCCGGATTTCCTGACACACTGTTTCCTTTATCTGCTTTGACTAAAAATACTTAGCTGAGGTACACTTAAAGGAAAGAAGATAGGGCAACTACTTACTTCAATCACAATACAATTACGTACAGAAATCAAGCGTATGTGCAACTACTTACTTCAATCACAATACAAATACGTACAGAAATCAAGCGTATGTGCAACTACTTACTTCAATCACAATACAAATACGTACAGAAATCAAGCGTATGTATTCCACTTTTCATTTACGGCATATGCACATAAAAATATCGTGGTACCACTACCACTTGCATTCAGTTGTTGTGTAATATATTTTTGATATTAAAATAAGTGAAAGCAATAGCAAGTAAAAGCTGTCACTGCAATATCACGTTTACCCATCTGGTTACCCTGAAATTGCAAAACGTGGCACTGGATTTTGAATTCAAGTTTTAGGGTTTAAAATAGCATCTCTCAATTTCTTCCGTGGAAGCCGTAAGAGGCGAATAAGGAAATAGGTTAAGGTACATTTTAGGCGACATCCTACCAATCTGTCACTGCATACCTGCCTACTCGAAGCCTTTAAAAAAATACCTAAGTGGCCACAAAACGTGAAATAGTCATGGTTTGTCTATGTAGTGTTTTCTGTGCTCTGCCTACTTGGAAAAAAAGGCAGGCAAAAAAAAGAGTTAATTCTTCGTAGACATAATAACAGGCTATAGCTAAGAATAGTTTCTTGTAAATATAAACATTGTCATTGTCAATCCTTTCTATTTTATTTCCAATAAAGCTCCTTAATATATTTTCAGCTTCAGTACCTTTGGTTTCAGCAAAACGGCAAAACTACTTCAAAATCAGGTAAAATCTAAAACAGCTCTTATATGAAAAATGAAATGTAAAACTTGCATTGCGCCCGTCACAGGTTTTCCCCTTGTAAGCGGATTTTCAGAGCGATCGTATTGAAATGTATTTGCAACGAGGAAGCTTTTCTTTAAAAATAAAATCTTTTGCTACATTTTGCAAAGTAGACTTTGTACAGCATTTACTTGGGAGTCTAATAGGGTTCATGTTTTAATGGGATTTCAGAAAAGTAATTCGACATCAACTGGAACATGTCTTTTGGATATAGGCCTCCTCTTAGAATGCATAGGGAAGGACAACTTGCTACTTGTATCGTTTCTTTACCCGATACTCACGATATCCCTTTTTTACCACATTGCAGTCTTTTTATTACGTACCTACTAGCTTTCCGCCCGCGACTTCGTTCGCGTAAATTTCGGATTTTAGGGTCGTAGGTTTCTGAGCCTATTCATTACAAACAAACAAAGTTTTCCTCTTCATAATATTAGTGTAGATGTAGATATCTAAACCCAAATATTTTACGGAATCCTCTTTTTTTTTAATAAAATTTAGCCTATTACTCGTGGATAATGTGGCTTTCGAATGGTGCAAGAATTTTTAAAAACGGTCCAGTAGTTACTGAGCCTATTCATTACAACCAAACAAACAAACAAACAAAGTTTTCCTCTTTATAATATTAGTGTAGATAAAGGTAGAAAATGCGCCTCTCGGCTCCTTCATGCATCTTTAGGCTTGAGACGGGGTATGAGAGGTTTTCTCACAGAAAATATTTACATTTCATAATGAGTGTGTTTTACTTTATAGTTCATAATATTCGCTGTTTTAAACTTTCGTGATTCTCACACATATTTATGTTTACGCGGGACTTAATCACGGTATTTTTTAATTACCTCTCGACGTTTCGGCCACGTTACAGCGACCGTGGTCACGAGTTGACTGAAGCGGAGCTCGACGTTTGTTTGGCAGCCCGGGTCCTTCGAACTACCCGCACTTGATTTTCATCAGTAACGGCTCCCCGAACTACCCGCGTTTCACCGATATTGTCCACCGTTCCTCTATTACACCGACACACAACACTAACAATGTCAGACGCTCGCACCGAATGTTCGTCTCTAGGCTGACACTTATTAATAACCGGATTCCATGAAGACGAAAGCTTAAAACCATCCCCTCGGTTAAAATTTTTATGCTTTTTAATTTCAACCGCTTCACGCACTATTCGCGAGTAATAATGGCGTTCTCTAGAGAGGATTCTGGGATTATGAAGCTCGATCCAATGGTTTGGTCCAGACTCCAACAAGTGCTCAGCTATGGCAGATTTGTTTATTTGGCGATTTTTAACAGCTGCAATATGTTCTTTGACTCTTTCAGCTATAGTCCGCTTTGTCTGGCCAATGTAATTAAAAAATACCGTGATTAAGTCCCGCGTAAACATAAATATGCATAATATTCGCGTTGAGAAAAAGTGAGTTATCAGGGATCAGCGGTCGTGATTGGTCAGTTTAGATATTTTTATGTCCTTATTGGTCAGCGACCGATAACTCACTGTATTATAAACGCGAATGAACTCACGTTCAAAGACACTAAAAGTCCTGACATTATCGTCTATATGTCTTGTGAACCTTCGTTTTTTGACCGTATCGTTTTAATTAGGCGCAGATGCTTTGCCAACGTAGCCTTTTGGACACCTTTCCCCGGGGCAGCGGTCTCGGGGATATTTTTCATTTTAATTTTTAGTTAGTTTATTTGTACGTAGTTTTAACTAATAATTTGTTATATCATTAAGTATGCTATATTCTTGAAATAAACCAGTGTTTGCCAACGTATGCTGCTAATACAAAATTAAAGATTAAAGAAGTAGGATATGTATGTATGTATGTACTTGAAATCGTCTAGTAAGAGTCTTTTTTATGTTACATAAAAAATAAATGAAGAATTAAATTGCAAATCTCTTTTTTTTTAGTTTAAAATTTTTGGATTCATTATGCTCTGCCTACCCCTCTTGGGAATAATACAGGCGTGAGAATTATGTATGAATATGTATAACTTATATTCGAACAAAACTTTTTCCAAGTCCAATAACAACTCTAAGCACCTTCAAAAAATTTTGTGAAGGTTGGTTCAAAATTGGCAATAGCAAATCTCTATGACGCCATTTTCACAGTGTAGAAATTCACCGCGTCTAGTGAAACAAGAGCGAATACTCTTTCTGATAATTTAGTATTCCCGTCAAACGAGATGCAATTTCAACAATATCAAAGAACAAGACGAGCTCATTAAGAACGTGATTGAGTTTCCGAGGGTTGGAAAAGAGATCGGTATCGACTTTCGGCATTGGTTTCGCCGAAAACCGAATGATGATTCGGAGATTAAATAATATTGTAGGTGGTGTTGTTTTTTGGGTGCCGTATCACAAAAACAATGTAACAAGTTCCGATGCTTTAAAGGCTCATTCTGTCACTTCTGTTGTGACATCGGACGAATTGATTTCCGACCCACCATAGAATCTATTCACAGTGAACGTCATAATTGCTCGACACAGGTAATCTTTATTACGTTAACTGTGAAAGCGTTCTGTGGTGGGGTAGGAATCAATTGGTTCGACTGTAACTCTTTTCTTTGAAAAAAAAAACCGGCCAAGTATAAATTAAATACGCGCACGAAGGTTTTTTCGTTCCATTAATAATAAACTTTTTCATTCACTCCATTTCTTCCATGGATGTCGTAAGAGGCGAATGAGGACATAGGTTAAGCCTTAACCGTTAAGGTATACTTTAGGCGATAGGCTAGCAACCTGTCACTAATGTACCAGCCACCTCAAAACCTAAAAAGTATTATGCTAGAAGTGGCCACAAAACGTGAATCGTCTTTGTCTATGTCGCGTTTAATGTGCTCTGCCTACCCCGTTTGGGAATGCGGGCGTGATTGTATGTATGTAATAATATACTTATATCACTTCCGTATTCTCAAATGGGGTAGCAAGGCACGTGAAACGCAGCCAATTTTTGAAAATTTTCACAAAAAAAATATACCTTAATATTATATATTTCCTTAGTCACCTATTATAACGTCCGCGGATAAATAAAGAGGTGTAGTCTAAACCCGACACCACACCAAGAACACCGCACTCTCACATCAAATAAAATGCTAGAAACCAGAGCGTCAAGTGTAATTAACTCGGACAATAAACACGTCGATTTCATTTGCGTATTAACGCAAAGAATTTTATGGAAACTTTGTCAATTCTGGCAGCTGTCAACGTGCCGCTCGGACGCGCTGTCTCAGTTTCCATGACACTGCGAAACCGGTATCGGGTAATTGGCCGAAACTAGATACCAGTTACGGCCTTCTCTACAAGTATCCGACTCAGCTTTTCCACTCATTTCCCGCAACGGGCTCCAAAGAACCGGGACTTGGTAACTCCCACTTTTACCGAGGCGTCGGCTAAAATGGTTAAAATGAACACGAAAAAATTGCCTTCCGTAGGCTAGATTTTAAATGAACGAGTCTACAAGCCTTTGTGTCCTTTGGCTTTCAGAAAAAAGTTGGCACGTTTTTATTTTCAGTCTGGAAATTCTTAATTGGTTAGTGTTAATGTGGAAACTGCTCTGTTTGTCTGTTTCTTGTGTGTGGGTGCTTAGTTAGCTGAATATATTTTGAATATGTATGAAATTTAGTACCAAATTTTGCGAAAAACTATAAATAGTTACAAAGGTAACATACACTAAGTAATTTAATAATTAATTTGTTAATTTGTCATATTTATTTTGTACAATAAAGAGTTACATACATACATAAATACATACATAAATACGTCTAATGAGGTAGCTAGAGCACCCGAAACGCTACTACATAGAAAAACCACCCACGGAAGAAACGGAGAGCTGTTAAGTACTCTAAACCCAATACCACACGGCAAGAATAAGACCGCAAACAAGAACATAACCTCTAACCTTCTGCAGATATTTGACAGGTGTATTATTTTTCATTAATGGTGACGCGGACAGAGGACAAACGCGACATGCAACCACCAACCATTCGAACCCAATTAAAGAATACATTCTATTAAATAAAAATACTAAGTCACCAATCCAAAAAGTAAGTGAAGTGATTAAATAGATCGCTGTACGATATAGAGAGAGTTGAAAATAATGAAAAAATAAAAAGGACTAGAGCGAGAAAAAATAGTAAGCGAACGATTTGTTCACGAAAGATACTAATTTTTAAGCGATAATATCCACTCAGTTAACAAAACAATTTCTACACCAATCGACTACCCTATCCACGAGAAAACTTTATTATTTTCGAACGACCTGACCATCTTGTCGCGACGACACGCCACAAGTCGCATGCGGCACACGACAGCGTATCATCGCAATCTGTTGCCCAATTACGTTGATACGTGAGTGCGGGTGACAGGCGCGGCTGACAGCGCCCCTATCGGGACTTCAGCGCAACAGTTTGTACGGTCAGCAGAAAAATCGTTTTTCAATTTAATAATGGCTCCCAGGACAAGAGATAAATACTCGTATTTGGTAGGTGGACCGATGACTTGGTGCAAGTCGCGGGAAGCCGCTGGATGTGGGCAGCGCAGGACCGGTCATTGTGGAGATGCTTGGGGGAGGCCTATGTCCAGCAGTGGACGTCTGTCGGCTGATAATAATGATATTTAACATTAAACTCCCGTGAGACTCACTCATCTGCTGCCAAACGCGAACTGCGCGCCTCGGCTCTCTTCGCGTTCAGCAGCTGCCGCGGCTCCTAGATGAAGGGCTACGAATTAGTCCGAAACATGTCGAGCTAAACTCGATTTACAACTTGAGTTATCCGTATTTTATTGCAAATCATACAGTTACATGAAAAAGGTAATAGGATTACGTTTTCAAGTACCAGGACGAACTTTTTTCTGAGGGGATCTCTGCCAGTTAACCTTCTGCTGATTTACAGGACACTAGGAATCGAGTAGACATTATAAATACATACATACATATTCTCACGCCTGTATTCCCAAGAGGGGTAGGCAGAGCACGTGAATTCAAAAATCCAGTGCCACGTTTAGCAATTTCAGGGTCACCAGATGGTTAAACGTGATATTGCAGTGACAGGTTGCTAGCCCATCGCCCACAATACACTAACCCTTTCCCAGAGTCGACTCTTACGACACCCACGGGAAGAAAGGGGGAGGTGCTATTCTAACCCGGCACCACACGGGCAACATTATAAATAAAGTTAAGAAAGTAAAACTTAACCTCAGCTAAATAAGATAAGAAAATTAGAAATTATTTATCTCGTTTTCTTCCATGGATGCCGTTAAAATTACTAAATAAGTTAAGGCAAGATTCAGTCGACAGGTTAGCAAACTGTCATTATTAATTGAATCCTTCATCTATTCTTAAACTGTAAAATTGCGCTTTAGGAAACGTGACCGAGACACTTCGGTATGAGATTATGGGCAGAGACAGTTATCGGTACAACGATCTTCAAATCCATATCCCAGATGGCGGTCACCTCGTGAACTAAATCAAGATACCTACTTATTGAGGTTATTATTGATATTATCGCTGCATTTTTTTACTCTCAAAACGACGAATTTAAAAGTAAGTTTCGTACAAGACTACGACCCGTTTTTATTTTTGTTTAAAACGTTCCAGCTTATTTTAGATTTTTTTTTAATTCAACTCGCTCCCTTGCCAACCGTACGCGTAGCGGTTGACCTGAATTTTTATTGTTCCCAATCTAATTTGAGATTTATAAATCTTTTCTTTTATAAGTTAGGAAAGTTACGAGTGGGGGTTGCGAATAGAATAGAACTTCGGCGACACCAGGGAGTTGGGAAGTTTCCAAATTATCTTCGTGTCCATTCAGTTTTTGCTGTTAGAATCACGAACGAAAAACGAACGACGAACGACGAACGCAACATACGACACAAGACGAAGACGACAGTTTAAATAAGTAGTCTAATATACAAAAGAATATGCGTGCAGGCCAGTCTGTCAGCACTGTCAATGAATGGTCAAGAAAAACAGCTCTGAGAGGCGAGTGGCGACGAGTCCAACGAGTGTCTCAGAATCCTACTTTAACAGTGAGTCCTAGTTTAATGGTGTACTGAGAAAGAAAAAGAAACATGCACGCAGTGATCGACAACATCACGCTAGTATTCGCAATTAGGATAAGCCATAGAGGACAGAACCTATAGAGTACTAATGTTGTTGAATTTGTTCGAAAACGTTTCCGCCAAAGCATGGCGGCGTTCGCTGTGCTCTTATTGGCCGGCCCAAGATCGCGCGTAACGCAGTGGCTTTTTCTTCTATGGTTATTGGCTCTTTACAGTTTATGTGACAGTTTGTAAGTTGAAATAAACTGACGGTTTGCGGAACTGGGTGGCCATCATTGTTTCTCTAGTTGGTCTGTCCTCTATGGGATAAGCACATCACACAAAATATTACGTGATCAAAACCATGACTATTTCATGTTTTGAAGACACTTTAGGCGTAGTTTTAGGTTAAAATGTTGATGAAAGAGATACGGTAGCAATAGGGTGCTATTCTGTTGCCTAAAACATACCATAACCTATTTCTTTAGTCGCCTCTTACGACATCCACGGAAGAAACGGAGAGAAATTTATAAGCTAGTAAGTTTTAGGCCTATCAATAGATAGTTATTTTTATTTTAAGTAGTGTTTTCGTTGAACATGAACATACTGCTTACAAAGTATAGCCGGGCGATTCTTTCTAGATAAGTTTTTTACACCGAGAGAAACAAAATTAAGAATAAATTTTAGGATTTTGACAATTAAGTGTGTAGGATTATCTAACATAGGGAGAATAAATTAGGAACAGTACATTAGCATGTAGATTCGGTACTCATCGGGCGACAAACGTTTTTGGTCGTGTTGTAATTAAAAATTTATTAAGAGTCCTTCGTTACGTTATTCAGCATTGTTCGCTTGTTTATTCGTCAGTGATTATAAATATTCAAAAGCCTATGTTTAAATTTGACGGCCAGTCGTAGAATTTGTGGGCTGGACACATATTTGCGTTCAAATCCAACGCTTGCTGAAGTAATTTCATTATTCAAATGCTGGGATAAAATCATGTTTGACAGTGAAGATTTTTTTTACTGTGAAGCACAAAAGTCAGACGTAGTTACAAAATGACTTACACATAATACAATTATCACGTTTGTTGAGACTCTATTTGTGTGATTTAAATTATGAACTACTAGCTTTCCGCCCGCAGTTTCGCCCGCGTGGAATTCAGTTATATTATAAGCACAACAAATTGACATGTTTATATTCATTTGCAATATTTTACCTTGTTTTAAACGACACACAGCGTCATCTTAAATCCATCCATCAAGCAAACTAAGTTTTTGTTTTCCCTCGGGAATTTCAATTTTTTCCGGGATAAAAAGTAACCTATTATTTAATCCGGACTTCTAATTTTACGTCTGCAAAATTTCAAAGCAATCGGTTCAGTAATTACGGCGTGAAAGCGGAACATACAAACAAACAAACAAATTCACTTTCCGATTTATAATAATTAGTAAGGATTGAAATTTTAAGTTTGATTCAAGAGGTGTATTGACTACGTTGGTTGCTAGACTATCGCCTTACCTAAGCACAACCTAACCTATTTCCTTAGTCGCCTCATATCAACGGAAAAAATAGGCCAGCATCAAAAACCAAGCCTTTCCTTAATAAAAAGCAATACCTCCAACCGAAGCAGTCTAAAATACATAAAACATCAGTAATCTACGTAGACAGTGACAGATGGAGATTATTTTCATTGCTAACATTCAGAATTAATATAAGAAGCGGGTATTATTTCTCCCTCTCCGGGGAACAAGCGGCGGTCACTAAAATGCTTTATACGATTTTGAATGAGAAATTCTTTTCCGAAAACACCCTGTGTAAGTGGAGGTAACGTTATTTGGGCGTCGTAATGCTTTTTTTTAAGGAAGTTCCCTGCTTCCGTGTAAAAGAATGATTAGAATTTTTGAAAAGTTTCTCTAAAATTAGAACGTTTTTGTTACTGTCTCGTGGTGATGGATTTACGATTCTACCATGTCATTTTCCCAACGTGGTATCGGATTTGGAATAATATCTCTCCGTTTCTTCCCTGGATACCGTAAGACGTTCAGCTATATATAAGTTTTATGCGACTGGTTTGTTTTACCTGTGACTTTGACTCCAATCCAATTAAAAAACTAAAAATATGCAAAAAGCTGCTACGAAACGATGAATGGTCATTTCATTAGTATCTAAGTATGGTTTCGTGTGCTCTGCCTGCATAATGGTTTCGTATCAAAACCACCGTATTTTTTAAGAATTCGTCTTATCTGCGCATTTTTTAATCACTATGGAAGGAGAACAGTAACTATGATTATGAGTAGAAATAGTCATTTAAATACACGGATACATACATACAATCACACCCTGAGTTCCCAAGTGGGGTAAGCAGAGCACACGAAACGTAACACAGACAAAACTATGACTATTTCAAGCTTTGTAGCCTTTTTTGGCATACATTTTAGCTTTGAAAACAGATGGAAGAGGTACCTATAATGTAATAAGTTGCTAGCTTTTCGCCTAAAGCATACCTAAACCTATTTCCTTAGTCGCCTCTTACGACATCCACGAAAAAATGAGAGGCGTTATTCTAACCCAACACCGCATAAATAAGTGGATTATACCATTATAATTATTCCAAATATTCTCTTTGTCATAAAGACCGCAGTAAAGATCCAACCAGAAAACTGACCGAAAATCATAAATCACATATTATTCTTCCCGTAATCAGGTGAACTCTGTCTTCAGATCCATTCACATCTACGTACAACATAATGAAACGTTGTAAACAAGTGAGTTTATTACTTTCTTTTATCTGTTTGCCACAAAAGGCATTTTTGGTATAAAAGATTTTCCGTTTTATCTTCTCTTTGTGGTTTGCCCGCTTTTTAAGCGGGATGGTTGGATCTTATGGTGAGATTAGGGTAAGCCAGGCGGGTGTGATAGCGATTCCGGGGATTGTATAGTCAGCTAGAACGACAAACTAGGCGATTCTATTAAGTATGACACGTTTTCTACAAAGTATAATAGGCGAGTAAGTAAGATTACTATGTTTTAGGAATTTCCGCGTAGGTGGGAGTAACGGCTCTCCATTTTGTTCATTGCATGTCGTAAGACTAAGGAAATAGGTTAAGGTTTATTTTTAGGCGACAGGCTAGCAACCTTTCACTAATGTAGGTTTCGTCACGATGTTTTCCTTCACCGAATAGCTCGTGATAAATATCAAATTATATTTCGCTTATAAATTCCGAAAAATTCAGAGGTGCGAGCTCAGGGTTCGAACCCACAACCCTCTGGTTCGAACTGCTGGGCTACCATGGATTTTTTAGTGACATGTTAGCCTATCACCTAAAATACCTTAACTAATTTCTTTAGTCGCCCTTCACAACAACCAATGAAGCAATAGAGAGGTGCTATTTTGAAACCGACACCACACAGACATAACAGGCAGTTTGAATTTATTTCACGCGTAAAATTTCTTCCATGGCAACTTACGGGATTCCACATTTGTGGGATGAGCAATTAAAACTTTACAAAGCGTTTCTAGAATTTTCTGGCCACAGCCAACTGTACTGATATAATATATTTTTGTATGTTGATAAAGAACATTGTGAACTTTCGAACAGAAAAGTACTGAGATTAGAGTTAGTCTCAAAGCTTGAAACTGTCGTCTACAACTGGACTTATGATCTTAAGTGGCTTACATACGTACATTTAAATCATATAACATGTTGTCACAGGGGATAGACAAAACACGTGAAATATAGCACCATAACTAATACTATTTTACGTTTCTTGACCACTTTCTAGCATGTTTTTAGGTTAGGAAATGACCGTTGTCACTTCTTACGTACATGGAAGAAAATTATGCAAAAAGTAGCTTATCATGATGTTGCTGTCACGTTTCACGTACTCTGCTTACCCCATTTGGAACTGCAACTGTGATGTATGTATGTCATGGCTGTGTTTCCCTTTTAAATTTGCTTACACATTCTTACAGGCTAGCAACCTGTCATTACAACTGCAAAAATACATACCTACATAAAATACATATTCTCACGCCTGTATTCCCATGAGGGGTAGGCAGAGCACATGAATTCAAGAATTCAGTGCCACATCTAGCAATTTCAGGGCATCCAGATGGTTAAAGGTGATATTGCAGTGACAGGTTGCTAGCCCAACGCCCACAATACACTAACCCTTTCCCAGAGTTGACTCTTACGACACCCACGGGAAGAAAGGGGGAGGCGCTATTCTAACCCGGCACCACACGGGTTACACATACACATACGTACATTTAAATCATATAACATGCTGTCACAGGGGATAGACAGAACACGTGAAATGTAGCACCATAACTAATACTATTTTACGTTTCTTTACCACTTTCTAGCATGTTTTTAGGTTAGGAAATGACCGTTGTCACTTCTTACGTACATACATACATACATACATATTCTTACGCCTGTATTCCCATGAGGGGTAGGCAGATCGCATGAATTCGGAAATCCAGTGCCACGTCTAGTAATTTCAGGGTAACCAGGCGGTTAAACGTGATATTGCAGTGACAAGTTGCTAACCCATCGCCTACAATACACTAACCCTTTCCCAGAGTCGCCTCTTACGACACCCACGGGAAGAAAGGGCGATTAGCTCACGAAATTATTTGGGACATAATTCGAAACACTAAATTATTCCCAGCTAATCGGTTAGGTAAAACCCAAGCGATAAGGAGTAGGTAGGTACTCGTTAAAAAACCACAAGCAGAAAACCCCGGTCATCAAAACAAGTAATATCGTCAATTTAAAATAAACTATTAAGATGCCGTGACTTTGCACGTCTCATGGATAGGTATTTCGTTGCTTAATTTCTTAATATTTATCTAAAAAACATTTTCAATTTTACTAAAAAACTGATCATTAATATCATCTTCACACTTGAACATAGGCTTTTGGCCTTCTACATGTATAAGGGTCTCTCCACATTAGTCGACGCCTCTTCGGCAAAATGCGGGTAGAAAAAGCGTTATGTTAACGCAATAAGGGCGAACAAGGCGTCGACTGGTTTGGTGAGACCCTTAGTTGGAACCGCTCCATGTACCTCGTCTGCGCAACCACGACCACTCTGACAAGAGTGAACGACTAAGAAGAAGTTGGAAGCGACCTGCATCCAGCGTCTTCCGGCGACCTTTAAGGTCTTTCATCTTGTATGTGGACGTCCGACGCTGCGCTTGCTGGTCCGTGGTCTCCACTCCACTTTTCGACCATAAGCTAATAACTAATATTGAAGATTAAAATTAGTAGAATTTAAGTATCCAGTTTTGGGAAAGACTCCAATAGAGAAATCTCTTTCCAGGCAGATGTTATGCCTGGGAATCGAAGTCCATAGAGAGGAAGTTGGAAATTGTATTTATGCAACCGATCGTCGAAACTTCGATAGCGGGATGTAGGCTTCCATTTTTCGTGACAGTAGAAGTTCTACCACTCGATGATAGATGGCGTTAGGTGTCCCTACACAGTGTTTATGAATGAACGTACATAACATCATCATGCCTGTATTTCCAAATGGGATAGGCAGAGCACATGAACGCTGCATAAATCCATGGCTATTTCACGTTTAGTAGCCGCGTCTAGGATATTTCTAGGCTTCAAGTTAACTATAGTGACAGGTTGCTAGTCTGACACCTAAAATACACCTTAGCCTATTTCCTTAGTCGCCTCTTGCGACATCCACGGAAGAAAATGATGAGACGTTATTTTAAACCCGACACCACATGAAAAAATATCCCTACTATATTATATATATAATACTATAATAGCATTCCGCCCGCGACTTCGTTCGCGTAAATTTCGGATTTTGGGGTCGTAGGTTTCTGAGCCTATCATTACAAACAAACAAAGTTTTCCTCTTCATAATATTAGTGTAGATGTAGATATCTAAACCCAAATATTTAACAGAATCCTTTTTTTTTCAAAATAAAACTTTGCCTATGTTACTCGTGGATAATGTAGCTTTCGAATGGTGCAAGAATTTTTAAAAACGGTCCAGTAGTTTCTGAGCCTATTCATTACAAACAAACAAACAAAGTTTTCCTCTTTATAATATTAGTGTAGATGTAGATATAAACCCAAATATTTAACAGAACCCTTTTTCTTTCAAAATAAAAATTTTGCCTATGTTACTCGTGGATAATGTTTCGAATGGGTGGAAAACGGTCCAGTAGTAACTGAGCCTATTCATGACAACCAAACAAACAAACAAACAACAAAGTTTTCCTCTTTATTTAACAAACAAACAAACAACGAAGTTTTCCTCTTTATTTAACAAACAAACAAACAAAAAAACAACAAAGTTTTCTTCTTTATTTTTAGTGTAGATAAATGTGAAAGTAACTCTGTCTGTCTGTCTGTCTGTCTGTTGCGCTTTCCCGCTTGATTCACTCAACCGATTTTGATGAAATTTGGCATAGACAATTTTTAGACCCTGAGACCTTTCTCCTTCCTTTATAGGCTACCTTTTATTGCGAAAAAAAGGTAATGTCCAAAATAACTATTCCACGCGGACAAAGTCCGGGCACAGCTAGTAATGAAATAAATGAATTCAATGAACCTTAACAAGAAGAATGGGTATCATTATACTTTTTATTAAAAATGTTATACAAACCTACATAAGTTTTAAACTCAGTATTAGTAACGTCGATAAGGTCTGAACAATAACAAAATATTATTATGCCTGTGCAAGTGATACCACGGTGGATCATTACTTGGGTATAAATACAACGGTCCTAGTTTCACCCAGTCAGTTACAATCAAACTTGCAACATGTATCGTATAGTGCTCATTGCTATCTTGGTCCAATTGGTTTGGTCTCACGGAGATTTTGGACCACACGGACCTCACGGGGATTTTGAACATCACGGCCCTCACGGACCTCATGGGGATTTCGGACCCCATGGACCCCACGGACCACACGGACCTCATGGAGATTTTGGACCTCACGGCCCTCACAGGGATTTTGGACCACACGGACCTCACGGACCCCCCGGAGGTTTTGGACCACACGGACCTCACGGGGATTTTGAACATCACGGCCCTCACGGACCTCATGGGGATTTCGGACCCCATGGACCCCACGGACCACACGGACCTCACGGAGATTTCGGACCTCACGGAGATTTTGGACCACACGGACCTCACGGACCCCACGGAGGTTTTGGACCACACGGTCCTCACGGGGATTTTGGACCATATGGACCTTACGAACCTCACGGACCTTACGGACCTCACGGACATCACGGACCTCACGGACCTCACGGGCCTCACGGGCCTTACGGAGATTTTGGCCCCAACGGACCTCATGGGCCTAATGGGGATTTCGGACCTCACGGCCCTCACGGACCTCACGAATCTCACGAAGATTCTGGATCTCACGAATCTCACGAAGATTCTGGATCTCACGAATCACACGAAGATTCTGGATCTCACGAATCTCAAGAAGATTTTGGACCACATGGACCTCACGGACCTCATGGAGACTGCCCCTTCCACCATCACAGGCCAATGGAAGACGTATTTTTCCAGTTTCTATCCAACGACATGGCAGAAGTTTACAACAAGGCCAAGAATCTATGCACTACAGACCAAGAGATAACGACGAAGGAAACCTACACCGAAAACACTTACAAACTTCGAAATATTCTCCCAAATTTCAATGAGAGCACTATTGAAGTTAAGATCCAGAGTAATGTGCTATTTATCAAAGCGGCAAGAGATCAAAACAAGAAGTACGTGCGTGTTAAAGTGTTACCTGATTTCCTGGACACGAATGCCGCTAAATGGTATTTCGCTGATGATGTTTTAACGGTCGCTGTGCCATACAAAATCATCCTCAATAAAGAGGTCATTTCTGGTTGTGATAACGTCATCAATACAACACTGTTTGAAGTGCCTAAGTCAGACTATGACTTGAACGAGAACCTAAATATTACTATTAGAATGAATGACTAGCAACAATCCAAGTGATTTCTGGCTAAGATAACGAACAACTTGAAACCTCTTTGCGACGGGAGTTAAAAGTACTATTGGATTTTTTTTACTGTAAAGGGAAACATACAAATAAATAATTGAAAATTACAGTTTGTAAAGTTAACATGCAAGACAAAACAGTTTCCAGTAATAAATTATAAAAAATTTCGCTGCAAAACTACTAAATTATTATAACATTATAATGATTAAGGGAAAAAAGGAACAGTTTCTGAATTAAGAAAAAATTTAACATTATTAAACAAAGTATTAGGCTAATCACTGAAATAAAAATAAGTATTCTATAGGTCTTGGAATAGACATTTATTTTCTGACTCTCTGCCTGACTGTCTGATAGCAGAGACAGAGTTATTTCGATCTTAGGTAGGTTTTTACAATAATTATATAAAAGTACTTAATAAAATAAAAAAAAATACAAAGTACATATAAGTATACAAATACTTAATTATAAAAACCTTACCTAGGGTGCCGTCGGAAACGGGGCACGATCCAAGCTACCGGCGGTTAGGGCTGCAGACTGAAGAAGCTCCTGACGATGCGCGTCGTATCTAGGAGTAGGTACCGCCTTTTGCATCAAACCCTTGAGCCAACCGTCTAGCGAGAGTCTCCTAAGATGGTGGTCGAGACTCTTCGCTATGAGGATATCATTATTATTAATTGCATTTATAAACAAACAGAAATAAAGCGCTTTAAAGTTATTTGTTTTATTTATTTATTCTTCACAGTTTAGCAATTCGCCCCGGCTACGATTATATACCTACACACGAATTTTAAATATAGTCCTCAAGATCAAAAGTGATCTCATTGACAGATGCTTCCTACAAACTTAAAAAAATATATTTTCTTTTTTAACTACAAAATATTTTGCTTTATTTTATTACAATTTTTTTTTACTTAGCAAACTATTACAACTTCCAAAAAATATATATATTTTATAAATTTAGGTACACGACATCAAAAATTTGTTCGTCAAACCAACGAATGGTTATATTGGAAGGTTAGGTGTCTAGGGTTAAGGGGGTCTCTTATAAAAACATGTTTTTTTTTCAGTTTTTGGTACGGCACCCTTCAAACGTCAGTCCGACTCACACAATGGTTGATTTTATTTTTCATATTGCAACGCCATCTAGTACAACGGAATGTGAAATATTCGAGCTTTTGTCTATGTAGCGTTTTGTGTGTTCTGCCTACCTTATTTGGGAATACAGGTGTGATGTTACGTATATAAAAATATACTAGAAAGTAAAAGTGAAAAGTCAAGGTAACGGTAGAAAAAGTCCGTTTTTTTTTTTACAGGAAACATGTTCGGGATGGACCTTCTCTACGCAGTTACCTACTCTGTGGTAATAGTCAACCTCAAGACAGCAGCCTCTGTAGTTGAACCTTGAGTCCCAAATATGATCTCACAAATGAGTTTCAGACTCGAGTTTGACTTGTACAATCAAACAGGATTCAACACATCAAAAGGGCAGGATATTTAAGGTCTCAACTAAATCTTGTGCTTTGTGGAATTAATTTGGAGTTTCCAGACCCATGTTTGGGTCGGGAAAATATTGGGCCAGTTTTCATTATTGCGGGCAAATAAGTTGCATGAAAGCTATCGTCTTGGGTGAGGCAAGATGAATGGTACACAGACTTACATTGAACTAGATACCGCGAGTTACTGCATTTGTATGAAAACCAATCGTGTCACTTTTTCTCAACGGTAGGTATCGTCACATGAGCGCTTTAGTGATGAAAATTGTCAATCTGAGTGAAACCCATTCAAAAATGACGCCACTTTATTCAAATTATCCTGTTTTTAGGCAGTTAAACCTAATCTAAGTGTTATAAAACTAAATTGAATCGCGTCAAAAGAGGAGCATTGCTCTTCCTTTTGGCTCCATTTTGGCACGAAAAGTACATACACTTGAGTCATCTAGTTCGATACAAATCTGTGGAATGGTATGGCTTTGTTCCTCGGTAAAAAAGTAGCACATACAGGTAGACAGAGCACATCAAATTCTACTCTACTTCTACAATAACACGTCTTCATTGCTTCCGTGGATGTTTTAAAAGGCGACTAAGAAAATAGGTTGAGATATGCTTTAAGCGATAGGCTAGCAACCTATCACTATTATTAACTGCCAACATAAAACCAAGAAAATTATGTTAGAAGTGGGATCGAGGATATTACAGAGCACAAGTAACACTATGAAGATAAAACCCTTGATTCACGGTCCTCGGTCCTACGTCTAGCATATTTTTTTGGTTTTAAGTTGTTAGTTACAAATAGTGACAGGTTGCTAGCCTATCGCCTAAAGCATACCTCAACCATGTCTTATTTGGGAATACAGGTCTAATATACGTAACAATAACAGGCTACCAACCAGTCGCCTAAAATACCCCTAAACCTATTTTCCTTAGTCATTTTTACCCATGGAATGTTATTCCAAACCCGAGGGATTTTGTAAACACAAAATAGTTAATACTGAGAGGATGCAATACCTCTTATATCAATAGTCGATACCGCCCCAGTAATGATGTTCCTAACGCTCCCGGAATACTGATTTTCAGTTTACATAAAATTGTTTCCTGGCATCGTGTCGCGTGGTAGGCGTTTGAGCACAGACTTATCGAAATAGATGACTCAAGTGTATGTACTTCGCGTGCCAAAAGGGACAGCAATGCTCTTCTTTTGACGTAATTTCATGCAAAAGTACTACTTAGATTAAGTTTAACTGCCTAGAGACAGGACAACTTGAATAAGGCGGCGTCACCCTTGAATCGGTTTCGCTCGGACTGTCGATTCCCATCACTAAAGCGCTCATGTGTTACAGTGGGCAGGGACAAAAAAATGGCACGCTTGGTTTTCATACAAATGCAGGAACTTGCGGTATCTATTTCAATATGAGTCTGTGCATTGGAGGAAGAAATTTTTGGGAGAAATCGGTGAATGAGGAAGTGGACTAAAATCGGGGTAAAACCTACGCGTTGATCTGATAATAAGTTTGGAATGATATTTTTAAATAAAATAATTGGTACCTACGTCTCTGGGTTTTGTGCTTTTTTTGCGTCGTTATTCTATTACGAAAGTCATGAGGAAATTGTGACAGAGTTAGGGCGCTTGTGCACTACCATGAATTTTCCGGTCAGGCCGACCGGGTTTTTATGGTCTGTCGCGCCGTCCCGTTCACGTTAATACTATTTCATGTAAGAGCAAGCGAGACGAGACATTAAGTAAAAAGCCGGACCGTAAAATTCATGGTAGTGCACAAGCGCCCTTACGTGGAAAATGGTTGTTTTACGCTAAGAAGATGTATAACTGTAGTTATCTCGATTTCACAGCGTGTTATATCCTATAAAATCAAAAATTACCGGGTGATTCTTAAGTTGTCGCCATGAAAACCAGGGTCTTAAAGTGGTAGACTGGTCCACGTAACAAGTTTTGAAAATACGCTGCTGATACATTCATATATATACATATCTATGTACAATCACGTCTATGTTGTAAGCAGAGCTCACGAAATGTGTGTGACACAGAAACCATGATCACAGTCATAGTCTATTTCACGCTTCGCAATCACTTCTAGCATAATTTTTGGTTTGAAAACAGACGGAAGACGCAGTAAATATAATAGTGACAGGTTGCCAGCCTGTCACTGTAGAACCTTTCAACTTAAAACCTTAAATTATGCTAGAATTAGCTACGGAACGAAATAGTCATGGTAGTCTACGTAGAGTTTTGTACGCTCTACTTCCCCATTTAAAAATGCAGGTGTGATAGGTGTGAACCTGATAAGTGTGTACCCCGTGTGGTGCCGGGTTAGAATAGCACCTCCCCCTTTCTTCCCGTGGGTGTCGTAAGAGTCAACTCTGGGAAAGGGTTAGTGTATTGTAGGGTGATGGGCTAGCAACCTGTCACTGCAATATCACGTTTAACCATCTGGTTACCCTGCTGAAATTGCTAAACGTGGCACTGGATTTTTGAATTCATGTGCTCTGCCTACCCCTCTTGGGAATACGGGCGTGAGAATATATATGTATGTACGTATGTGATAGGTGTGTTTTGAAAATATTATCCTGTTCGATACACAAAATCTTCACCTCCTAACCTACATCGACTTGCCGACATAGAACCGTTGAGCTCGTCATCAGCGATATAAACGTATCAGCAAATTTACATTCGATCTAATGCGAATGTGGGCCGCATACTGAGCAGGGGGATATCTAAATTGATTTTTCCCAATGACTTAATATATGCAATGGAGATAGGCCTTCTTAAGGAAATCCTATCTGTGAACTTGAGAAAATTTCAGGCCTGCGACATTACGGAGATACGTATATTATGTGTGGAACGATGTAATAACGTGTTTTTCTTGGAGTTTTATCAACGTTTTACTGTCTGTGCTAATATTCAACGTGTTGCAGAGATGCCCTAATAAACTAAAAAAAGATAGATTTTGTATTTTTTGCTCACCGAGATATAGCACTCGTTTCACTCTCTATATCAATAGCTTGTCCAAATATAAGTAACATTATTATATTAATTCATAATTGCATAATACTCCCACGTCTTTTTTGCTCAAACACGTCTATCTTGTTTACGCTAAGAAGAATATTAATTTGATCTGTTCATTCGATTGAAATCGTCCAAAAAGAATTTTTGCACATTTTAGTTGGTTCAATTCCCAGGGACAGTTTTGTGAAAACGAACAAAACCTAACTACTCGTATATTTATAATATACTCAACGTTTTAGTAAAGCAAGTTTGGAACTGTATCCTCTTAAAGCAATCGCCTCTAATTAGTAAAGGGACGCTGAGATCTAGTTTAATGTAATTCAATAGCCTCGTTCCATTAAATCAAAGTTTAAGTTTTCGAGGAAGCTTTCAACGGACAAGTTAGTAAACACTCCGTTGTCTTGTAAACGATAACAGATTAGGGATGTGGGAACGTTAAATTTTATCAGGGATTTTAGTAGTATTTTAGCCCTTTACCTACGGGTGTCAACTATAGATGATAGGAAGGCTACATCTCTGCAATACGGGTGTCAACTAAAGATGTTCAGAGACTAAAAAGGTTTTTATTTTTTTTTTCTAAAAAAAGTGGAATCCCTGTAATTATAAGAGAGAAAGGGATTATTTATTTATTAATTTAGGAGATAAAAGTTGGCGCTACCGTCGTTTTAGTCAAAATTGTTTAAATTTTCCAACAAATATTCCAGCCAATCCTAAACTCGATAACGGAAAATTAAATGTACTTTACATACATCTCCTATGTATTTAAATAGGGTTGGCAGAACACACAAAACACTACATAGACAAAACGATGCCTATTTGAAATTTAGCGGCCACTTCTAGCAATCGGTTAAGGTGGCAAGTATAGCGACGGGTTGCTGCTGTCCTGTCACCTAAAATATGTATACCTTAACCTATTTCTTCACTCGCATTTTAAGGCATCTAAACTTGACATACATACATACATAATCATCACACCTGTATTCTCAAATGGGGTAGGCAGAGAACACTAAACGCTACATAGACAAAACTATGACTACGTCACGTTTCGTGGCCACTACTAGCATACTTTTTAGTAGGCTTTGAGTTGGCAGGTATAATAGTGACAGGTTGTCACCTAAAGGACAAGCTTGTCACCTAAAATGTACACTTACCATTTCCTTAGTTGCCTTTAAAGACATCCACGGAAGAAATGGAAAGGTGCTATTATAGACTTGACACCCCACGGAATAATTATATTTTCTTCACCCTTCTCACCACATCTACCCTTCAAGACATCTACGACCTTATCTTAGAATCAGAGCAGAATCAAGTCGTACGTCATCTGCAATAAATCCGAAACGGTTTTAAATACGGCGCGTATCCGCCATTCGGCGGGTGTCAATCCGCTACATTGTCGTACTGATTCGCGTACAGCCTTGAGATCGGAATCAGCGGAGTATGAAACAGTTGGTTCCACTTGGGGCTGGAGAGTGACTACTGTAAAATAAAAATAAGCGATGACGATAGGTCATGAGAAAAATAATAGCAGTAGGTATAGATTTATTAAATAGAAGAGCACAAAAGTTACTTAAAAAATTGCGTAGCTAATGGAGTTTGCATCTAATAATGTTTGTGCGTATAAGGCATCATGGCATTTTTTTAAAGAGAAGAGTATAATAGTCACTTAGGAAAATCTGCGTCGCGTCGCTAGTTGAGTTAGTATCTAATAAATCGATAAATAATGGTACGTACTTGATAAATTAAAAATGCATGATGAACTAATGCAGCGAAAAACAAAGAAGGATTTTCTTAAGGGATTTCTTACAGTCAAAGTAAAAAAGGTTACAAAACACGGTGGAATATATATATTTATACAAATTTGCACTAATTATTAATAGAGTAAAAATAAATAAAAAGAAGTGTAGAGAAACTAAACATAACTCTTGTACCACTAAATAAAAACCGTGTCACAAACGCATAATACTTTATTTGTCTGTCGTGGATAAAAATAAAATTGTAAAGGTAAAACGGACGGAAACAGATACAGTACATTATTAAAAGGCTTAATCGTTATTTTACGATTCACCCTTTTAAAAACATACGTAAAAATTTACACGTTTTACAGCCTTGAAAACATCCTAAAACGGCCTTGCTTAGGTCGAGCACATTTTAATATCCAAACCCGATGAGAAAGCAATTTTAAACCCAAGTCCTGAATAAGGGTTCGCATTAAAGTAAACAATAATTTCATTTGGAAATGTCTGGCTAGCATTATTCTAGAAGCACTACCACGTCATTGAGGTACATAATATCTAAGTAATAATGATGCTGTCACCATTACAACAAGTTTGCAGTGTGCTAGTGGCGTTGTTAAAATAATCGACACAAATTCTACACCTTCACTAACGGATACATACTCTGTAAACGCATGATAGTAGTGTGGATATGGTATTCTACAAACGAGCGTATCCGTACAAAAATAACTTACACAAATGGGGCAGGTAGGTAGACATTGATAAACCCATGACTTTTTTTTAAATGAACAGCCGACTACTACAATTACAGGTTAAAAACAGACAAAAAAGGGGAATATTATTCTTTTCAGGCTACTGTTGTGTTTTGAAACATAGGTCTGATTGTATGTATGTGGGAGAATAACGGTTTTGTAACGTATTTTTTAAATTTAACGGTTTAACGTACTTTAGTGCGGCTACCCTTTTTGCCTGCTTAAGACACTTTCTCTTCCATGACGTCATTTGTTTGTTCAGTGATATAAATAGCCCTCCTCCGGCCGGCATATTGAGTTGCCACCAAGCTGTCACGTTGTCAGGTAAAGCTGTATACTGTCATTATAATTCTATGTTAATTATTTGTTAGTACGCTTACTATTTAAGTCCTGCTTTTCTGATAATTATACTATTGTTTTTGTAACATTAAGTGAACAGCTATTAGTTGTTGCATCTAGTTTCCTGTGTAAAATAATACCTAGCTACTGTGATTAAATACAGAATGTGCATATAGTTTAATTATTGCCTTCACAGCTGTACATACGCTAATTGCTTATTTTCCCAATAGTCGAATTAAACGGTTTTTGTGAATCCTATAGTTGTTTACTATTCCATCTCCCACATGTAAACATAAATTAGTGTAAAAAAAAACTTTGAATTATGAACTGGGACGGTACTTATCAGACTTAGAGCTAATTTTTCAATCACCAGATAAAACATATCTGTCCGATAAATGTTGGCTGTCACTTTTCTTTCATATAACGCGAAAAAAGGATAGCAATAATTTTAACTGGCAGATAAATTTATCTGGTGATTGAAAAATCGGCCCTTAATCGAGTAATTAAATGGCTGGACTTGAACAATGTAAACGGACCGCGAGCACAAAATGGCAGCAGCAGACTTTGACTCCAATAAAAGTTTTAAATGAAAATATTGTCTCTGGCAACGAAATTTTATTTGCTGCCACGTCTTTGGGTTTTTGTAGATATTTGTGTGATAAGTATGAATGTTTGATTTCCAGGTTTTGGTGTTTAATATGGTGTCATATAAGTATAACTATGTTTATCCGTTGCTTAGTAACCACTATACAAGCTTTGCGTATTTTGGGACTGGGTTACCACGACACGAATCATCTAGAAATTCTAGAAGATAAAAAAAGTCGTGTTAGTTACACTATTTGTAACTCATGAATGGCTGAACCGATTTAACTGAAAATCGGAGAGGAGGCAGCTTAGAACCAGGAAACAGACATAGAATACTTTTTATCCCGTTCTAGAGGGATGTCACATAAAACGTAGGGTGATAAAAAATTCAGACACAAACTTCTTAGGCGGAACAAAGTTTGCCGAGTCTGCTAGTATTAGATAAAATAGTAACAAGAGTGATATGTTGTCAGCTTACCACTTACCAATACCCCCTAACCTATTTTTCTTCATCGTCTCTTTCGACATCCACATCTACACTAATATTATAAAGAGGAAAACTTTGTTTGTTAGTTTGTTTGTTTGGTTGTAATGAATAGGCTCAGTAACTACTGGACCGTTTTTAAAAATTCTTGCACCATTCGAAAGCCACATTATCCACGAGTAACATAGGCTTAATTTTATTTTGAAAAAAAAGAGGCTTTCGTAAAATATTTAGGTTTAGATATCTACATCTACACTAATATCATGAAGAGGAAAACTTTGTTTGTTTGTAATGAATAGGCTCAGAAACTTACGACCCCAAAATCCAAAATTTACGCGAACGAAGTCGCGGGCGGAAAGCTAGTCAGAAATAAAGATAATGTTATTCTATGTAGTGTATATTTTCTAAACTATGTCCATCACCTCTCCACTATTTTAAACAGTCCATTTTGCCGTACATTTCAGAGAAGCGCGTTCATTATTATCGCCTCTAAGCATCACAGCATAAGGGCTATATTATAAATCAATGTTGTCAAAACGTCAGGAAGCTGCGGCCGATAACGGCGTCATCCATCATAACCCTTTGTTAGCATTGACACGCTTTATGCGGCATCTGAATGGTGATACATGACTGGCCTGCGCAAATAGGGTTTTTAACCTTAAAGTAGAGCCTACAAGAAGGTGAGAGACAGGGGGCCAGCTACACGGACTCTTCACCTCGACAAATACAGAGTACAAAATAAAAAAAAAAGATTGTGCCGCGGGTGGCAAAAAGCTCAAAACGTGTGCTCACGTTAAAACAGGGCGCTAACGCTACAGGGTTAAAAAAAAGATAGTTTACGTTCGACAAAGATCGCGCGCCGTGGAGATATCCGTATTTTCCATGGTATATTCATGTTCAAAGAATATTTAAGATTCTATAAAAATTTAGGTTGACTTGTTTTGATTCGTTAGGCGGTCTGCATCTTACCGCATTACCGATAAGACCAATTAGAAAAAAGATGGCAAACACGTCAGGCTTATCTAAATACAAGGACTTGGGTGTATTCATTTTATTTCTCTATTCACAGTTTCTCTAGTTGTCATGAATATGTAGCAACTTTACTAGTCATCAAAAGTAGAAGAGTGACTGATATTAACGCTGAACGTATCTTATTTCGTAACATTGTCCGAAATCGAGATATATGACCTTGAAATAAGGTTCATTATCAAGCGATGTACAACTTACTGCGTCGATATACTTTGGGACCCTAGAGACTGGAACCTACAAAAGTTGCGACGAGATTCCTTCACGCGTCAACAAGGAACATGGCTTTAATAGTTTTCTGAATCACACAGGGCAGTCTTATTAGGCTGTGGTATTCCATTTGTAATGCCGAATGAAAAACTATTTCCGCTTTTGTAATTCACAGTGAAGTCTTATAGATAGTAACAACTACCTACTGGCTTGCTTTAATGAATAAAAGTTAAGTCTACATTTAAAAAGTATAAAACCAAACGGCAATACTAGTTCTAGTTCCGTATTTCCGTATTACAATCATAAACTATTAATGTACTAGAGGTATACAGAGGTAGAGGTATACAAACAAAATCTGAATAATTTAGATAATATATGTGACAAAATAAACTTCACACACAAAACTACGAAATTAATGTCACAATAAAGCTTCCATTACGAGTTTTTATTTTAGTACAATTTGAGTGACCATTATGCATTTAATGTGGCGCCACTATCTACGCAAACTCCCAAACAAAATTAGTTCCAATTTCAACCACTCCGCATTATTCCAAGCAACAGTTTCAAGGCACCAAGAGGAACCGACCTGTTGACATCGCGAACCAAATAATTCACATCACGTAGTGTATTCATAGAGATTGCCAAGCAGAAAGCAAATCAGTCGGTATATTTATCGCAGTTTTCGTGTTAAAAAAACTGAAACGTGTGTTTTTTTAGCGAGCCCCGTATTTACTTTGAGGTGGAATATTGATGCTGAAAAAGAATATGTGAGCAACACGTGTAGTGGAGCATATTTATACTCTCGGGAAAAATAGTCTTTGATATAATAAATGACTTAGTTTAAGTAAACGAGTTTATTCTGTGTGACATCGGGTTAGAGAAACACCTCTCCATTTCTTCCGTGGATGTCGTAAGAGGCGAATAAGGAAAATGAGTGTGATATATTTTTGGCGACAGGCTAGCAATCTGTCTTTGTGATACGTCTCTTATCTAAGTTGGAACCTGAAATAACATGCTAAAAGTGGCTCTTGAAACGTGATATAGTTATGAATTAGTCTATGTAGCGCGGCGTGTGCTCTGCCTACCCCATTTGGGAATACAGGCGTGATGACATGTATGTACTCTAAGTATAATATTACAAAAGTATGTGATCAGCCCTCTATTAGTATGTGCGATATTGTATTTTAATTAAAATATGAAAAGGTGTGGTGTCGGGGTTAGAATAACACCTCTCCATTTCTTCCGTGGATGTCGTAGGAAGCGATAAGGAAATTGGTTAAGGTAAATTTTAGGCGACAAGTTTGCAACCTTTTACTATTATACCTGCCAACTCAAACCGAAAAAAATGCTAGAAGGGGCCACGAAACGTGAAATAGTCATGATTTTTCTATGTAGCGTTTGCTATTTACCCCATTTAGGAATACAGGAGTGACGTATGTCCAGTCAAGGAAGGAAGTCGTATGCCAGTTTGAACCTTTTCATAATGAGTTTCATATTGCTTTGATCCGTAGATAGTATGGTATGTCAAAGTGACAGTTCTTGTAAAAAAATACAAAGTGGCACAGTTCTTTGACTTTATGTATGATACCATACGGGAGAACATGAGTAATCCACATTTTTTTGTATAAATGAGCCCCACGCAACACATTCAAACAAGTTTCATGTTATAAATCTGCTTCACTTCTCCCATCAAAGTTGAATTCAATACACACATTACGTATGCGTGGTGAGTTTGTTCAAACATTTAACCGAGGTGCGAACCGCGGAGGGTAGATATAGTTTATATCAACAGCAAAAACCGGACTTTCCGTTTATTTAACTAACTTTACGGCCCAGGCTCACCACGAGTTGGTTTACTTTTCATATTTCAACAGAACTGAAAACCGACTTTGGGGCTGTTTTTAAAATTCCTTCCAATAAAAACTGTTGTGGTTAAGTTTTAGTGGGAAGTCGAGGAATTACAAAAACGGCCAAGTGCGAGTCGGACGCGCAAAGGTTTCGATAAGACATAGATCAACGAAGAAATCGAGCATATACATACATCACAGCTGTATTCCCTAATAGGCACATGAAGCGCTACTTTTAGGTTTTCAGTTGACAGGTATAATAATGACAGGTTGCTAGCCTGTCGCCTAAAATATTACCTTAACTTAATTTCTTAGTCGCCTCTTACGACATCCACAGAAGAAATTGACAGGTTGAATCATTTGTTAAAAAAAATGTCACCAGGCACCTTGTAACCGCTTTTCGTCGGCGAGCATGAGATACTTAGGGCG
>BHDV01016577.1:61759-75451 GCA_005406045.1 Adoxophyes honmai | reverse complement strand
GATGACACCTAGGTGAAAGTGAGATGCATAATTATGTGTCATTTTGAATGACCAGTTAACTTGAGCTGCACTAAAATGAATATACATTGAAAAATGCATGTTTACTGTTAATTACCGGTTAAATGTAACACCGTCTGTTTTCAAATTTGAATTTTTGCCGTTTTTACCACACCAACGAATGGAACAGTGCGTCATTACGCAAGTATATTAATTTACATCTAGAAATATGAGGAGTTGCACGCAGATTTGTTGTTGGCTTCATACAGTTTCTGTGACAGTGACACTACACGTTAGTATATTGAAATAAACAAACATTTGCGGACCGGGGTTGCGAACATTGTTTCTCTATAGGTTCTATCCTCTATGATTAAATATCACGCTGACGAAATTATTCAGCGGAACCTTTTTTTATCTATAGCGCCATCTAGCGGGGATTTTCCTAACTTTAGGAAGACGAAGTATGGTCGGGGGCGTCGGCGAGCCGTAGGGACGAAATGGAAAAGTAGAGCTTAGTAGTTCTACAAACTGCCCACAGAGAGCGCTGTAATGGAGTAAGTTAGGGAAATATGATTCCTTAGAAATGAGGTTACTCATCTCATTCATCACAGCTCATAATTTATTAGAAAGGTATCGAGTTCAGATTTCAGATAGATATTTGCGTCCTTTGCTATATTGAATGTATACCTATCAGTTTTGGCTTTCCTAGAAACCAACAACCTTTTATTAGGCGGGTGTGACACTGCACGGAATTCCCATGCAGTACGTGGAGCCGACCAATCAGACCGAGGCCAATTCACCAAGCAGCCAATCACCAATCACTATCCATGCGACAGGATAAATCACTACGCAAAAACAGCTGTATATACAATAGCTACATTTGAAACCTCTCTACTAGTGACAGTTACCTTTCAGGAAAAACATAACTGTCACTAATTTAAGGAAGGTTAGTAAGTGAAGCTGCTGCAGCAACTTCGTCCACAATCTTTTATGACAAGGGTATGTGACAATGCGTAGCAAGAAATAATTAGCAAAAAACCAATATAACCACTGGAACTAGGGAAAACGTAGCCTCAACATCAAAACAAAGATTATCTGCACTCTGAAGCACGATACCTAACGCTAAATACCAGAGATAATTATCAAAATGCCATGAAAGATTTCCTTCGCAACCCTTCCATCATTACGAGGGTCGGAATATTCTAATTAATCTCCACGATTCTTAATCTTCTAAGCTGTATTTTATTATAATCCAGTGATGCAAATTATCAAGCTTAATTTTCCTGAGAGCTCTCAATCTTTTCGGACCGTCTAATGGGACTGCGCGAACCGATCAACACATTTCAGCACCTATATCTATAAACAAACGACTAAATACCTTGTGTTTGGGGGCTAGGGTGCAATTTTGTGTCGTACTTTGAGCATGTATACGACGTTTTGGCGGTGAAGCGGTTGTTATACGTTCTCTCTCGCACTTGACCTATAAACCTAGATCCTATTTAAATATTTTTGCGTTAATCAACTGTTTTAACCCCCAATATAAAAAGAAGTTTGTTATAAGTTTGACGAAAGTTCTCTGTGTGTATGTGTGCGTCATCGTAGCTTTCAACCGAATTTACCGATACCAATGCGATATGCTTCGTTTGAAAGTTAGTTTCCTTGTACTGGTTTTTTAGTTGGTTTGAACGAAATCTGATCGATAGTTTTGAAAGTATAAAGTTGAAAGTAAAATGTTGAAGGTTTTCGACTATTTAAGTTGGAAAGGTTGTGATAATAAAGCTCTTAATTTTACTTTAGTGCTATTAAAATAGATTGATAAATTGGTCATCAACATCAACTTTCAACTAGAGAGTTTCTAGATTTCTCAGAGTCTAACTTTATCGACAGAACTTTAAAATTCTGTGAATCTCTCACCGGTTTATAATATTTTATGTTTTTTGGTACTTACCTCACTTTATTGCGGATTGTGGAAGTATCCTTTCCAGATCGCTACCGTCTAACTTGCTAATTCTAGTACAGCAGCTGTTGTGTTCCACAGCCTATAAAACAGGCTTTCTCAGTAGACATTGCATCTTGTTAACGATTCAATTAAATAAGTTACACGTATGAAAAATTTCGGTTGTATCGGAAACCAAAAGGTGAGTCATATTTGACTTACCAAACTTGAGTTACACTACCACATTTGCACACACACATACATAGAATGACCCATATAACTCCAAATGGGTTAGGCAGAGCACAAAGAAACGTGACATAAAAAAAAATCATGACTATTTCACGTTTCAAACCCACTTAAAACATAGTTCTTGGTTAAAGGCAGATGAAAGAGGTAGAGTGTCGGGTTGACAGCCTGGTCTTCTAAAGCATAAGTATAATCCCCATGTTAAGAACCGTCAAATGTGCACAAGTCGTTTTTAGGTATCTTTGGTTGTAAAACGATACGCGAACTTACGCCCACTACTCTAAAACCTTGCCAAGTTATTTGCCGTAGCCTATACCTGAACTTATTTCCCTACTCGCCTCTATTTACAGAGCAAGTTAAATTAAAGCTTGTAAAAAAGAGGGAACTCTTGATATATTCCCTTAAGAAGTAACACGAGCGTCGCCGACTTTTGGCGGTTGTTGACGCCAAGCTTGGCCCTGCCGCCTTGGCAAACAATTGACAATCAGCGACGCGAACGGCAATTCACTGTTCATTGCTCGGTGCACGACACATATGTAGTTTTAGATGTCAAATATCCGGCTTAAATACCCGAAGTAGCCATAGTACCATAGTAGCAAAATACCTGATAGCTGGATACACCAATTTCTTTTTATAATTAGTCGCTCGGGGTAAGTGGGAAGCGCTCGGCCTACGCCGCCGCGTGCGAGTGACTGAAACAGAACGTCTAGTGTAATCAAAACGGTCATAGACTTGATGACGATTTCATTTACGAATTAACGCGAAATTGTATGGAAACTGAGACAGCGCGTCCAAGCGGAACGTTTGCGTAACTACCGGGTTCGACACATCTCCATACGATTTTGCGTTAATTCGCAAACTAAATTGTTATCGAATCCATTACCTTTTGATTACACTAGACGCTCTAGAGTCGATCAAGAGTCGGTCGAATTTGTTTGCGTATTAACGCTAAGAATTGCATGGACAAAAGCCGCGATCGACACACTTTCCATACAATTCTTAACTATCGTGATGTAAGCGGCAGGCGAAGCGTGACAAAATCACGGTGATTTTCCCAATACTAATCTGAGAAAAAGACTTCCCTGCGTTAAAAAATTAACACATAACTACGCAATGTACGAGGAATGTATTAAAAACCGGCGACAGCTGGCGTTGTGGCCAAACTCCCGGCCGGCTCCGGCAGGCCCTAATCTGAGTGATCCACGTACTTGGGACTTTGGCGTAATAAGCTAACGGGATTTCGCTGCGATGTTATATTTTAAGTTTGGAGTTGAACAAAAGAAAACTAGGTTCTATGGAATTCGCGATCTTTTTCTTGCTTCTAATTCTAACCATCGCAACTTCCCATAAAACAGAGTACTAGGTACTAGGTTCTATGAAATTGGCGTTTTTTGCGTATTTCTAACCATCGCAACTTCCATAACATGAAAGACGTTAATAGTCTAATAAGGTAAGGAAATCACCTCGGAATTCGAGATACCCAGCTGGAAGTTTTGTAAATATTTGCATATTGAGGCCCTAAAAGTTGTCTCAAAACCTACATATTCTAGGGTGTGAGCGACTATTAAATTTCAAGGTCAAAAGTCACAAAAATCTGTTTTTTGTGCTTCTTTTGTAAATATCTCATTTCCTATGGGTTTTTGCTCTTTGTGTTCCTTATCGATATTGTAGAATACAAAATTCTCTACAAGCTTTGTATTTTATTTTTTTTATACGGTTAACCGATTTCGAGATAGAGGGCGGAGAGCGCGCGGTCATAATATCACTTTAGGTCGACCGGTCTCCGATCGGAAACGCGCCATTATATACTTGATAAACTATTGATAGATCAATGATTATAAATATTTGATTAATTAAATCAATGTGGCTTTGGGTTGGCTGCTGACTGTCTTCGTTTTTTGGCGTAAATTAGAAGATGTGTCCCTCTACGCTGGATTTTTGCAATTTTTTTCTATGTACCAGACCAGCTGGTTTTCGATTTTTGACGTAAAATGAGGTGACCCACTAAGTTGAATATTTTTTGTAAAGGAGGTATGTCGATTCCAACAGTAGTTTGGTTGGGCTCTAGTGCTTTCTAATCAGGGTCACCAGGTACTCCAGATCTTCAATTATCCCAGTTTTTATATTTTTCCCTTTATGTAGTCATTAATCCCTAATTCTGTACCAAATTTCAGCTTTGTGAGTTTATGGGAAGTAGGTACTAGTTCTATCATGAGTGAGTGAGTGAGTGTCGAAAATGCGAAACTTTGCTTTCGTTTAACTTCGGAACTAAATGACCTGCTGACTTGAAATTTTGGATTTTAAGTATGTAATTATAGCTTATTAGATGACAAAAATTTCAGCGTTCTGGTCTTATCCAGAAGTGCTCAAATAGGTGCCTGAAAACGCGGCGAAATGGAACCAGTAAAGGATGGTACGGCAGTGCTTGCTTCGCGCTCGACTTGGTGGGGGCACGGCCGTGCCCCCGACCATCAACTTCTGCAGCATTTTGAAGTTTTACAATATCTGTGTCGTTTTGGCCATCGAAGTACCCAAGGCCTTAAGTGATGCTGTAACCGCGCGCTCTCCGACCTATATCTCGAAAACGGTTCACCGTATAAAATAAATTTAGACGCAAAATTTGTAGAGAATTTTGTATTCTACGAGTACAATATTGATAAGGAACACAAAGAGCAAAAACCCATAGAAAATGAGATATTTACAAAAGAAGCACAAAAAACAGATTTTTGTGACTTTTGACCTTGAAATTTAATAGTCGCTCACACCCTAGAATATGTAGGTTTTGAGACAACTTTTAGGGCCTCAATATGCAAGTATTTACAGAACTTCCAGCCGGGTATCTCGAAATTCCGAGATTCTTACCTTAATTAACCTTACTTTATTAGGCTATAACATAACTCAAAATTACAAAAGATTTTGTCTTTTTTGAGCAAATTTTGACTGCCAAAAATCCAAAGCATCGCAAAAATCGAAAATCATGTTCATTTGTTTTCGGATTTGTAACAGTTAATTAATTCATTTTGTCATTAAAATTGACTTTCATAGTTAGTTTATAAGTGTCTTTAAACACGGACATAAATTGCTTGGTTGCTAAATAAATAAATGATAAAACATTTAGTATGGAAATCGTTATTGTTAAGGAAATCTTCATACAAAACGCCAATTTCTTAGGTAAGAACCTAATACGTGAAAGAGCGATCTTTTACAAGCTTTTATTTTTTACCTGTCCCGTTGTCTGTAATCAAATATTGCAAGTCAAATCTTATCAACTTCCCGGTTTCCAATTGAGCTGAAGTCGAGTACACTTGTGTAAATCGGATGATATTACAATAATCTGGTAGTAGACTTCCGGTGGCCCAGCCGGGTCCGTGTTCGATGCAGGAAACTCTTCAACGGTTGGTCCGATCGACTTGAAATTTAAAGTATAGTTGGCAAAGAGTACCTACTATTGCCAAAAAAACTTGTATCGAAAATGAAATTTTTGTTGGTTAGGTTAGGTTATTTATTGAAAATATTCTAGCAATCTAGGTTTAACGTTAATTATCGCTAAATTTATAGAATTAGGCGTTACATACCAAAAGAATGGGTTTTACAACAAATTAAACTCGTCAAGCGAGTCAAAATTAACTGTATATAAAATAGACAATTTGACTGATCGACGAGTGCAATCAATATTCAAGTGCATCTGTCAGGGCCTTATCGGTTTAGTATGCCAAAGCGCGGGTCGAGCCGAGCGCGAGATATACTACCTGTCAGGCTGTCATTGATTTACTAAAGACGTCAGTTGTCCATATAAAAGCCACTATAACTATAATACTCTCTAGCGAGCCGTAACCATAACATGTGTGATACAGTAACGAGGTTCTAGTGTGTACGCGTATGGCCGTTACTCACTGGCGAACCGTAACTGTACCCGTTGCATTACGTTGCGAACCACGTTATGTTTTTTGGTTAAAGTACATGCAACGGGTACAGTTACGGCTCGCTAGTGAGTACCCGGCTTAACGAATCGTCGTGTGTTTTACTCTCATTCTACCTATAACCGAGTTGGGAATACAAGCGTAATATCTTTTATTTTGTTTTCCTTATCAAGCGACTGTTTCATTTCCATCAAATAAAAATATCTGAAGGCCCAAATCGAGGGGTGTATATCCTTTTACTTTGCCTCACATTCATTGTGATTCACATTCGTGGCTTTACTCACGACATATATGCAAACATATAATCACGCCTATGTTCCCAAATTAGGTAGGCAGAGCACACGAAACGTGACACAGACAAAACCATAATCATAACTATTTTACGCTTCGTAGCCACATATAGCATAATTACATACATACATAAACATACATATTCTCACGCCTTTATTCCCAGAAGGGGTAGGCAGAGTACCGGAATTAAAAAATCCAGTGCCACGTTTACCAAATTCAAGGTAACTAGATGGTTAAAGGTGATATTGCGGTGACAGGTTGCTAGCCCATCGCCCACAATACACTAACCCTATCCCAGAGTCGACTCTTACGACACCCACGGGAAGAAAGGGGGAGGTGCTATTCTAACCCGGCACCACACGGGTATATAGCATAATTTTAGGTTTGAAAACAGTTGGAAGAGGTAGTATAATAGCGAAAGGACTAATACTAACAATTACTGTCAAATTCACTGTGACAGCGTTCTACAGCGGCTCAGAAATCAGTTGTTTCGAAATCAACTAAAAATTTATAGATACCTATCGCGCTAAAACTTAATAATGAAAAGGTAAAACCGTAAAGAACAAATTCGCAGACATAACGCTAAACCTCTTTCTCTAAATCGGTAAAAAACAAGGATTTCCCTTAAATTACCCATTCTTTTGTTCCAAGGGTACCTCGTTTGCATGGAATTAAGGTAAAGACGCATTTTAACAAGTCAAGGAGCAATAGCCGGGGGCGGTACAATTTAAACTTGGCTACTTTTTCACAATCTCGTTTGACGGAACATTTAGCCGCAATATTACGTACGTCAAAGTAAAAATATTGTATTTTACTAGCGCAACGCAATTATATTATAAGATTGACCGCCATTTTGTGTGAATTCGTATTTTTGTATCTGTGGCATAAAAACTGTTTTTTTTTTTATTGACATTATCTATCATCTCTATTTTTTTTTAATTGATGAGACTGTCTTCCAACCGAGAGTTCTTAAGTCTTGGTTTGATTTACAAAAATATTTCAAACCCACCTGCTTTTTCAAAATGAAATGGGTACTTACACACATATTTTTAAATAATATATTCCGTGTGGTGTCGGGTTTAGAATAACACCTCTCCATTTCTGCCGTGGATGTCGAAAGAAGTGCCTAAGGAATTAGGTTAATGTATATTTTACGCGACAGGCTAACAACCTGTCACTACTATTATAGTAGTTAGTTAGTATATAAATACTTACGTACTGTACAACCTGTACCTACTCAAAAGCTGAAAATCGCCACGAAACATAAAATAGTCATGGTTTTGTCTATATAGCGTTTCGCACGCTCTGCCCATTAGGGAACACAGGCGTGATGTATGTGTGTATTTTTATACTAAAACAACGACTATCGATTCGGAAATAACGTTTAATTAGAAACTTCTCCGTCGCATTGCAAACGATGTTGCAATAGCATCCATAAATATATGTACAGCTGAAATTGTATTGGTGGACTTGCCACCAAATTGATTCGGGTTGAGGGTTGCTACGTTAAAAAAATCCCAGTAATTTGGGGAAAACCTCTGCTTTCTTTCCGATTCTAGTATAAAATTTTGACCTTTTCTCAAATTTTTTGTCACAAATTTTACCTTACTGACCGATAGGCCAGGAGACTTAAAAAACGTGGATTTTTTTAGTTACAATATAGACTCATGTAGACCACGTCTGGTATAAAATAACGTGATAGAATGACTGGATAATACTTAGAAAAAACAGCAGATACATCGTTAGTTTTATTTGTTTTTCATGACATATTATAAATTTGTACCAAAATTACTTAAAATCATTTTAGGAAATAATAGTATCGGTAATGATAATAAAAAATAAACTAATCGTGAAAGTCTTACTTTATCTAAAATTCGATAAAAAAATTACAAAATATTTCTATTCGCGCGAATTCCACTCGATTTTCAGCTCGTTCTAAAAATAATTAAAAAGTACCGACAAACTACTTTTTTTAGAGAAAAATATTATGCCACTTCAATTCCGTTAACACGTTAACTGCGGGAAGCGAATTCAAAGACTTTCAGTCGGTGCGTCGTAGGGTATATAAGATCCGACAGACGACTTTCCGTTACAGCGTTTGGGGGTCGAAAGTACCTGTTCGACCTGCTCATCTAAAAGTATCATTATTCGCATGGGTATGATGAATTTCGGTATAATATACTTTGCAATAGAGAGCCATAGAGTGGTTCATAACACAGTTGAGGTCGTAAGTAAATGGAGCCATTCTAAAGGATTCAAATGTATTTTTAGAACTGTCGGGTCTTTTATGCCCGATATTCGCACTAACCGAAAAAACTATCGATATAATTTTAGGGCCGTCGGGAGTCAAAAAAGCATCGATATCGATTAAAATAATGCTTATTTAATATCATATGTATCTGTAATATTGTAACAGTCACAGTAAAGAAAATTTCACATAGTCAAGATTAAGTCTCGTCTTTTTTAACTTAATCAGCAGCTTCTCTGCTACTCGAAGTTTGGCGTTGTTTGTCGTAGCAGCCAGAACGATGTCATATTTTCAGATAAACAATTAAGTTATGGCTATAGAGTATTTTTTTTTCTATTGTGTTGATGATTATAAATTACCGGGCATTTTATTACATAGTGCGGTACGCAATAGTAACCCCATCACAACCTTTCTCTACCACTTTGTTTTAAAGTAGTGTAATATGACGCTATTTGTCGCTATAGTTACCTACATCTTTTTATACATATTCTATATTAGTATGTATGAGTTAAAACTAGTGTAATAACTTTTTTTTCTATACACAAGCACAACCCTAGACAAATTAGCGTGTAATCTAGTGCGGCTATCGGGTCATTGGGCATCGGGTCACTAAGATCCTATACCGCACCAGACAGTTTTTTTTTACTTTCAGTCGGTATAGGGCATAAAGGATCCGATGAGGTTTTTTTGTAATAATTGACTACTCTTGAAGAGACGATTTCAAAACAGTAACTATCTCACTTCTACTCACTCGATAACCTGTATAAACTAGTCCCGCACCAGCGGAAAGTTAAGGAATTTGCCTGCCGCACCGTAGGCTAGATACGCATAGGGTCTATTCGACCCGAAACCGCAGTGAACGTGTTAAAACGATGACTTGTAAAATCGTATTTGAAATTCATTATTATTGCATTCATTAGATTTTGTGTGTTCGTTTAATATTTATGTACCTATTGGACCGGCTTACATGATGATTGAAAATCGAAAAACACATACATACATCACGCTTATATTTCCTAATAGGGTAGGCAGAGCACACGAAACGTAACATAGTCAAAATCATGACGATTTCACATTTCGATACCACGTTTAGCATAACGTTACGTTTAAAAATACCATAAATACCATCGCGAACCGGAATTGTTCAGCCACTTACCTATGTTTGTAACTTGGTCGTGTATTAATAGCTAACATCTAGTCTAGTCAATCACATCGGTCATTTATTAGATACACGTCTAAATTGCGAACAGTGGCAAGTGGCTCAACAATCCCTGTTCGTGAATGTACAACAGTGACATGCCAGTCTGTCGTCTAAAATGCACCTAAACTTATTTCCTTAGTCGCTTCTTACAACATCCACAGAAGCAATGGCGGTGTTATTCCAACCCCGACACCACAATGTATAAATCGAAAAATAAAGTGGGGATGATAAATAATCGAATGGCAACACTGGCGGTGTGAGGCGCGCGGGCGTGCGCGCGGCACGATCGATGCAGCACTTGTTGCCGCGCTCAACAGGCTCCCGACCCCAATTCGGACACCAATAAGAATAAGATGCCATACGTTTACAAAAACATAGACAACACTACCCTGCTAATAGGGATGAGACTGGGTCCGTTAGTTAGATTATGAAAAAATATGAAACCCTTGGTTATTGGTTTCTACAAAGGTATACATCAAACTTCCGGAGTGGAGGCTTGTGACGTCACTCCTAGGTAAAAGTTGAAAGTTTTAATCGATGTATTATCGTCATCTTTTGTTTGAGAAACAAAAAAAATAATTTTTAATGTTTTTTGGTAATCTAAACGACAGACTAAATAGTTGTTTTTAGTCTTCTACTCAATAGAAAAGGATGCATCTTCATTGGAGAGTCTTATGCGTTTCGTTTAAGATTACACTTGTATTATAATTGTAACAGACAAAATTTGATTTCAGGAATCCAAAGGTCTTGTCTATGCAGCGTTTCGTATGCTCTGCCTACCCCATTTGGGAATACGGGCGTGATGGTATGTATGTATGTATGTGATTGGGTCCCCTAACATTCCCTTTCTTATGGGCACCTAGCCAACTCGAAACGTCATTGTCGGTCCGAATCGAACTGGAATGATCTTTTACTATTTGGCTTCTGAGAGCAGATGTGCCACTGAATTTATTTGACGATAAACGGTTATGTTGCGTTTCGTAAAAGGGTGGGAATTTAGCGAGCGCCCGTAAAATAAAGTGGATACAATTTCATTTGTTTCAACCCCCGACGCCAAACGGGTTTCATAACTTTCATTATTGACGCCAATCGCTCTCTTTCTCTCCTCTATGTAGCTCTCAAACTGGTGGACTGATTTTGATGCGTTTTTTTTTCATATCTTGAGAGACTTCTTTGTTAAGTTAAAAAAATAGATTAGGGAGGTATGAAACGTTACATTCAAAACCATGACTATATGATGCATTGCAGCCACTTCTAGCCTGTTTTTAGGGTTTAATTTAATAGATACATACAATAGCGACAGGATGCTGGTCTGTCGCCTATACCTGAATCCGTTTCCTTAGTTGCCCCTGATGACATCCACGGAAGGAAAGGAGTGGTTTTACCCTAAACTTAACACCACAATCGTCCAATGAAACAGGATTTCTGAAACTGCTAATTATAAACGCTGACGTGACATTGTTCTTGTTTAAAACCCGAAGGATAATTTTTTAAGAATCAGAGTGACTGGTAAATAAATTTTACGTATGGATGCAACGATTTTTATTGGGGTTAATTTGACTTTTGTGGAAACTTTCCAGCTTTTTTTATTTAAGACGATGATTGGACGTAATTGACTGAAGCCATAAAACGTCCAAAAGAGTCAGTTTAATCATTCCCATGTTCCCCTTATACTTGCTTGTATACAACTAGCTGCCCACGACTACCTGTTTAGGATTTGCTTATACATACATTTATCACGCCTGTATTCCCAAATGCGGTAGGCGGAGAACACGAAACGCTACATAGACAAAACCATGACTATTCCACGTTTCGTTACCACTTCCAGCATTTTTTTTGGATTTGCTTATCCCTTGACTAAAACACAATTAGAACACAACACTTCACTATGTTTTTCTTAAAAACGCGAAAATGTTGATAAATTGCGAATTTCGGGAAATGTGCCTCTAACGCATGCTGTCAGCATACTAGCTAAGCCCCACCCACTTTGATGTCGTCAGGACACAATTTAAAATCACAGTGCTCAATTGCATACACCACCTCCTCTATGTATTTGCTCTGAGGCCACAACAGATACAAATTTAATGAAAAAAAAATTTTGCTTTAATGTCACATTATTCACGGAGAAAACAGGGGATTCCGCCGGCGAGACCTCGTGAGAGGTATGATGTTTATGTATGCAGTCCCCGGCATTTAATTTGGCAAGGTTTTGAAGTAGTAGGTAAGTTTTCGCAAAGGTTTTCCGTAGAAAAGCGATGCGCGAACTCACCCCCACTACCTCAAAACATTGCCAAATCAGACTCCATAGACTGTTTGTGAAAGAATACATGGCCCTGGTAAAAAAAACCGGCCAAGTGCGATTCGGACTCGCGCACGAAGGGTTCCGTACCAAAAACAGCAAAAAATCAAGTTTTTTGTATGAGATCACCCTTATGTTTTTATTTTATTCTGTTTTTAGTATTTGTTGTTATAGCGGCAACAGAAATACATCATCTGTAAAAATTTCAACTCTTTAGCTATCACGGTTCGTGAGATACAGCCTGGTGACAGACGGACAGACAGCGAAGTCTCAGTAATAGGGTCCCTTTTTCACCCTTTGGGTACGATACCCTAATAAAGGATAGTATACAATTCTCGCACTTTACGTCTCCAGTAAGGCTAAACCAGAAATGTCATTTATTTGGGACAAACGTTAATGGCCTCCGAGGTAAGTAATCTTTCCCAAATGTTACACAAAACTCCTTCGAGTTACATTATTTCGTATATTTTCGGCGAAACGTCAAAAGACTCGAGAGATTATGAACACGGATTTCTTAGGCAAATGTAAATACAATGAAGTTTTAACGAGACGACAAAGTGAGCTTTATGTCAGTGCATTAAAGTTGGCTACTGATTGGGAAATCAAGAACGTTTTTGTAAAGGCACATTCAGATTAGGTGCTTTTTATGTGGAAGTTTTGAACGTTTGTGAAGTCGTGGAAGGCACATCATTTGTAAAAACAAATGTTACTTTTTCAGTTATCATTATCACAAATGTTCGTTGAAATATAATAATAATGCAAGTATATCAAGCAATAAGTAATTCGTTGAAATTATAATAATAAATAGCTCATGATTTCAAATAAAAATAACATAAATACATTCATACATACATATTCTCACGCCTGTATTCCCATGAGGGGTAGGCAGAGCACATAACATAAAAAGCTGCAGTTTTTTTTTATTCTGATAAAAAAAAACGTTTAGCGTCAAAAAGAACCTTAGCGGTTTTTCTCAATTCTAGTCTTCATTTGCTGGCGTTTCAAATGTACAAAAATAACCGAACAAGTGCGAGCCAGACTCGCGCTCGAAGGGTTCCGTATCAAAAACTGCAAAAAAATCATCTTTTTTATATGGTTCAGTCAGTATTGGGTCCCGTTTTCACCCATTGGATATGGAACCCTAAAACCAGGTAATCTGAACCGGTTTTAACGTGGGTACCTATGTATTATAATAGGTAAAGTTCTGGGGCCTATTTCCTTTAATTTTATTACTCCTTGTTGACGCGGCGATTAGTTCGGAACTTCGCGAATTTTGTGGGCTGGAGGGGAATTTCGTAGATAATTTAATTAATTTAAGAAAAGTTGGTATCTGAAATTAAATGTGTTGTGTGTTTGCTGCGGGTAAAGTGGATGGCGACTTGATTCATCTTTGGGGTACAATACAGCAAAATTGAATATGATTTAAAAACTGCCGAACGCTTGATTATTTTTTTCGATACCATCACGCCTATATTCTTAAATGGGGTAGACAGAACACACAAAATGCTACGTAGAGAATCAAGCACATCGTTTCTTAACCTCGGGTCGCGACCC
>BHDV01016577.1:50823-61750 GCA_005406045.1 Adoxophyes honmai | reverse complement strand
TAATGGTTGATTGGGTCGCGGGCTTCTAATATTCTCGAATTTTGGGTCGCCAGGCAAAAAGGTTAAGAAACGCTGTTCTAGCATATCTTTAGGTTTTAAGTTCAGAGGTAGGTATAGTGACAGGTAGTAACATGAAACGCTATGCGACAACGCACATAACAATGACCATACCACACAAGTATTATTAAGTGCAGGTTTAAAATTCTTTACTTCATAAGATCACAGCTGGAGACATGTTTAATACGCGTCTACGAGAGTTCGTAGCGACCGCCCGCTACGCCGTAGCCGCGTAGCGCGCCTACGAAAATCATTAGAACATTATTAAATCTACTACTGGTCGCACCTGTCTCGTATATGAAATAGGGCTGTAAGTTAATAACGTAGGACGTTTTGACATAGATGATAAGATAAGTTTCACGTGGTAAAGTGTGACGTTTTCTTCATACCGTAACCCAGTTTTTATTTAGAGGGCTTATAGTGCCTTAGCATCGATAAGGCTAAGAAAAAAAAAATATTAACGTACTTTGAAATAAGTTTTACTAATTTTACTAATTATTAACTTCTTAGTTTGATTTTGGTTTGAGTTTTTAAATAATAACATTTCCATTTGTCTTTCTCTAAATTACTGCTTCCATCCTTTGAGTGGTAGGCTGGCAGAGATCTCGTTTCGGATAAGTCCGTCTGTATTCATAAGTCCGTCTGTATTCTTTTTCTTTTTTAACAATAAAGAGTTTTGTACTTACTTTTACCTGTTTTAGTGACTAAGACGAAAAGCTGAAAACAGCAGTTATCTGATTCTAGAGTACTTCATATATCCACGAAATACGATAAGTACAAATAGTTTTTTTCTTGTGGATACGTAGACTCGCAATGAATATTGGGGTTTAATTTTGCTTCCTGAGATCCGCATGCGACATGCGGTAACATTCCTGCGGCTTGCCATAAGGCCTGCATTCGGTTCATCGTTTTTACTGGTTAATAAGGCCCGCCATGCGAGATGCTATTATTGTTCACTTTACTCATTCCGCTGGCGGAGAATTCCCGCAAACGGGTATAGATCGAGTTATCGAATGAAACTGAATCAGCAGATAAATTACCGCATTCATTTGTTCCTTTATTGATGACATCAGAGAAACGTAAGGGTTGAAAAGATTTCACCGTGGAAAAGCGAGTAGCTAACAATTATAATTATACGCAATTTCTACAGCACGAAAGAGTCTATGCGAAAAATATACATTGCTTCTCCCGATAGATTGCTCCGAGCTTACTTACTTTGGTGATCCTTCAATGTATCGCTACTTTGCATTTTTTCTCGAATCATGTATAAAATCAAAAGAGTGTCGTGGTAGTATGGTGCCTGAATTTTTTTAGCTACATATTTGGGTTACATTGGGCAGTCATCAACGTAACGAAGCTATTAAAAATTTCACTTCGCAACGTAAAAAATAAAAGACTGTTTAGACCAAACTGCATGAAAACCACTCTAGTCTTAATGTTTGTACTCACAATAAAACGATGTTGGGTTTTGGATGGTATATTTGTTTGTATTTTTAAAACACGAAGGTTCATCCAATTATCTCTATAACAGTTTGACTTCAAGCAAATACAAAATATTTTTAAGCTACAGGCTAGCAATCTGTCACAAGTGTCACAACTTTATTGACTAAAATTTACTGTTGACTGATACTGAAAAGATCTAAACCGTCACACACTAAGCAGATACGGCAAGACATCTGTTTCTGAACAGATATCTGTCAATATAGCTCCCTTTACAATTCAATGAGCTAACACACAGCGCAGATTTACCATCAAGTATCTGTTGGCGACATTATGGAATGATGGCATTTATACGCAGATAAAATATTATCGTATATGCTAAGTCTGTGAAGATCTTAATAGTTTGATTGAGTCATTCATTTAAATCAACCCTAATAGGCAGTTTCAGTCACTCGCCGTAGAACTATTTAATACATCGACTGACCAATTTTCGACATTAGCCGAGGCAACATGTCCGTCAATTTTCAACAGAACCACGCCCTCTCGTCAACCACTTAACGAGTTATTCCCCTTGAGGAAACAAGAGCCATAAGTACACGAACTACACAGCTCTAGGAAACGACTTGTGCCAACAAAGGCTCGATTTGATGACCATTTCCGTCATTTCGTCCATGTTTGTCGGCCTGTGTACGGTTCCTACAAATTTCGTGAAAGTGAAAACAGTAAGAAATACCTACTTAGTGCAGTTGAAAATTTTTGATGTGGTACTTTTCGTGATCGGGTGTAAAGTTATATAGGGTCATTAGACGTTTTGAGTGCTTAAAAATAGTTTTCTTTTTGTTACCTAACAGTACAGATTTATTTCAATCTATATTCTACATCGTAAGTACCTACACACTTTATTGTCGAATAAAAATGAAACAATTGTCACAAATGAGATGGTGAACTACAAAGGCGTAACATACATACATTAACATCACGCCCTGTACCCACGAGGTAGAGACAAAAAAACGTCATTCGCTTCTATTCTGGCAAACTTCTCTCACTTCTTTCACTTCCATACCTCTCGGCAACCTCGTTGGTTTCTAGTACTTCTAATTTGATAGTCAAGTCACTAAAACATACGTTAACCTATTTCCTTAGTCATCTCTTATAACATCCACGGAAGAAATGGAGAGATGTTATTACAAAACTTAAACCACACGGAATTAATGTTTATTAAATATAGTCTCGTTTGTTAACGATGCTTTAAAGTTTCACTGAAATTATAATTAAAAGTTATGTAATTCTATTTCTAGCAACACCAACGCATTATTTAATTTATAAAGTTCCCTTCCTCTCGCCTCATCGCCTAAACCAATCGCCTTGAAATTGTGACACATCGATATACCGTGACAGGTTAATAAACAATACACCTACCCTTTTTTAAGTAAAGTGGTGAAAATACAGGGCACAGACCTATTTTAGTAGATGAAGCCGTAAAAGGACACTTAATGAAATTGTTTGCTTAAACATATTGATGTTATAATAACAAAAAAAAAATAGATTAAGAGTAAACTTTTGTTCACTCGAAACTACATGCATTTGTAATATACCTACATCACGCCTATATTCCTAAACGAGGTAGGCAGAGCTCACGAAATGCTTTACAGTCAAAGCCACGACCACTCCGCGCTTCATAGCCACTTCTAGGATATTTTCAAGTTTTAAGTTAAGAGCAACAATCATGACTGGTTGCTAGCCTGTCGCCTAAAATATACCTTAACCTATTTCTTCAGTCGCCTTTTATGACATCCACGGAAGAAATGGAGTAGTGTTATTCTAAACACGGCATCGCATTAAGCGTGGGTTATGTTTAGTAGGTACCATCGCGAACAGGGATTGTTGAGCCACTTACCTATGTTTGTAACTTGGTCGTGTAATACTAATCCAATAGCTGACATCTAGTCGGTCACATCGGTCATTGATTACACGTCTAAATTACGAACAGTGGCAAGTGGCTCAACAATCCCGGTCCGTGACTACGTTGCTGTGGGCAAGAAATATCCGTTCAGTTATAAACTCCATTTCGCTCTAACTCTTGTACAATTCGATTTTGGAACACGAGGCAACTTCAGTGGTCATTATAAAAACATTCGTCCGTAACAATGCCTTTGGGCGGCTACGTGATTCGTTTTAGTGCCAAAATGGCTACCTTCTACAAAAATAATGATGCCTAAACAAGATTAAAAGCCTTTTTAACGTTAAATAAGGCAATAATTAAATGCTCGTATTTGTTTTGCAAAGAGAATGCTGTGATGATTTTTATGTAAGCCAATTAATATTTATCCTAACTTGATTAAGTTCAACAGCTTCTGTAATTTAATCAGTTATTTCCCAAACAACAAAGTCCGAACCAGTTCCATGGTGATTTCAGTTATTTTTGAAATGGAATATTAAATTACAATAACAATGAAATAGGCGTGTACCTAGACGCCTCAATTGTGTTTATTTTTCTAAAGCTGCTTTTAAATTTTAATGAAAACCACTATTCCCTTTTGCAATTAACTGTGTCCTTGCTGAAAAACTACGTGAGCCAAGCTCCGAAGACGTGACCTTCCTTACCTGTTGCTTACCCTCGGAGAAAGTGACGCGGCTAAATGCGCCGTCGCTTGTGGGGTTGCCAGCTTTTTCAATCATTCCTAATTTACGGGTAATTTGCGAATTGAGGGTAAACCGTTCGTTGGCGCCCAACATGGGACTTTCGTTTTGAAGTTTTTTTTGCTATTACACGGCAAAATTTAAATGTTGTAAGTAATTATTAGCTTGTGTTGTGTTGTTTTAGTTTTGTAAAGCACAATTGCCATTTATTATTATACAAAACTTTAATAGCTCTTCATAAAACTCACAGATTCCATGAATCCTCAACGACGGATCGGCGATTAAACCGTATTTAGATGACGCCTATCCACTACCTATGTTTGTTGACCCGAAAATCCCGATTACACGGCTGAGTACATTTGAAACTAGTTACAGACCGATACAGATGCCGGGGTAAGGTCGCCGAAGGAGGTGGCAACACCGACCCGGGCGGAGGCAGTGTGCGCGAGTCACCGCGCCGACCGCTCCTCGGAACGGCACGCAGAACAAAACACAATCATATCACGCCCCTATAAATAATTATCGTGTTGTGTGCATAAAGTACCGTTTCAACTGACTCGTTAGTCAAATTTCTTCCAATCAGTGCTCAATACCCAATGCTCATCATGGCGAACGCCCGCGGGTTCCAGAGCTGACACCTATGATTAAGTGAACGCGAACGGTTAACTTTTAATAAAACTACTTCGATATTGTTTATTGTGAATGTGTTTTAATAAAAGTTCAGTACAGCCACTTTCAAATTCCATTTTACGGTAGCGCTATATTCCGCCAACCCGCATAGGGGCTGTGCGACTCGTCATTAATATTAAAAGGAATTAGCGGAAAGTTAATATAACGAGATGTGTTTCGAGTGTCTTAAAATTAGTCAAACAACTATCTGAAAAGTAATTAGTAATAAAACGGACGTTCTAATGCGACATGTGAGTAGCGTAAAGTTTGTCAAAGCAAAAGTAAGTTTTTTAATCTCAGTAACACTGAATATAAGGGTTAATTAACTTAATTGACTGCGTACATTGTAAACGCGGCTCCGGCAGCTTGAGAAATGTTCATTTGAATAAATAGGCAATCTTGCGGAGATAATGTCACCGAGGGAACACTTTAGGCGCAACAGTTAGCCCATAATCCTGCCTCTGCTTACCCACGCCCAAAGATCTTACATTTCTTATAAGGCGGGCCTTTTTTGACAGACGACACCGCGTTTCTCCGGTTTAACCTTACATTTCAGATGTTTCTAAACAAAATGTTTTATTAATGCACATAAATTGCGCACGTGAACTGCGTGCGTGGTCGATCGCCCGTGTGGCGCCCGGACAGAGGTCTGTGCGATAGTCTATTGCGCCGCGTGAAAATATTAACCAAGATAATTGATAGGTTAAATTTAATTCTGGCACCTGTCGCGAGAGCGATTGAACTTTCATTAATAGCTAGCAATTGGTAATCCTGACAGCCGGCAATCTATTGTGGGAGAGAAATTGCGGTTTTGTTTTCATAACTCGATAACGAACACACAGCTGCTCCGATGAGCCGTCATCAATCAATTTATCGAGCACGCTGCTCGGGTCTTTGATTACCGTACGGATTACGCACGTCCAACGCTTCGAATTTCACGGCACACGAACCAAAATGCAATTTGAATCCGTCATCACTAAGCCCTACAACAAAATCTCGCGCGTTGTAACTACAATGTAACTAACACTCGCGAGCTTTGTTTAATAGACTCGTTTCGCGAACACCGCACTTTACCACACGCTTTAATACGGAAGTTACTGGCGTAATGTTACAAATGCATCATAAATGGTTTGATCCCCGCCGTTTAATAGTACTTGCTTCAGTAAACAACCACCCACACAGCGTCTATCGTAGCGGGTTTTACAACTACGTAGGCGTCCACCCAGGACGATCGTCTGCGACCCCGTCTCAGCTAACTAATAAATCAAACTAAGTAATCGCATTCTGTCAGTAATAAGTTGAAAAGAGTCTTCGCTCATTCGCGTTATGAGATCGGAAAAGCGCGGTATAAATATTTGTCATTTTTCTCCGGTTCTTGTCTCTTTTAATTTTACTCGACGTTATAAAATGATTCACAATACAATGGCAATCAACATTTTATCCAGTAAGGTTTTATGTTGCTTTGATTTTCGTCATTACTTCTAACAATTACAAGGCAGTGTAAGAAAGAGACGAATAATGCCGAAAGGGCCATCCTAATTCTATTTTTAGTTGACCATAAATACTTGATGGTAAAACAAACATTCTAGTATACATACATACATATTCTCACGCCTGTATTCCCAAGAGGGTAGGCAGAGCACATGAATACTATATAATACAATATAATAGAATACTTGGTCATTATTTTCATTTTCTGCTTAAAGATTAAGAAAAGACGCTTCATTATATCATTTCCGATAGTTTTGCTAAATAAGTAAATACTGTAAATAATCCCAATCACAGTACCTTAGTTGTCTCACGGGCGTCCCACGATATGTATAAAAATGGCGTGTTTACACAGAATTGACATATTTTTAATGCTTAAGTATTCATACATGACATGACTGTTACCTAATAAACTCCTTAGATTTAGGCATAAAGTGGCAATTACACTGAGTCGGCTACAAAAAACTGTAGTCGGCTGCATTCGGCAGGCAACAGCTGTCACAGCCTGTCTAGGTGACGGTGGTCGAGTGACAGTCTAGTGTAAAAACAACGTGCGCGGTATTAAGTGATCGACTCAGTGTAAAAGCGACTTATACAATATAAGAATCACAATTTTCTGGCAATAGATAAACCGTCATAAAAAATGGAATAGGCAAAACAATTGCGTTCAACAAAATCATTGGTTACAGAGTTAAACAATGAAGTGTATATTGACTTAAATCTTTCGAAATAACAGCAGTGTAGTGAGCAGCAGCAGTGATGAGACTATGAAAGTGTAATTGTGGACTATAATCATGAGTGGTTTGGGTCCGCCTGGGGTCTGGGCTGCCCAGAAAAGGCTGGAGTCTTGGGCTCGTGCTGCGCGGGAGAGGACTTCGAGTGCTAGCAGTGGGCAGAGCCACAACTCTACTGACAGCTACGGGGATGACAAATCGCATGGGAGCCCCAGTGTATGTATTCAGAGAAAGATGCTTCGCTTCGATCATTCGCGCGAACATTCGGACGTTTTAGTCGTCATTGTTCGCGACACTTTTTGACTGTTTTTCTTAATAGACAGATTTTTTGTTTCGTTTTGGAAAACATGTCATGCCTAATTTTCATGTCAGACACAAGTAATTCACAAAAGTATCTTTAAGTTATAAACAATTGTTAATAAATAGTGAAAATGTTTAAAAACGATTTCAATAAATGACGATCTTTACAAATGTCATTTTAAAAATTCTTACTCAATCAAAATATATTCTTCTTCTTCTTAGTCGTGCACTTTATACACAGTGGTTGTGGTCAAGAAGTCCATGTCGATGCTTGCAACATTGCATCTCTCGGGACCCGACACCACGTGTCTCTGTTTCTGCACGTCTAGTGTGTTCAAAACGTGCAGTCGATAACGATTTCGTTTGGGACTTATCACAAAATTATATGGAAACTGAGACAGCGCCATCAGCAGAACGTTTGCACAACTGCCACGGTCGACATGTCTCCATACTATTCGCAAACGAAGTCGATATCGAATTCATCATCGTTTTGAACACACTAGAGACTAGACGCTCTGGTGTAGTGGAAACAATCGATGATCGTATTCCCTCTGATGGACTTAATGAGATAATGAGATGTGTCCATCGTGTGTAATTGATACATTGATACATTAGGTGCGTCATATAATATGTGCATGTAGAATGTCATATTTAGTGTATCAATGAAAAAAAGTGTCCACAAAAATATTACGTAAATTTTACTAAAACGTCCAAATATTCTTTCATCCACCGTAGTCATGTTATTTATTTCCATAGTACCACATAACTATTAATTTAAATACGTCAGCTGTATCCCTATTTTAACGAACGTTTATGATTTGTACTCTCACATTTAGTTAGAAGCTTGAAGCTGGCTTAGTAGAGCAAAGTGCGAATCTGTCTATCTGGAATCGTTAGTAAATGACAGGTAGATTAGTTGCTGTGCTAATCCTAGTGTTTACTAGAACAGTGATTATTATAATATTAACCCGATATAATTTGAATAATAGATACTTACCATATTACTGGCGCTGGAATTCAAGCCATAGTTGAAAGCTGTGGACTACAGTTACCTCACTTTACGGCTTATGATTATTTTTGTCCACGGAGCATTATTAGTTTCTGGACAAAAACCACACCCGAACCTGAATGTCTAGCGTATTTAAAACAATCATGGATTCGATAACGATCTCGTTTGCGAATAATCGCAAAATTGTATGGAAACTGCTCAACTGCCGCAATCGACACGTCTCCTTACAATTCCGGGTTAATTCGTATACGAAATCGTTATCAAATTCATGATCGTTTTGAATACAGTTCATCATTTTAAAAATGATGTGTTCAAAAATGTAAGATCTACTGACCCAAACGCGCTACTTACATATGCTGTGCCAAACATAACACCATATCTTACATCTGTAAAGGATTAAAATTGGTCGTATTAAACTGTCTCAAGATCCATATTTTACGAGTAACGTGATAATACGCGCCGCTATAACTCAACGGTCGCTTGAGCACGCCATCGCAGTTCCTACGATGCTGGGACATTTTGTTCGTCGTGGCCAAATAAATCTGAGTCGAGGGGACGGCGTGAATAATTTCTGCAGCAACAAGGGATTTTGCCTTTGTAGCTTTATGCAGACTAAAACAATGGAAGCCTTAAAAAATAACTCAAAGTCGTACAAAAGGGTTGCCGATACCACAGGAGTTTACGTCGAAAATTGGAGATTGCAAAGGCGACGCCCTCGAATCTTCTCTTTTTTTTCTTACCAATCAGACGACTGTGATAATTAAAGCGATTGTGAAGGCAACACTTCTAAGTTTTTTTCATATTGCAACATTCATTCACTCAAGGTACAAGTGGAAATTCCACCTAGTAGGATACTTGTTGGATAACCTATGTGGGGTCGGGATAGAATAACTCTTCTCCATTTCTTAAAAAAAAAAAAAAAATAGCATTTTCTAATGCCTCGGACTTTTTTTCTTCTCTGACTAATATTTTAATACGTTGCAAACTGTTTCCTTCAAAGTAATAATAAGAAGATAATTTAGTCCCCTAAACACAATAACACTAAAAATCATTAATATGTACATACCTAGTTATCGTCAGATTTTGATAGAAAAATAATGTCATTTGAATTTAGTGTTACCAGTGCATAACAGCCTAGTTTCATTGATTTTCCACAATATGAAAAGGTATTATGTTTTTTCAGCTCATTCTAAACCTCGTTTTAAATGTCAACACAAAACAAAAGAGTAGTTTAAAAAGTTTTTAAAACAAAACACGGCATACGCAGCTGATTGGTTTTACATGAAATATAAATAAGTACGAATAGTAGAACGATACTAACGACATTTACCCCGGAGCCGTTAATTTAATAATGCACCGTACATTCACCTAAATTCTGAACTAGTTTCATGAATTTCTGTTTGGCTATTCAATTTAGTTTGATCGGTATTCGGACACTACAGTATGTGTACACTTATAACTTTCTAAGAAAACTGTACCATTTTCACTACTCGTGATTATAAAAGGCAAGAGTTAGGACCCCATCTTAAACGACAATGCTGCCGCAAAGCAGAAGTACTCGTACTACTGTGTTCCGGTGCAGAGGGTAAGACACGCGGTACACCTATTATAACATTAGACATTACGCCTTGAAACTTTTAAAACTCTTGGTTAGCAACATAGCAACGCAACTGCAATCTACATATCTGGGTAAGGTTCAAAAAAATTGTACATAAATTAAGGGTTAATAAAAACAAAATCACGATCGCGTCTTTTGTGTAACGAAAATTACCTATACAAAATGTATGGGTAATTGTCGTAACACAAAAGAATCAATTAACTTTTGTTTTTATTAAAGCCCTTAACTATGTACAATTTTTTTGAACCTTACCCATCTGGCGTTGTAGATATTTTTGAGTGACGGTGATCAGGTGCAATAGTGATCTGATCACCAAGAAATCCATTGCTCGTACTTCACACATAAACATAAACATCACGTCTGTTTTCCCAAAATGGAGTAGGAAGAGCACACGAAACGTTGAAATGAAAATGAAAGAAGTATAGTGACAAAGTTTCTAGCTTGTCGCCTAAAGACCTTAACCAACCCTGAGTCGCCAAGGCATATCTTATATATATTATTATATATTATTGTCTTACGACATACACGGGAGAAATGGTCAGGTAATTTTCTAAAACCACTTGGTTTGGGTTAGGTGTCTTTTTGTAATAATAATTTTAAACAAAAAAAACCGACTTCAAATTAGCTATATCCTGACAGGTAACTTCTGTTTATGTACATATTTACTAAAGATCAAGTAGGTATACGTAGCTCTCAGCAGATTCAAGGCTTCAGAAGGAATAGCTCTATCTGATTTAGAACCCTCTAGTCCCTAAAAACTGTTAAGTAAACCCCACGGTAAACGATCATTAGCCGAAATGCAACACTTGAGAAGCAGCAGGCTTGGCTAATTACTGAAACTATAATTTCCAGTCTGGAGGTGCATTCAGTATTGAAAAAAAATATCTTTTAACTCCTAAAAATTAAGGAGTTGACCTTTCATCATCAGCTCAATCCTTTTTTTTACTGCCAAACGTAAATACTGGTGTAGCT
>BHDV01016577.1:19979-33018 GCA_005406045.1 Adoxophyes honmai | reverse complement strand
GATAATAAGGCAAATAAACGTGCATATTCAGTTTTCACATTGAGCCAGGGGCGATTTTACTATACCAGTCCGGCCAGACCCTTTCTTCACTCCTCGGCAAAACACTGTTCTTATGTTGAGGTTCGTTGACTTCTTATCATAGGTACAATTGAATTTTTGAATTAATAACACCTCTCCATTTCTGCCATGGATGTCGTATTCGTATGAAGCGACTAAGGATATAGGTTGAAATATATTTTAGGCGACAGACCAGCATCCTGCCACTATTATACTTCATTCATCTGCTTATTAAATAGTAGGTATATGCTGAAAGTGTTCACGAATCGTGAACGGTCATGGCTTGTCTGTTATGTTTCGTTTGCTCTGCCTACCTTATTTCAGAAAAGAGGCATGATTGTATCTACCTATATGTATGTGGTAATTCAAAGGAGTGTAAACCTATAGTAGAGACTTTTAAGTACAGTCAAGGAAATTGATTACTGTGCCACTTTGTACCTTTTCACAAGAAATGTCACTGTGACATACCATACTTTCTACTAATCAAAGCAATGTGAAACTCACTATGAAAAGGTTCAAAGTGGCACAGGTATCAATTTCCTTGACTGTACTTAAAAAAAGGTAAACAAACCCGACCAAGTCAAAAATCACGTAAGATAGGTATGTGTTGCTACATTAAATACGACACTTTCTATTTTAGTCGAAGTGTCGTATTTAATATAGCAACACATACCTTACGTGATTTTTGACTTTGTCGGGTTTGTTTACCTTTTTTAAGTAGCTAAAAGTCTCTACTATAAACCTATTTCCTTGAATTTGAATGACCTATGACCATTATTTACCGTAGTGTAGAATATCAAGCTCGGTTCATCCAGGCCGTCTATCGCCCTTACGTCAGACGTCTGACTTCCATTAACCCCATTAAAGATGCATTGCTCTATTCCTGTACATAATCACCATTGTTTTACACTCAGCGGCCTGAGGAATTAATAGCTTAGGTAGTCAAATAACGAACGTGCTTTGATTCCAAGGATTTAGAAGATAAGCTCAGAGATCCCTTGCGGTAACCGACAGTATACCTTCGTTGCTTCTTTCTGAGTTTCTGATGTAGCTATTTAGATAGAGAGTGACAGGTAAAGTACCTGTAGCTCCCCAGCGCCACATTCGTCGAATAGCCGAACTAAATGATCCTACATTGCGCTAACGAAGTTTCGACGAACGGTTGCATAAATACTACATCCAACTTCCTCTCTGTGGACATCGGTGCCCAGGCGTAACATCTGCCTGGAGAGAGATCTCTCTACTGGAGTCTTCCCACATAACTATATCTCTCGCGAATCTCTACTCGCACCTTGTGGTCCTAAGCCAGCTGATCACATTCAGTGATATAATTTATCTCACACCCCGACTTATAATAATACTAGCTTTCCGCCCGCGGCTTCGCCCGCGTGGAATTCGGTTATATTGCGGTATAAAGCACAACTATAAGAAAACTTCTCGTTTCAAACGACACACAGCGCCATCGATCTATCATCTATCGATCGGTCATCGATCGATATCGATCTATCAAGCAGACAATATTTTTGTTTTCCCTCGGGAACATCAATTTTTCCGGGATAAAAAGTAGCCCATTATTTAATCCAGACTTTTATCTTTACGTCTGCAAAATTTCAAAGCAATCGGTTCAGTAGTTACGGCGTGAAAGCGGAACAAACAAACAAACAAATTCACTTTCTGACTTATAATATAATATTAGTAAGGATTATTTGTTTTGATGATTCCGAATTCCTGCCTGCTTAGCACGACAGGCGACAGGGCGCGAGTCGAGATGAGCGCGAGATAGACTGTACCCGTCACTGTCTAACTAGAGATGTCAGAAAGTGACAGATAATATGTGTCTTGCTATGCTAGGTCTACTGTTCTAGCTTTTTTTCTCCCCTTTATAACTCTTTTTAACTGTCAGGCGGCTCAAGGGCTATTCAAACGAAATATTCAGCGAACTGGTATATATTATTTACAAAAAACACATATATCATAAGGCGGCTGACTTCGAACAAGAAAATTATTTAAAACTAGCTTCTGCCCGCGGCTTCGCACGCTTTAAATTCGGGCTAACACAGAAGAGATTTCGGAATTATTATTAGGAAGCGCCCGCCAGAATAGCCAGCCGACATTAGATTTTTTCCTACTTTCTCGACACTTATCGTCATATTTTGGAAAATTCAAACAAAATCTTTATAAATTGTAGCCTATGTGCTATTCTGATGTATAAGCTACATTACTGTAAAGTTTCATGAACATCCATTCAGTAGTTTTTGCGTGAAGGAGTAACAAACATCCATCCATCCATCCATCCATACATCCATCCATACATCCATCCATCCATACTCACAAACTTTCACGTTTATAATATTAGTAAGAAGTGACAACATCAAAGAAAGCCAAAGAAAACCATAAAGAAAAGAACTTAAACTAAACCTCTATGAGCGCGTCCGTTACACTGTGAGTAATGAAATATTGTATGGGCGGGGGTTACCTTTCTCTGCAGCTGACTGTACCTACGTAATTACAATTTTCGACGTGCACTGTGCCCACAGGATTTTACGTACTTAGGAAGTTTAGGGGTTAAGCGTGAAATAGTTAGTTTTATCTATGTCACGTTTCGTGTGTTGTGACTGCCCCATTCGAGAATACGGGGAGACTGTTTACTTTTATTAATACACGCCAGTGATCACGAATGGGGTAGGTATAGGTTTTTAGTTTATTTTTCGATTACTTATAAGTTAAATAAAAGAGGAATTATTCGACACTTCGGCCATTATTGTTAGAGTCCCGTACCCAAAGGGTAAAAGCGGGACCCTATTGCTAAGACTTCGCTATCCGTCCGACCGTTCGTTCCGTCGGTCCGTCTATCACCAGGCTGTATCGCCTGTATCTCAAGAACGGTGATTTGGATGAAACACTAAAAATAAAATAAAATAATTATTTGAGGGGGGGGCACACAAAATTGCCCATTCCGTTAATTGCAAATTCGTGTTTTTTTGGTGTTTAACGTGTGATAGAAATAACGGTAACAAGTAACAAGTAGACACTATCTGCTTTAAAAGTAAACAATTAGATTTAAATAAAGTATGTATTCAAGGGGGCCTCTTACGACATCCACGGAAGACATTAACTATCATCATACATACATACATACATATCCTCACGCCTGTATTCCCGAGAGGGGTAGGCAGAGCACATGAATTAAAAAATCCAGTGCCACGTTTAGCGATTTCAGAGCAACCAGATGATCAAACGTGATACTGCAGTGACAGGTTGCTAGCCCATCGCCCACAATACACTAACCCTTTCCCAGAGCCGACTCTTACGGCACCCACGGGAAGAAAGGGGGAGGTGCTATTCTAACCCGGCACCACACGGGATTAACTATCATCATCATACACAAATCAAGTCTGTAGACTTAGCTTGTATAGATAGCTTCAAAGACTAATAGACATTAGTCTATCTAGGTCGCGTTCAGCCTGAGCACTGTTTATCAGATCGCGGAAAATGCCGAGTCTGAAAAATATCTTGCCGTTTAATCAAATTTTCTCCAATCTCGAGCCGGGGAGATGCCGCGATACGTTTACAATTTCCTCTCTGATATTATATGAGTCGGCACTTTGTCTGAGATGATAGACGTATGTTTAATTGACCTCTGCCCCGAGACAGGGAAAGTAACGTGTAATTCGACACAAAAACAAACAATAGAATGGAAGAATATGTAAAAAATAATATTGCTTTAGATTTAGTGGGGAAAAAGGTAAATATCTATGCTTAGTTAATATGGTCACGTAGAGAGGATGGATGAAAGCCGCTAGGTTATTCGCGGTAAAAGTATATTGTGTGTATATTAACAACAATACATTAACAAAACGAAGAGGACTGTTATAATTTTGACCACTGTCTACAAAATACCCTAGAAGTGGCTACATAACGTGAAATAGTCATGGATTTGTATATGTAGCGTTTTGTGTGCTCTGCCTACCCCATTTGGAAAACAGGCGTCATGCACGTATGTGTGTGTGCGTGTGTGTAAATAATAAGAATGCCAAAAAAAAGTACAACTCGATGTTGTGCCCGTCGATGAATTTAATTTCTTAAGTTAAAAAATATCAGGCGGCTTGTGTACTTTGAATATATTATGATATACAGAAACGCGAGGTGAATTTTATTCTCATTTCCGATTCAAGATTGAGCAAGAAGTTCGTTTCCTGCTTCCCTCGCTCGCCGTTCTTTCGTTCAATCGCACTTAACCTTCTCATTCATTCGTTCATTTAACCGTCGACATAAAAAGTGGACTGTTATTAGTCTTATTTTGACGCTAAGTTCAGTCTGTGTCTGTGGGGTCATTGAATCGATTTCGTGTCTAAATAACGTTCGATGTCGGTGTCGAGTTTGCCTCTGTGTGTTGTCGAGTTTTGAATTACACGTCCGTTGTAGCCGCTCAGGTCTTGCCAATGCTGGCTATAAAAATCAGCGTTAGGCTTAGGTCTTTTTATCCTGAACAACACGATAAAAAAGAAGCAGACTGAGGATTTTTTGATCTCTTGGTTCCTCTTGATTCTTAGAACCTGCCAGTAGGTATGTCATCTGAAAGAATGATCGATTCTGTGGTTGAGAGCACCACTTGTTCAATTAACCCTTTAAAACGGAACTTTTTTTTTATTGTGTCAAAACTTATAAAAGGTTTTCTATGTGACATTTCGTATGCTCTGCCTTTCCCATTTAGAGAATATAAGTGAGATGTTTGTGTACCTATGTGTCTAAAGGACATAGATAATTATTCACAAAATGGCACCTGTCATTTTGTTACAGGAAAAGACAGCGCGGGTAGGCCCATAAGTGCCCGCCCAAATTGCATTATGTCTTCGACTCTTGATACATTCTACTCCGCAAATTTATTATGCTATCATCAAGTTATGTATGTACATGTAGGTACGCGCTGCAAAGCATTTGGGTATTAAAAGGGAATTGAAGCTAGGTTATTAAATTTATCGCTAGTATCACTTTTACCGCTAGCCTCGTAAAGTACCTAGACATGTAGGTGTAAAAGTATCGTGTAAAAAAATGTTGATCACAAAATCATTGTGGATATTTTTCATTGTTTCAATTTAAAGAAACTGGACAAGCAAACTGATTTAGGTAATATTGTTTTATAAAGACTCGAAGACATACTAAGTGAAAAATATGCTATACCTTAACTGTTTAGGTAGTTAAAACAATGTAAACAATCTTGACATGTCTTTTTATTGAAATACACAGTCTAAAAATGGAAATTGTTACACTATACAATTCAATTATGAAAGTAAATGATTTTTTCATGCCTAAATTGTTAAATGTAAAGATTTTGATTTATAAAGTGTATGTTTATATAAAAAGACACATCAAGATTGTTTATGTTGTTTTAACTACCTAAACAAACAAGGTATAGAAGTTGCTACGAAACGTGTTATAAGTAGTCTTAGATTTGTCTATGCAGCGTTTCGTTTGTTCTGCCTTACACCAATTGGCAAAACAGGGGTGATGTAGGTAATTATGTATGTATGTACTTTTTAGGGACAACCCCACACATGTCACTGACATATTTATTACTACGCCGGGCTTAATCACGTTGTTTTAACACGATTTTAATTAGCTCGACATTTCAGCTGCGTTACAGCGACCGTGGTCACGTGCAGACAGTAGTATCTGTGGAATCTGCTCGTGACCACGGTCGCTGTAACGCGGCCGAAACGTCGAGGTAATTAAAATCGTATCAGAACGTGATTAAGTCCCGCTGATTTAAATATGAGAAATCCGAAACTTTAAAACAAAAACATTACACGTGACTGACAATAATTGCCAAGTTTCAAACATTACATGTCATTGACAAGTAGCTACACTGGTAAGTTTAGAACATTACAGTCATGTCACTGTCGATTTAGGGCCCGGAGGTATTTCCGACCAATTGTACCCCGCCGACGGACGCGACGCGAAAATTGAGTTTATTCCAATTTGGGCCGGGCGCTCGCGACAGATTGATTTCTCTGCTCACTCCCTAAATTGGTGTATGAGAGGCTGCTAAATGTACTTGGTACTTTTTATGCTTTATAGACATACGTTGAACTTGTGTGGATTTAGAACACCTTTCCGATTCTTCCGTGGATGTCGTAAGAGATTGAGGAAATAGTTTTAGATTAGTATGACAAGCTAGCAACCTTTCACTATTTAAAAACTAAAAAATATGCTAGATGTGGCTAAGAAACGTGGAATCGTCATGGTTTTGTCTATGTAGCTGTCTGCCTACGCCATTGTGTGTATATTGACGGTGGAAATTTCAAATGTTGTAAGGGACATATAGGGCTAGATACTAATGTCCCTTACGACATTTGAAATTTCCACCGTCGATATGTACGTTTTCTCTGACCCCGAGATATATCATAAATGTAACTATAGTTAAAAGTATGACGTCAATATCTGTGTGTACGTGTCTTCCTGTCTCTATCGTATCAATTGTACCTACCTATAGACCGATTTCGATGCGTTTTTAGCATAATTATACATTTTTCCTATACTTTTTAAGTTTTTTAGGTCTGTTTGGTACAGGGCAATACGCGTGGCATTAACTTGTGAAAAATAAACTAACGTCGCGTTTTCCCTTAGTTTTGAGACCTCTAGCACAAGGCGCGTTTCGTGCAGTAGACGCTCGTTTCACGATCACCCCGGGCCCCGTGAGCTTAGGATTACATGCATTCGAATTACGTTCAAAGCGGCGAATGTATTTAATGCCTGAGGACTGAAGTCCACATTGTCCACAGAGAGAAAGTTGGACGTTATATCTATTCAACCGATCTTCGAGACTTCGCTAGCGCGATGTAGAATTTCTTTTGATAGTTGATGAGTGATGACGCAGACGGCGTTTGTAGGAAAAGTTCTACTATTCGACGACAGGTGGCACTAGGAGTCGTTACATAACCTAACTCAAAGTTCTAAATCTAAAACCTATACTCATTAACAACTTCAACTAAAACCCATGTCTTCTCCAGACGGATAGACCGCAGCAACTCCTTGGTCGAAAGCAGTAGCGGCCTTGGCCCCCTGAGTCCCGGAGCGGGGGCCATAAGCGCCCTGGGGGCCCTCCAGCCAGACCTCTACACGAAGCGCGAAGCCCCCCTCGTGATAGAGCTGGAGGGCGCGGGCCCTTCGCTCGGGAGACTACATCTGCGACTGAAGTACGACTTCGACCGGTCGGATTTGGAAGTGCATCTTATTGAAGGTTTGTTAGACTTGGCTAATATTGAGCAAATAGCCCTCGCACCCTAATGGCAGTTGTAAGACTTTTGTAACTAACAAGCCCACCCAGAACTTGAGAGAATAACAGTTAACCTTATCAGCGATTACCTTCAGGCTCCATTAGTAGGCACATAGGTATAAACTTAGCAACGTTCTGCGGGTAGCAACGTTATTATTGTACATAATTACTAACGTGGGTCTCAGCAAAGTATTAGTTTAGGGATATTTAGGTCTTATTAAAAAATATATTTTTTACGGGGATACCAGTGGACCTCCAGACTACCTAATAGTTTAGGAGAACACTTGAACCTCTCACTCAAAGCGACATAACGCCATCCATAATAAGTTTCGGCCTTTTTTAATTACCATTCCATCCACGCTTTTATTTTCAGCTCACGACCTGGCAGGCTACGAAGCAGGCGGGTTCAACGACCCCTACGTGCGCGTGACGCTCCTCCCTGAGGTGGACACGCGCGTGCGCCAGACCCCAGTCCACCGGAACGAGGCAAACCCCTTCTTTGACCAGCACTTCAAGTTCCCCGTCTCCCATGATGAACTGGGTGACAAGACGCTGCTGCTGCAGGTTTTCGATTATGACAGGTGAGTACATCACACACACGCAGTATGCACATATGGAGGAGTGTAACTGTAACAGTCGTCTTTCAGAACCATAGATTTGAGAGATAAGATTTCAATCTCATCTTTCTCCAGGCAGATGTTATGCCTGTGGACCATAGAGGACAGAACCTATAGAGTACTTTAATGTCATTGAATTTGCTCAAAGACTATTCCGCCAAAGCATGGAGGCGTTCGCTGTGCTCTTATTGGCCGGCCCAAGATCGCGCGTAACGCAGTGGCTTTTTCCTCTATGGTTATTGGTTCTTTACAGTTTCTGTGACAGTTTGTATGTTGAAATAAACTGACGCTTTGCGGAACTGGGTGGCCATCATTGTTTCTCTAGTTGGTCTGTTCTCTATGCTGTGGACCGACGTCCACGTTGAGAAAGTTGGAGGTTGTAGGTATTAATGCAATTGAACGTCGAAACTTCATCAGCGCGATTTGATTCATTTTGACAGTTGATGACGTAGACGATTGTGGAAGACAAACTTAAACTTAGCACCATGTATCGTCGATTAGTAGTTCTACTACTCGACAATAGGTGGCGCTAGAGGTCGTTAAAGATTTTAAACAAGCGCAATACCACTTTATTAGGGGCAGGTAGCATGCTAAACTTTATCACCAACAGGAAACAAATGTCCCACTTTGACCAGGCGTGTGGAAAAGAATGACCATACTTTACGTTCAACAAACGCTAAAACACTAAAACTTTAAATACCTTTACTGTACTTTTTAATTCCATCTCATATTCCTTGCAGATTTTCTCGCAACGAAGTGATGGGCTCAGCGAAGGTATCTCTATCCCGAGTGGAAGTGGCGGGCGGGACCGAAGTCTGGGCCGAACTGTCCCGAGAGCGTCGGCCTCCCGAGGAGCTGCAAGAGCTCTTGCTGTCTCTCTCTTACTTGCCGTCTGCTGAACGGCTGACTGTCGTCGTTCTGAAGGCCAGGAATCTGCTGCCGCCTCAGGAAGGGAAGGATGCTTTAGGTGAGTGTGACTGTCAATCTATTTAGATGGTATGTCAAACAGTTGAACGTGCTGTTGATTTGAAGTCAGCTCTAGATTAATTTTGGCCAAGGTCTTCTATGAAGGCTTGGAAGAAAATATAATATGAAACCAAGATCATAGCAATGCCGTACTTATTAGGTATACATTATGATAACCATGGTAATCATTTGACAATAATTAACTGTGTAGCTGGTAAAATACATCATGCCTACTCATGTACTCGTACCAATGAGACATCAGCAAATACCACCTTAATCTCCAAGATTTTTAACGAACTGGACCTTTTTTCGGTTTTCTTGTTTTATGTTATTGTTTTTATGTGCAACAAAGAGTCATACAATACAATACAATCCAATATTTAAAAACGCTTAAGTTTATGAACTTTTACAATAACCTTACATTCGTAAACACAAATCAAAAATCTCGTCGACCTGACAGTCCCGACTTCAGTCTCTAGACAAAACATCTACATCTACAGGTCTTCTTTGTTAACCTCTCTTTAAAAGGTATGATGCGAAATGGAGTACGGAAAGCACACAAAACAAGACAGACAGAACCATGACCATTTCATGCTTCGCATCCACTTCTAGCATAATTTTAGGTTTAAAATCATTTGGAGGAAGTATAATAGTGCCAGGTTCCTCAGGTTCCTATACATATAGAGCACATAATCTAGTCCTGCAGTCTTTGACCGCCACCCGTCCACAATTCCAGATGTTTACGTGAAAGTGTACTTGCTGGTGAACGGGAAACGTGTGAAAAAGAAGAAGACGAATCGCAAGGAGATCAACAGCCCCGTGTGGAACGAGGCGCTGTCCTTCAGTCTGGCCTCCGGGAACCTGCAAGAAGCTTCCATTGAGGTAAGTTCGCTTTAATCTTTAATACAAATAAACATGCAATACATGGATTAGCAAGTTGAAGTGGCTATGGACAAGTCACATTGCACAATGATCGGATGGCCGATGGGGTCGAAAAGTGCTTGAGTGGAGACCAAGTGCAGGTCGACCCCCTAGGAGTCCATGGGAGTGGGGTCTGGGGTGTTTTTAGCAATTTGGTACGAGCTGGCGCAATTAAGTGCCATTAACTACGACGGTTGGCTTATTCCAGGTTTGCGTGGTGACCGGAGGCGGCAGCGGGCTGGTGGTAGGCTGGTGCTGCGTGGGTGCTGCAGAACCCGCGGCGGAGGGCCGCCACTGGGCGCAGATGGCCCAGGAGACCCGCAAGGCCGTCGCCATGTGGCACACGCTCAGATAAACGACGAGACTAATAGATGTAGCCACTTACCACGCTACTCACAATCCCATCAATAATACAGGACATTTAGCACAGCAACGTGCGAGTCGTTTCGTGATAGACTACTTCACTTTCTGCCGTCTCTAGTTAGACAATGAGAGGTAAAGTCTCGTGCGCATCTCTACTCGCGCCCTGACGTGCTAAGTTGGCTGGTGTCTGCTAGCACGACAACGCTAGCGAGACTCATAGACAATCTATATCTTGATTCTTCTAGTTCAGTCATTCAAACTGTTTTAAAGTGCGGCCTCCTTAGTAAGTAAAAAAACTACGACTCCTTACTTTTCCAGTAGGTACAGCCAGCGTCAGAGAAAAGTAACCCCCTAGATAATAATGTTTGCGAACGCATTCAAACATGTCGCTCGCTCTCCCCACGCCGCTGCGCCAGTCTCTGCCAAATCATAATCCACGTATTGGCTGATCCAACTCAAAAATCACTTCTGTTTAACTTTTTGACTTCTTCTTGAACCCATCACCTAGAAAATCTAACAAAAGAACACTCAATCCATTCACTTCAATATAGGATTACAAAATGTATAGGTACCTACTTCATTGGAATAACAATGCACACTGGTATCACTTTTTTTTTACTTAATCTTGAAACCCTAGGGGTGTCAACCCTTAGGTTGTAAAACACTGATCTAATTAGACAATGACAGCTATAGGCTGCACAGTGAGTTAAGATCGGTCGGCAAAAGTAGAAGGGGTATAATAATACAGTTTTAGGTGCACTATGGCCGATGCGCCGATTACCCCCACTAATTTCGCCGAGCGATCTAAAACCATCGCATGATGTAGTTACCTATTATAGCCTCTATATTGCGCAACTCGCGACGTGCCGTGCTAAACGTACTGTATAGGTCTTTTTGTCTCGTAGAGTTCATAATGTCATATTTGATAGTTGCAATATCACGTTTAACTATCTGGTTACCCTGAATTTGCTAAACGTGGCACTGGATTTTTGAATTCATGTGCTCTGCCTACCCCTCATGGGAATATGGGCGTGAGAATATGTATGTGTGTGTATATTTGATAGTATCTTTACTCATGAATTATATGCAACCGGTAATATTTTAATATTTCTTTGTTGTCTACTTACTTAGGTTATTTTTATTTTATTGTTCTCCGGAAAAAAATGCATTTTCGTTGTAATTTCGATTATGAACAGTAACGATGGTTTCAGCTATTATTTGATACATTATGATATACGAGACAATAAAGACTCGAAAACATTATGTATGGATCTATGAAGTGTCAGGTGAAACTTGCCCGTTGTCATAACAATCTAGCCATCTTTTACCGTGTAAAACTAATCCACTCCTAACGCCATCTACTTAGTCGATAAAGGTGTATCTATTAGCCATTAAGTTAGATATACGTGAGTACCAGGGGCGTAGCTACCAAGGGGCTAGGCGGGGCAGTGCCCCGGGGCCCNNNCTACGCCACAATAATCAGTTATATGTGTGGGGCCCCATTTTTTTATTTGCCCCAGGGCCCTTGGTTACCTAGCTACGCCACTGGTGAGTACACATTCTATTGAAAAATAGCGTTTGACTAAACCATGGCACGATTCACCCAAATTAGATCCACTCACACTCATCTTAAATCCAACGTGAAAAGGTGATTAATTAAAATAAACAACAGCTAAAGGACGGTCGCGGAGCACAGCGACGTTCGAGACTTGACCTGCTGCGCTTGAGCACGTGAGTGGCACTGTGCGAGCGTGAGGGCAATATTACTGCACGCGTGCGACAGAGATAGATAGCAGCGGGTCAACGCTCGAATTTCGCTGTGATCTGTTATCGGCCTTTATCTACCATTAGGTTCAAAACAACGGAAAATATACCTGAGAGAAGTCCTAGATTCGATATTCATGTAACACCTCGAGAATATACCATTTTCCTCAGATATTTAGGTGCCTATTTATAACCTATGGAAACTTTTGTAATGTGTTTATTAATTTCAAGAATAATGAAATATTCCATAAAAGTATCAATTTTGAATTGCACAATTTAAATAGGTAAGCCGTGATAATGATAATACAGAAATTAATCATAATGCTATTTGTAAATGTTTCTTGATGGACTTACTAAATTGCTCCCAAAATAACCCAAAATAATTCCTCCTACAGCCTACTACAGATGTAAGTTACATTCGGAATTCAAAAGTCCAATTGTCGTACTGTGAATTTATTGATGTCAACTCTAACAGTGCATTCTCTAACTCTAAACACTTCCATAGAACTCGTTAGCATAAGAAATTAGAAAATGACTTTGTTTAAACATCAATATGTGGTCCACGACTGTGTAACTAGGTAAACACTTACCTAATGTTTAAGTGTCTATTGTTATTTAATCAAGCAATTACCTACCTACCTACATTACGTACATGCTGATATATCCTTTTTTATACATACAATCACGTCTATGTTTGTAAACGGGGTAGGCAGAGCACATGAAACGTATCATAATTTCAGGTTTAAGTAGATACAGATGAAAGAAGTATAACAGCGACAGGTTGCTAGCCTCTCGCAGCATACCTACTTAAATATTTTTACTTGCGCGCGGTTTTATTAAAATTGACATTCTGTTTGTACTTATTTCTGCTCCAATGCCTACTAGGTACGGACAGCTGCAGAGAAGACTAACCCCCCGCCCATACAATGTTTCATTACTAAGGGGTTACCGTTCTCTGCAGCTGGCTGTACTTATGTAGGTAATGGAATCGAATCCAGTGACAATAACAGCACGGCAGCATTCTAGGGCTAGTAGGTGTAGGTATTATCCACGTGGGCGTAGCCAGGGGGGGGGG
>BHDV01016577.1:0-19957 GCA_005406045.1 Adoxophyes honmai | reverse complement strand
CCCCCCCCCCGAAACGAAATCCTGGCTACGCCCGTGATTATCCAGATTCTTATTTTGGTATATTAGGTATTCAACATTCAGTATCGTTTCTTAACCTCGGGTCGCGTCACACACAAACACACCTCAGTCACTGCATTTCGTTTGTTTTTCATTTTTGATCGGGTCGCGGTCTTCTATTATTTTTTTATTGTGGGTCGCCAGGCAAAAAGGTTGACGTATAGGTGTACACAAACCATAATCTAAAGATACTTAATCTAAACCAGATATTAATCTAAAATATTCCAGACCGATGATTTTTTTACTTTATTTGTAAATTAGAATAACTATGACAAAAACAACAAAGTAAGTAGGTACCTACTTATACAGTCATGTCTGAATTACAATTATGCGCATTATACTTACTTGTCTTGTTGGTGATTTTAAATACAAGCGCCCGAAAGATTCTATCACAAATTAAAGTTAGAGTGTACTGTGATAATTAAAAATGAATATTCTAATAGTTACTCATGCTTATTTGTATTAGGTGCCGTCTTTACATTTAATTCTAATTTTTAGGCGCTTGTATAATTGCCCGTACCCATTTGGAAAAACGAAAATTTGAGCTTCAAAACACTAACTTATGAAATTTGCTAAAATATTTATACAAGAGAGGGGTTTAGATTAATATTAATTGTACCTCTTACCATAGATAGTATATTGTAATTTGTAATCGCTCATTGTGAAAACACTATCGCTCCAACTGTGTCCAACTAGGTACGTTCTCTTCATTCTAATGCCGCAGCTTCACTTCGCTAAGACAGACCTAAATAAATAAATAAAAACCTCACCTGTTGATATGGCCCAAAGATCCGAATTTGCGCTAGGTGCAATTCCTAGCATCTAGCTTAGTAGGGTTGTGTAGCTACCCTTACGACACCTATCGTCTAGTAGTAGAACTGTCAAACATACGTCATCTGTCAAAGTGTTCAACATCGCGCCAACGAAGTTTCGAAGATCGGTTGCATAAATACAACTTCCAACTCTCTCTCAATGGACTTGGGTCCCCAGGCATAACATCTCCCTGGAGAGAGATCTCTCTAATAGTCTTTCCCAGTTTTAAGTACAGGATGTAAGTTCGCGCATCGCTTTACCATGATGTAAAAAGCGGTGCACGAACATACCCCAACTCCTTATTTAACACATTCAGAACCAAGGACCCGGCTCCCGGGTTCATCAAAACATTCGCGAGATACCGAGAACCCGGTAGCCGGGTTCATTCTGTACTAGCTATAGACTATTTACTCGGTTCCGCGCAGATGTTTTAATTTTAGGCTTGGTCATGAATGTGTTAAAACCTAGCTAAGTTATAAGCTAGAGATTGTATCTGACAGCAATTAACCCAATCTGCCATGTGCCTTTAGTGTAGGTAGAGTCATGAACAAATACATCGACATAATAGTAAAAAAAAAAACCTTCATACATACATACTTATGGTTCAAACTCAGAACCTCCTTTTTTTTTAGTCGGTTAGGGTACTAAAACCTTCTCCTGAATGTAAGAAATACTTTTCTGAAAACCGCATCCAAATAGCTTTAGCCAAACGCGAGATAATCGCGGACAAACATACATACATACATACATACATACATACATACATACATACATATACTTTTTTTGAAGTCGGTTAAAAAATGTTAAAGCAACAAAAATATATGGGTACCTAGGTATATGTAATGTATGTGTAGGTATGTCGCAGGGAAATGATCGAAACAGATGTGTACTTATCTGTAAGGGATATGATCAAATCGCGCTGGTTGACAAAATGGCGAATCCATCACTCTCTATAAAATTGCAGCCATTTGAAATCTTTGACTTAAGTTTGTTAAATCACAAAAACGGCCAACAAAATCAACATAATCAGTAATCACTCATATTTAGCAAAGTGCGGCTGTGGCGATTACTTTGCAATCCTTATGCCTCCTCTACACTACTCACGAAGTCGACCAATCTTTGACGAATACGATAGTGTAATAAAGGCACTTCGGCTTTTTTCGTCAAATTTTACCGCGCCTCGGGCGACTTCCATTTAGTTTCGGTTTTCGCGTCTGAGTCAAAAGGCTTGAATGGGCTTATGGCTAAGTTGAATGTGTAGTCTGGCCAACGAAAGCGTGACCTAAGAAAACGCGGCAAATTTAAAAATCTTTACGTGGTATAACTAACTATAGTATAAATAGATGGTTTTATCATTTAGTTTTAAAACAATTTACTAAAAAAGATTGTCACGTACCAAAACAGTTTTCTCCTACTATAGTTAGTAAGTAATACCACAAGATTTTTTAAATTTGCCGCGTATTCTCAGGTCACACTTTCGTTGGCCAGACTAGTCTCGCTTGGGACTTTGGCCAGTTTCTAGATTACTTCGTGAGCAATGTAGAGGAAGCACTACTGTTAGAGAAACAATGCGAGTAAAGTTCCGTAACTCAGCATTCATAGGGATGACTTCTGTTCCGTCAATAATAAATATTCTATTCTTATGTAATTATATCGAAATTATTCCTAAAAATATACGTATAAATTTTTAACTAAATGTCTCTATCTCTGTGTGGAGGAAATATATTTTACTTTGTATTTTCTTTACAATGTCTGAATAAAATGTCTATTTGTAAGATAAAGTTTCATTTCATTTGTATAACCATGCCGTTGTCCAATATCTAAGTAGGTAGGTACTCATAGGATAGGTTTGGTTACAAAGAACGAAAATCGTTTAGCGGTAGACGTATCAAAATAAGAAGTACAATAGCCTATTTTTGGTGTACTGACGTACCAACAATGTACGCCAAGTCAGCTACTTTCATGCTTGACATAATAATGCTCAGCGGAAAAATTATCCCTCACTTATTTTTTTAATTTTTCACCCGTTTTGAACTTTATCTCACTTTCCACCTTTAGAAAAAAATGGGGTGGACGGATATTTTTTCCGCAGAGCGTTGTCAAGTGCAGTGCACTTTTCTTTGCATTCATAACATACTTAGGTAGATAGGTATACTACAGTAAATAAAACTACCTATTACAAAATAATAATTTATTAAACTTTTCACATTGTACATTTTCATTATGAATAAAAAAAGTATTAATTATAATAACTTAACTAAAACATATAGTTTACCAGAAACGAGTCGCAGATCCCGACGGTCGCAGTTAGCGAGAGCACTACTTAATAATATGCACTATTAGTAATGATACGCGCCACTTACCACTGCAGACACGATGTCGGCAACCACAGGAAGCTAAAATTGCAAAAATACTATTTAATAAACACAAAATATATACTCGAATAAGGACCAGACACTTCCTATATTACGGAAACATGATTTCCCACGGCCTAACTGTCTGCATAGGTTGTAATGTTCGGGCTTGTATGAAACAGCCCCCAAATAGCGCCAGTAGGAAAACTCGAGGTATGTGGCGTCCTGTTTCATATAAATACGAACATTACAACCGATACAAACTCTATGCCGCCACTGTGGCGTGTAAAATTGAATGGTCGACCTTCATTAAGTTATCCGGCTGCTCGGCAAAAATCTAAGTACCTACCTACTTATTTTTTTGGGATTGTGAGGACTAGTGAAAATATTTTGAAAAATTCAGTGTAATAAACATTTTAAATGCAAAAATTAATAAAATCTACGCAAAAACAAAAACACTTGTGCTGACAAAAGGTATCTAGAATAAACATGTTGAACAAATAGGCGCTTATCAGGCGTGAAGTTATCGCAGCGGTTATTCGATAAATACGGTTCACAATATCGTGACGTACGACTTTGCGATAATGACTGTATAGTTTCCAATGCAAATACTTGAATATCACAATACCATAACAGTTCCATCGTCTTACTTACCTACCCACCTAGATACCACTTTTATCTGGTCAGCATAATCAAGCATCACTAATTAATTTGTGAAATTGCTGCTTTTGACAAGCTTGTGATCAGATTATTTTCATTAGATATTAGCTACATTGGCAACCTAGTTACAATGGAAGCCAACCTAGATTAGAGAATTAAATTATTTTATACTTTACACGTCATTTGTGGACTCCATTGCAGCGAAACGAAAGGCGAGGAAAAGTAGAAGAAATTACAGATATGTATGAGTAAACGTATGTGTAGTATGGCAGTGTGTGTAGAGACGGTGTGGATGTGGAGTGTCATGGCACGGGCTGTATTCTGGGGTGCAAGTATTTGCAATCGGGATCTTTGCAATTGCCGGCGACTTCGAACGGACACAGCACGGCGTTCGGGTCCTCCTCCCAACTGAAAAGTGTTTGTTTTAATACAGTAATCACGTGAACAGCCGTGGACAGTTTTAATGCATACTTACATCGCACCTCGGAGCGGCGATGTGCGTACGCATACGCCATCCACATTATTGAAATTGATGGAAGCGATAATTGAAACATGCACACTTTCTTGACTTTCTATGAATACACCTAATGGACAATTCCAAGGTTATTAGAATCATGTTAATAAGCATCATGTCGGTTAAAACCGATAACATTGCACCAAAATATGACTGTCAAAAATCCGTTACCTTCGCTTATTTATTATTAACTTGTGAAGATATGGTAAGGTGATTTTGATATGAACTTATTACACTACTAGCTTTCCGCCCACGACTTCGTTCGCGTAAATTTCGGATTTTGGGGTCGTAGGTTTCTGAGCCAAACAAACAAAGTTTTACTCTTCATAATATTAGTGTAGATGTAGATATCTAAACCCAAATATTTTACGGAATCCTCTTCAAAATAAAATTTAGCCTATGTTACTCGTGGATAATGTGGCTTTCGAATGGTGCAAGAATTTTTGAAAACGGTCCAGTAGTTTCCGAGCCTATTCATTACAACCAAACAAACAAACATACAAACAAACAAACAAACAAACAAAGTTTTCCTCTTTATAATATTAGTGTAGATGTGAATTGACTAAGTGATTGTGTGATTATGCATGCCGATGATAATTACTTACTTCGCTGTGCCCAAAGCCTGCAGAGGTGATGTATAGTCATCCACTTCCTTTGATTTGCTATTACTACCCCACGTTGACGCCACAGTATTTCTAACATCTTTCGTATCTTTAATTCTATCTACAAGAGTATCTCTGGATTCATTTCGCCTTTCATCTTTTTCTCTAGGTTCTATTCTACTTTCTACAGCATAACTATGGTCTTTTACTGGGCTTTGGGGAATTTTTACAGTCTTTTTGTTACTGGTAATATCTATTTGTATCGATAGCCTAGGGTTTGGAGCGTTTGCTTCTTCTTTCAGGTCATTCACAACGCTAACTTGCATAGATTTGAGTATCTTTGGATTCTTTACGTCCTCTTTGGGGTTGTTCTCTTTTTGCAACCGTCTGTTTGTAGCTATTAGTTTTTGTGGAATACGTGCAGCCACTAAGTTGCCATTAGTCATGGAATGTTTGGAAGTTTTTGAGCTGGAAAAATAAATCTCAGAACAAATATCCAATAGTTACAGTAAGCGAATGGAAAATTGTTGCAGTTAACAAACAAAATTATACCTACAAAAAGAGAAATTACTCAACACAACCAACCAACCAATACAATGTTAAAGTGAAAGGCACTTTTCAAATACAACATTTCAAACATACTACGAGGGCTGATTGAAAAGTTCGCGGCCTGAGCATTAAAAAAAAAAGTTTTAAATTTTTTTATGCTGCCATTTTGAACTGTCATTATTCAGATGTCATCCCGCGAAAGTTCAAGTATAAGACAATATTTAAAATATTTTTTACGTTTCATTTAAAAATACGGGTTAACAGATTTTTTATAATGTACAATTTGGAGCATCGTGCTGTAATTAAATATCTCTATAAAAAAGGATTGACTTTGAAAGACATTTTTGAAGCTATGCAGTATACATTGTAGCAATCCTGTCCATCATATACGATGGTAAAAAAGTGGGCAGCTGAATTTAATCGGGGTTGAGTCAGCATTGCAGATGACCATGGCCCCGGGAGACCAACCACTGCGACCAATCCACATAATGTGGCAATTATATGTGAGATTCTAATGAAAGATCCACGATTAAAAGTAAGAGAAATAGCTGACATCGTAGGTATCTCCTATGATAGAACCCAAACCATTATAGTCAACGAATTAGGCCTTTCGAGGGTATCGACGAGATAGGTTCCAAAGCACTTTTCAGTGGAACAAAAAATCACTCGTCTAACAATTTCACGCGACTGTCTCGACCCGTATGAAGCTGACCCCAGGACTTTTTGGAAAGGTATGTTACTATGGATGAGGCATGGGTCCACCACTAAACGCCCGAGATTAAGCAGCAATCAAAACAGTGGGTTCGTGCTGGATCTCCGCCTCCAAAGAAGGCAAAGGCCATTTTGTCGGCGAATAAAGTCATGGCATCAGTCTTCTGGGATGCAAAGGGAGTAATAAGGGAGGGATAATGGTTGACTATCTCCAGAAAGGTATCAATGTAAACTTGGACTACTATTGCGACCTTTTACGCCGATTACGAGAGGAACTGAAAGTAAAAAGACCTGGAACATTGACAAAAAAAGTTCTGTTTCACCAGGACAATGCTCGTGTGCACACGTCAGTAAAATCGATGGCAGAAATTCACAACTGTGGGTTTGAATTATGGTCCCACCCACTTTATTCACCTGATTTGACACCATCGGACTTCCATCTGTTTCCAAACTTAAAAAAAAACACATGGGCGGTAAAAAAAAATTAACCGACCACTATTTCCAAGCTGAAGTGGACGCCTATTTTGAAGGCCTGGAGGAAAGTGTGCTCAAAAGTGGTGTAATGTCATTGGAATCCAGATGGAACAAGAGCAAAGATCTCGACGGGGACTACGTAAAGAAATAAAAATGATAAATAAAATCTTTGGATTAGATTTCATACCTAGGCCGCGAACTTTCCAATCACCCCTCGTAAGTAAACTAAGTTGCCTATCATTACCTGTTCAAAAGTAATTGATGTTGAGTCCTAATCTTTGACAGTCGGATTTGGGCTAACTTCTGTTCTTTTTTGTTGAGAGTTATAGCTGTTGAAATGTTATGGAGTTCCGTCACAACAATTTTCTTTTTCTGTGACAGATTCATTGCTTCTTCCTTCAGTTTAAGTACTTTAGCTGATTCCTCTGCAATATTTTTTCTGTAAAATCAATCATAAATCAAGATCTTATTAAGCTTATTTCTAATACTAATTGTATGGTGTAAATACCTTGATAACGCTATTTGCTCATTCAATAGATTTTCATTAACTTTCTGAGTTTCTATAGTAACATTTCGAGGTTTAAGAGTATCCTTGGGAGCTGGGATTCCTTTATTTAGTAACGATTGTCTCGCGTTTTTAATTTTTTCTAGCTCCGCCATTTTCTTCACTAAATTTTTGTACTCAATTTGTTCAGATTTAGGAAGATGTTTCACAGTCTGAAATATAAATTAATATGTTAACTGGTATTCATTTGTATTAATAATTTTCTTACAATCATTTTTAGTGTCTGACCTTAGGAATGAACTTTTCTTTTGGTTTTGAAGACGAGTCTACCAATGGCTGCTGCACTAAATCAGGAAGCGAGCTTTTTTCTACCTCCATGCGTGTTGATTTTAAAAACAAATCAAGCCTCTGTTGAAACTCTGCCTGATCTGATAATTTAATGTGCATTTTAGTCAAATTCTTAGTAGCTTCGTGTTCTCCTTCTGAATCCGAATTCCCAAGACTGATAATAAATCTTTTCTCTTCTGGAATACTATTAACCTGTTTCTCAATTTCTGGGTCTTTATTTAGTTCTTCGGTATTTTTCACCATTTTCATAATAGTAGGATCTACTAAATTAGGCAAGTTTTTACTCAACGAAGTCAATAGTTTGGCACGTAATAAATCTTCGTCTTCTTCAAGTTCTTCTTCATTAGATACTTTTTTATTTTTAATGTCTAGTGCATTTGTTTTAACAGGATTAACGATGTCTGTATCAGTTGACAACAGGGGTTCAATTGAAAATTCTTTTCCTTTATCATCTGCATCAGAACCAATATCCATATCAACAGATTCTATATCTGTGTTATTTTCTGATTTCATTTGGTCCATAAATTCAGTCTGATCATTCATTAGTTCATCGTTTAAATTGCAAGACTGGGAAAACCTCTTTCTATGTTTCTGTTTTTGTTTAATTTCAATAGCTTTTTTCAAAAAAGCAGACTTGAGGCATATGGAACGAAGTTCAGCTGTATCACTATCTTCATCATCTGACAGTAATAAATCGTTTTTATCAATACTATCTTTCTGTTTCAAATTTATTTGTTCTGATACATTTGTTACATTTGTTTTAGATGCTTTTGTTTTCAAGGCATGTTCTCTCAGTAATTCTAAATCTTCATCAGAATCCCTTGTATCCTGCGAGTCATTGACAATTACATTTACACTATCAGATACTACTTTTGTAATGGAATCTAGTGTATCAGAAATCTTTTCCTCAGTATTAGTATTTATTTTAGCATCTTTGTCTTCGGTATCAGAGCACAAGTCTACAGATTCGACTAGTCTTGCTGCACTTAGTAACTTATCCTTATTTAAATCTCTTAGTATACTAATGGAAGCTTCTTTACTATGTATATCATCTAAAGGAACATCATCCTGTACTAGACGGTCTTCAGTTTGTGGATCTGATATAAAATTTTCAGCATCTTGGTTTTGTGATCTAAGGAACATTTTAGTTAGCCTTGCCTTTAAAGATGTTTTGTCAATAGTTGCTTTATTAACTGAAACAGCATTTGCCAGTTTTCTTCTTTTATTCCTGTATTCATCATCAGACTCATCACTAGACTCTGACAAAACAACTTTTCTCTTACTTTTGTGTGATTTCTTTTTGTATTCTTTTTTTGCAGGTTGAGTTACAGATGACGGAACTTTTCTTCTTTTTGGCTTGTGATATGATTTTAAGTGTCTCTGCTCTTTATCCTTGCAAATATATGGTTCATCCAATTCAGCGGCTGATATATCAGAAAGATCACATAATAATGCATCATTGTATCTGCCATCTTTACCTAAAAGTTATTATAACAAAATCACAGCAGAAAAAAAAACCTGCACAATATAAATATCTTTCTATACACTAGTAAAATTCTAAAAGCATTCTACAGGGCATTCACAATGGGTAAAAAGGTAAAGAAAATGTTAAACAGCTTGGAATTTTAGAAGATAATTAAGTTTTTAATGAAAATGAAGCAGTTTGTTTACTGGGTCTGTTACGTTGCCCTTACTAGGTTTACAATCCATTTTACAACTCAGAAATATCGTCAATTGCATCACTGGCAGTTATATGAAGTTTAGGCTAATGGTGTTCTGATGCTAACTGTTATAAAATTTTACATAAAAAAATGAGTTATAACTTTTTACAAAGTACTTTGTAAATCCTATACAATGACAATGTTAACATGTTTGTTGTTTGTTAAAATGTTGTATAACATTATCCAACAGCCAGTGCAGAGCACCATTAAGGACACATCAAAAGAAATGCGAACTGGTAAAAATAAGTATACCTAATACCCTCTCAAGGTTAAGTGTACACATTTTTGGCTAGTTCTGATTGTAAAAAATAGTGTAATTGGTCTAGTAGTTGACATGTGATGCCATGACCAAGCAAATCACATATTCATTATTAAATTAATAAACATGTATAGAAAAATATAAACTAGTAATCCATCCTATAATACATCCAACTGCTGGGTCCAAGTCTCATTTCAGTATAAGAGGTCTCAAGCTATAGATCCCATGCAGGCCAGAAGTACAAATTTCTTAATCTTCTGTAAGTAATACTCAGAGATCTGATATAAGATTTATTTAGCAGTTTTGCAGTATAATTCTGCTACAATATAATTGATAATATAGTTTAATACATCATCAAATTATAGTTTTATTTAGATTTTTCAAAATAATCAAACTACTTAATCTTATCAAATTCAGTGTATTTGATAGCACTAACAATAGTCCATTTTAATAAAGTACTATTATAACCATTGCAATGCATATTTTATTCATACATTTAAAATAACTTAAACATGCTTCAGTGTTATTTTGGGTAAAAGTGATGTATGTACATACAAACTTACTCCCACTACAGAAAATTATGACATGTAATTTGCTGGGGACAGTATCTCTCTCATAAGTCGTCACATACATCAAATTTGTATTCCCAAATGAGACAGACAGAGCACATAAAATCTTTCATTGACTATTTTTTTTTTCAGATTTTAAGTTGACGGTTCGCCAGCCAGTTGCCTGAAATAAGCCTACTTTAACTTATTTCCTTAGTCACCTCTATCAATATCCAGTGAGGAAATGAATAGGTGTTATTCTGAACTCAACACCGCTTATCATAGAGGATAATGTTCAGTAACTTGGACAATATACCAATAAATTATATTCTTGTTTAGTGATATCAGCCTTAAATTTATAATTTCATTAATTACAACTTCGTAGCATTAAAACTTTGTAATAAACATGTGTTAATGAGGTTTTGATAATTGAGGTTAATATAAGTTAATTTTAAAATGTCAATGAAAAAAATTACTATTAAAACTGAGGTCAGTATAATGTCCATTCATTATATCAATCTGCTAATGATCCTAGCTATAAATTAGATGTGTATATCTGCATGCTATCTGTAGCATGATAACTCTGTGAAAGCGAATTTCATAGTCACAGGGCACTGAGCTCCACAGACTTTAGCCTTGCAATCCAAAATGGTGAGGTTAACCTTTTTCTCAATTTATTTGCTTAACTTTGAGAAAAAAGACCAGATGAAGTGTTTACCTGAACAAGTTATATTATAACAATACCTACTTACAATGATGATCTAAAGAACTTTTGCAAGTCCTGAGTTTTAATGTAACATTGTAACAAAACGTCACAATATCCACTTACCAGGCCTAGTTGACGACCTCTTAGCCTTTTTACGTTCAAGGACATTGTTGTAATTCTCAAGCACTTGCAATCTTTGACGGAGAAGAAATTCTTCTTCTGATGAAATTTCTGACAGATCGTCCAACTCATCCACTATTTCCCCTTCTTCCCTCTCCGAATCAGGTTGAGCTGGTGGAATGTTCTCAACGCAAGACATTATTACTCTGAATAGAAAATTAAATGGGGTTTATATTTCCGTGTATTGTTTACCTCAAAAATAACGTTACCATAAACCAGCGCTGATCAATTTAACATCGAAAATGATAACTTTCATCTGTCCATTGTAAAATAACGTTGTGTCACCAAAATTCGCTTTAACTTTTTGTTTCCTATGCCCACCTATGCCTGTGCAAAAACTGACAATAACTTCATCAGTGTTGCCAACGGTTAGTCTAGCTCCCCACCAGATTTTCTTCCAAAACCACCAGAAAACCACTAAACTGTTCAAAATCTGGAAACCACTAAATTTCCCAATAAAATATTTTCGTCGATTATGGAATGAAAAGGTATCTTCTAGCATAAAAATGTGTCTCCATGAAAAATTGCATAAGCAATTTTAGATAAAAATCCTCTGATAAAATCCACTAAAAAAAACCACCAGCCACTAAATGCAAATTTACACCACTAACTGGGGTGCCAAAACCACCAGATTTAGTGGTAAATCCACAAAGTTGGCAACACTGAACTTCATGATTGTCAGCACGTCACAAACCCAAGAAAAAAGAAAAGAACGAGAACGACTTGCTTGAATGAAACGAAACGAACGAAATGGAAACGAACTATACAATGTGGTCGTACCGAAGTTTATATCACTCAAGGATGAAGTATAAAGTATGGATAGAATATAATGACGGACGAAGTGAGGCATGTTTACTATATGAACTTATATATCTTTGTAGATAGATACTAGAGATGTGTCACAGTAACATCGATTATACGTACTTTAAAAAATGTTTATCCTGTTCGTATTATAATTTACGGTATGAAATTAAACTACACAGATTAATTAAAAAAAAATGATTATACTAAGATAGTAATTTATGGACGCCCCCTAACTTACCGATGGAAAGATATCCTGTGGTCACTTGCAGTTAATACTCCCATTCTACTTTTGCAATCAATAGCCACGCAAGCCATGGTTTCTGTGCTATGAAATTAATAATAGCATAAAAGCTTTTGAAAATACCATAAAACGCAAATTAACACGGAAAAACTGATGGGATCGTTGGTATCCAACTGACTACCACAGTGACTCAACATTTGACACGCTGACGTTTAAGACGGCGGTGTTTGTCTATGCTTTTTAGGGTTCCGTAGCCAAATGACAAAAAAACGGAACCCTTGTAGATTCATCATGTCTGTCTGTCTGTCTGTCTGTCTGTCTGTCTGTCCGTCCGTCCGTCCGTCCGTATGTCACAGCCACTTTTTTCCGAAACTACAAGAACTATACTAATAAAACTTGGTGAGTAGATGTGTTCTGTGAACCGCATTAAGATTGTGACATAAAATTAAAAAAAAAGTCTTACTCAAAAAATTTTTTTCATCAAACCCATACGTGTGGGGTATCTATGGATAGCTCTTCGAAAATGATATTGAGGTTTCTAGCATTATACTTTTCTAAAGTAAACCAAATATTAAATTTAATACAAGTATAAAACAACCTGACATATAATATCGATAAATTTTAACCACAGCTCTATTATCAACTTTTAAGTAGATGAACTGTCATAACTGCCTACTCGGATGTTTGTTTTTCATTATTTTTACAAATGTTTGGCCTTAGGAGAACCTTATGGCTTTAAAATAGTCAGATTTTGCAGTTTGTTTATTCAGGACAGGTCATACAATGTAAATATTACGTATTAAGTTCAAAATGATAGTCGATAACTTACCGATGGAAAGATATCCTGTGATCAATTCGTGTTAATACACTCATTCTACTCTTGCAATCAATAGCCACGCAAGCCGTGGTTTCTGTGCTATTAAATTAACTATATTTCACTCTTGAAACTTGCACAAAACGCATATAAATAGAGAAAATCTGATATCAGAGTTGGTATCCAGCTGGCTACCACGTTGACTCTGAAATTGACACGCTGACGTTTAAGACGGCCGTGACTGTCTATGCTTTTTTTCTTTTTTTCACAGCACAAGGTTCCATATGCCAAAATGAGATGCATGCAATTTCTTCATTCGTCTAAATTATGTATGGGCCCTGATATCACTACCTTAAATAAGACGACCACAGGCAAGAACCACAGGCAATGTTAAAATGGGCGCGTTCCACATGGTGCCCACAACGATTGTATCGCCGTCTTCAGCGTTCTCCTTGGCGCCCGTGTCTTTCATTATTCTGAGGTTGTGGGCGAATCGTTCGACGTCACGGTCACAGATGACGTCATTGCTCGCGACCACGTCGCGCCCACTTCGCCCGCAAAATGTAGGTGGGTCGGAGTGGGCTGAGTGATGTCGCTAAACGTGGCACTGGATTTTTTAATTCACGTGCTCTGCCTACCCCTCATGGGAATACAGGCGTGAGAATATGTACGTATGTATGTAACTTTTTATAAATAAACCTGACTACATATTTTTGCAAGAATATGTTCATCTGTCAAGAAATATCATTCATACATTTATAGTATTTATTCCTCTGAGCATGGTGTTGAAGCCCGCATTTTGTTTCATTTATTTGGAAGTGCTTGCTGTACCGTATATGCCACAATACTATATTTAAAGTATTGAGCTCAATAGTTATGAAATTCAAAATTATTACAGAAGAAACGAGCAGGGTAAATGTGTAGGTATTTCTGGAAATAATACTGTATAACTATATTCTGAACCTACCAAGCCGTTGAGGTAAAGCGCTCTAAAATCTTCATTAGCGTCATAATTATTATTACCACCTTAACCTTATTAGCAGAGCCCGGAAAATCCAAAGCAAAACAAAAGACTGTCGCAATCAAAGTAGGGTAAGAAACATTTTTTATCGATATCGAGTAAGTTTTGTCTAAAAAAATCATACCGATACGTTTAGGAACATTATTTTATATTCATTCACGCAACCTGATCATCATACCAATTTCAACGAGTTTTATACATACATACATACATATTCTCACGACCATATTCCCATGAGGGGTAGGCAGAGCACATGAATTCAAAAATCCAGTGCCACGTTTAGCAAATTCAGGGTAACCAGATAGTTAAACGTGATATTGCGGTGACAGGTTGCTAGCCTATCACCCACAATACACTAACCCTTTCCCAGAGTCGACTCTTACGACACCCACGGGAAGAAAGGGGGAGGTGCTATTCTAACCCGGCGCCACACGAGTTTTATAACGAGTTTTATTAGCACCCGTGTGGTGCCGGGTTAGAATAGCACCTCCCCCTTTCTTCCCGTGGGTGTCGTAAGAGTCGACTCTGGGAACGGGTTAGTGTATTGTGGGCGATAGGCTAGCAACCTGTCACCGCAATATCACATTTAACTATCTGGTTACCCTGGATTTGCTAAACGTGGCACTGGATTTTTGAATTCATGTGCTCTGTCTACCCCTCATGGGAATATGGGCGTGAGAATATGTATGTATGTATGTATTTATTTGCTCCCTTGACGTCGATGAAGTCGAATGTTTATTTAGTATACACAAATGGCTTTATAATGATAAACGAAACAGACTTCTCCCAGAAAATGTTGAAAAATTAGTGATTATAATTATACTCTTATCATTATCACTATAAGAAACGAAGAAGACCAATAAGATGTCATGTGTTGCTGTGTGTACTGACGTGGATTTTGAGGAAGAAATTGTGATAACATGTGTCACATGTTTACAGGTGACGTTTTAGTAAAAGCCTACCCCGACCCACCTACACAAGGCGTGGACTATGACAAGACATTTAGTCCTGTAGCTCGTCTTAGCACGATACGAGCAATCACAGCCATTGCGGTGAAGGAAAATTTAAAGTTACGACAGTTTGACGTAGCTACTGCCTTCCTCAATGGATCTGTCAAGGAAGAAATTTACGTAAAACAGCCTGAAGGTTTCCATGACGGAACTAAACGAGTCTGCAAACTCAAACGCAGCTTATACGGATTAAAACAGGCACCACGCTGCTGGAATTTGTGCATAGCCGAATTTCTAGAAACGGTTGGCTTTCAACAAAGTGAAGCAGATCCTTGCTTATACGCTAGAGTTAAAGGGCAATCCAAGGTCCTAATTGGATTGTATGTTGATGATGGACTGGTTGCACATAATTCAACTGCAGCAGGAGATGAATTTATTGATGAGCTGAAAGCCAGATTTAAAATTACTACCAAACAAGCTTCCTACTTCCTGGGAATGGAAATCAACGTGTGTGATCGACACACTATCACAATCTCTCAAAAGGCTTATACAAAGAAAGTGCTAGACAAGTTTGGTATGGCGAACTGCAAACCAGCACCGACACCTATTACAAAAGAGATCGATATCCGAGAGGAAGAGGAAGACGACACAACCATAAACTTTCCTTACAGAGAAGCCGTTGGCGCTCTGTCCTATTTATCAGTGGGAACTAGACCAGACATCTCATACGCAGTAGGTGTAGCATCTAGAAACCTTGGAGCACCAACCAGAAAGGACATTGTATTGGTCAAACGGATATTCCGATATTTAAAAGGGACACAACGCAATGTTTTAACTTTTACGGCTATGTCACCATCACACTTAGTCTGCTACAGCGATGCAGACCTTGCTGGGGATCAAACGACTGGGCGATCAACGTCAGGCTACGTTTGCATGTACTCTGGAGCTGCGATAAGCTGGCGGAGCCAAAGACAAGCTTCCGTATCTCTTTCGTCAGCAGAAGCTGAAATAATGGCCGCAAGTGAAGCTGCACAGGAAATAGTGTGGCTGAATAGCCTATTAAAGGATTTAACCTCCTCTGAAAAGGCTACTTTACATTTGGACAATGAATCTGCGGTAAAACTATTTCACAACCCAAAATATGAGTACCACAAACGAACCAAACATATAAAGCTCAAGCACCTCTTTGTTCGTGAGTGTGTTATCAACGGAGAACTGCATGTAAGACATGTTCCGTCCCAAACACAATTAGCGGACATGCTCACCAAGCCGCTCTACGGCCCAAGACTTGAAGAATTGAGCAGAAGAATTGGCTTACACAATTCTTGAAAGTTTGGAGGGTGTAAAGAGTATACATACCTACTATCCTCTTTATCTATGATCACCTAATGGTTGGTTACCATAGTAACACTTTTCTGTTATACTTTTGAATTGTGTCATCTTGTAAAAACTATTCTTTAAATATTGTTGTCATTAATACAAAATACTAATGTTGTATTTCTTTATTTATTAATTTAATAACAAAAACTTAATAGGGTCAGAGTGGGCTTTCACTTAAACGTCATCTGTCACGTAACACATGTCATCAGAACTTGATGAATTTACCGAATCTCATTCGTTTTGCGAAAAATGCAACCATAAATTAACGGGAATCTCTGTTGAATTAAATTTTGCAATAATACATGCGAACTATTTACTAACAACCCCCCGAAGCTGCATGTTTTCTCTATGCCGCCATATTGGAAGCACACGTCGCTCAAGTTTTGCGTTCCACTTGAAACACTCGCCCACAACGCCCGCGGCTTTTTTTCCCCAAGTGGTATGATAAATTTTGCGGTTCTGGGCGAGGGTGTTGTGGGCGCCAAGTGGAGCATGCTCACAATCGTTGCGTGCTTTTAGGCCGGCCACATACATACGGAATTTTTCCGTTCGGAATCTCGAATTGGACTTTCCGAACGCAGTCAGTCCATACAAAATCAATGGACCGCCACACACATTCGGAAAAATTCCGTTCGGAATTCCGTACGGAAAGCTTACGAATGTGTGTGGCGGTCCATAGATTTTGTATGGATTAACTGCGTTCGATTTTCCGATTCGGGATTCCGAATCAGAAAAATTCCGTATGTATGTGGCCGGCCTTAGTGGAACGCCCTCATGGAATGTTGCTGTCACTGTCAATGTCAGTATTGACTGTCCAAAGTTGAAGTTTCATATATTTGTTTACGTTTATGCGGGGCGTATTTATCGGAAACTTATTAGTATTTTCATTGGTTTCTTTAAATTAGACGGACTAGTTTTGATTCGTTAAGAGAGGCTCTAAAGTGGTTCCCAATATGGATGAAGACGATGTCAAGTTTGCGGCATCCACGTTCTTCGCTAAGAACCATCCCGGAGAAACTTGTGGGAGCAACGGCTTGCCGCTGACTCCTAGTTCCATAACAATATTGGGATGGGCGCAGCAGCTGCTCACTATTGAACACCCGAACTTGTGCACGTATCTAGACGTCATACGAGGAAAACATGGTAAAATTTCAACACTATAAGGAACTTTTTAGTACCTTTTTTAACACATTCACGACCAAGCCTCAAATCAAAACATCTGCGCGGAACCGAGTAGTCTATAGCTAGTACAAAATGAACCCGGCTATACTGGGTTCTCGGTATCTCGCGAATGTTTTGAAGAACCCGGGAGCCGGGTCCTTGGTTCTGAATGTGTTAAAGCGTAGGGGCCGCTACAAGGGGTCATGAAACTTTATCCATTACCTGTTTATGCCTTCACCGTAAAGTTATATTCTTATAGGTTCTGGTAGTAAGAGATGTGTTATGTTAGATAATATCTAAAACAGTTAAAATTGTATGTAACTCCCCAAAATGTTACAAATTAGTCGATTAGCCTTTCTAGCGTGGTACTAATCAATACTTTCATTTCAGAGCGAATTATTGTGGTTACTGAAATAATCGGCAAATCTCTTAAAGAGTGCAAATCTAAATTTTCCTATGGAGAAGTAAAGAGCATTGCGTTCCAAGTTGCTAAAGCACTTTCATACTTACATGAGCAGGACATAGCTCATAGGAATCTGTCTGACGATAACATTTTCTTGGACCATAATGGGAGAGTGAAACTATTCAATTACGGCATGTATTATATGACTGGAGGTGCTGAGGAGGTGCCGTTTCCACTTGGGTATGCGTGAATAGTAGCGAGAGCAAAAATAAGATGTTAAGAGCCACTTAACTTATTATGAAGAGGTTTCTGTGTTGTATTTGGTTAGAATAACACTTCTCCTTTTCTTCTGTGGATGTTTTAAGTGACTAAGGAAGTTTTGGTATGCTTTAAGCTACAGGCTAGCAACTATACTTTAGACGTTTAGGTACTTAAAAGATAGTAAACAATCTTGACATGTCTTTTTATTGAAATACACAGTCTAAAAATGAAAATCGTTACACTATACAATTCAATTATGAAAGTAAATGATTTTTTCATACCTAAATTGTAAAATGTAAAGATTTTGATTTATAAAGTGTACATTTAAATAAAAAGACACGTCAAGATTGTTTACCATCTTTTAAGTACCTAAAGGTCTCTAGTATAGTCATTGTTCCTTTTTCGACTGTTTTTAAACCTAAAATTATGATAGAAGTGGCAATGAAAATGTAATGAGTCAATACTGGAATAATCAAAACAATTTTGATTTTCAAGTTAGATGAAAGGCAATGAAAGATGAATAACAGGTTGCTAGCTTATATTGCCTACAAATATCCCTACCATAAACTATTTCCTTATACAACATCCATGTGAGATATAGACAAGTGTAATACCTAACCCCAGTCTTTCCCTATAGTTGCTAAAAATGTCCCCGAAATGTTAATCATGCCATTAATTACTGAATTGCATTAATTTATGTAAGATTTTATACTTCCCACTGCCTCTTTTGGGAATACTATGGGGCACTTTCAGTCATCACATTGTTGTGTCATAGCATCATGGTAAAATTCACTTCACTTTTTGTCCTTCATTTTAGTCTTCCGAGGTACCTAAGTCCAGAAACTATACTGAATGGAGGAGGTCCAGCAGCAGACTTGTGGTCATTTGGAATTATTCTCCTAGAGCTTTGTATTGGCAAGCTATGGGCAAACCTAAAGCCGGGTCCCATTATGAGGAGAATCCTGACGCTCACACATGCTGCAAATCCTGCGGAAAGGATTGCAAGAGAGAATGATTTATATGATGCTTACAAGGTACTGTTATTTAAAAACTGTTTATAAAATTAAAACAAATGCAATGCAATAATAAATAGATAAGTACAAAAAAAGGATGTATAATTATAATTAGGGATTTTTTCTGGAACAATGCCATACAATAGTTGGAAATCAACTATTTGATAGATAATACCCCTATTTTTCGTTGTTAGCTAGTGATTATTTCGAATAAAACATACCTATATTGTTTTCAGCAAGTACCAGAAGACCTTAGAAACATTATTGGAAAGTGTCTCAAAATGTATCCAAGCGAACGGGCAACATTTGCCGAGCTTGTTGAAGATATGTCTCAAATGGATATAAAGTTGCCAGAAGAGAAAAAGCCGCCTAGGGGCCTCATGGGATTGAAACTGCAGTTCTTGTACCATCTGTGGCAGTTGACCGGTGGAGATATACAGGCCGAGTTAAAGAAGAATGGCTTGATTAAAAACAGCCCCCCTATATTGTCTATGCCTGTGTAAGTATAAATTGGCATGTTTATTTGTGTGGAAGTCTCCAGTAGAGAGATTTATCTCCAGCCAGATGTCATGCTTAGACTGTCCACAGAGATAAAGTTGGAAGTTGTATTTATGCAACTGATCATCGAAACTTTGTTAGCGCGGAGTAGAGAACTTTGACAGTTGTTAACGTTTGTAGGAGAAGTTGCTATTGGACGACAGGTGGTGCGGTTGGGCGATCGCGGATCCCGGTTAAAAGGGGCGCCACATGAACCCCTTTGTAGTCTATCGCTATTGCCGATAGTGTTAAAACTGGCACTGGTGGATTAAACGCCACTTTATGCTCCTCTCTTAACTCCTCCCACACGTTTACATGTTACCCAGACATGTATGTATGTATGTATGTATGTAACTCTTTATTGTACAAAA
>BHDV01016566.1:11258-23253 GCA_005406045.1 Adoxophyes honmai | reverse complement strand
GGTATATAAAACAAATTTATAGAATGTGAGCGTATATAATATGAATATTATATCATATGTTTTTATATCATATATTACTTACCCTGGCAACGCACATGCAATTCAGTATAATTTAAGTTTAAAACTTAGTAATTAGACACAACACATGGAATAGTAATTTTTATCTTTTCTAATTTAAATGATTGAAATAAATATCAAGGTAAGATTAATCACAAAGTAAACATACGAAAAATAAAAGTGCTTAAAAGTAATCAATTCATTTTTGGTTTTGTCTATATTAGCATTAATATCTAACAGTATATTCTTAAAATCAATTAATGTTGACATACCCACCATATTTTATGCTTAACTACATTATACATTTAAGGCCGGCCACATACATACGGAATTCCGTTTCGGAATCTCGATTCGGAATCTCGAATTGGACTGTCCGAACGCACTAAATCCATACGACATCTATGATCTATGGGCCAGCCACACACAGACGGAAGCTTTCGGAAGCGGAATTGGTTTGTATGGATTGACTGCGTTCGATTTTCCGATTCGAGATTTCGAAACGCAATTATTCCGAATGTATGTGGCCGGCCTTAATCTGCATGATAATTATATTTTTATCGACAAAAAAATCGCGCTCATCGGACAACACTACACGTTCGAAATGTAAAACGAAAACCAAGTATGGAATACAATGAGAGCGAGCAGCGCGGCGACAGCGGGCTTCTCTTTCTAACGTCTCGCCGTGGCGGCAACCGGCAAGTTGATCTGATATCGAAGGAAGGAAGGAACATTTTTGGGAATCGTGCAGTGAAGTTTAAACTTCTAAAATGAGGAGGGAAAGGGAAGAGAAAGTTTTATACACTATAGACTAGACTCGCTTACAATTAGTTACAAGGGATTGCATAGGAACAAACGTCTGTCACGTCTGAACAAATAGGTAAAATCAAGTTTATAGGTATATCTTTTACCTACCAAGTTTCAACCTTATTAACAAAATTCACCACGCCATTCGAGTCACTTTCCTTTTTACAAACAAGATTTGAATTGAAGAGAAGTAGGAAAAATACTTGTACTTAGTTCATTTAATTTGGTAACTAACTAACTAAGAATTTTCAAAAAATAAACTTAAAACTGTCCGTTCTATGTAGTACCTAATAAACGCCATCTAGTGAGCTTACTCAGAGCTACGTACGTTGTTTCCTTGGTAAGTTGAAGCGTCCAGCACAAAACGTTGCGGTTGGCACAAGTTTCGGTAGATGGCGATTTTCACCAAATAATTATTTTGAAACATTTCAATTTTACGAAGAAATATTTTACACGTTTTCATTTAGTGTTCTGAATGTGTGTTTAAATATTTGGAGTGATTATTTTGTTAGAGCTTTGCTGGTAGGTACCTATGTCGGATTATGTGTTATGGTTATGATTATGATTTATCATTATAATGTGTCATGTTATATTCGCTCTTATCAAAATTGCTACATTAAATAAATACCTATGAAGTATCACATATTCGCTAGCGGTTCTTTCAGAGCTGTACAAAACATTAATTAAAAATAACATACACAAGTACATCACGCCTGTATTCCCACACGGGTAGGCAGAGCACACAAAATGCACACACGAAAATGCAATACACAGACGAAACGACATCCACGGAAGAAATGGAGAGGTGTCATTCTAAACTCGACACCACACAGAATTTAGGTTACAAGTCAGATAAAAGAGGTACTTTGGTAGCGAAAGGTTGCTAGCCTGTCGCTTAAACTTTAAGCTATCTTTCTCAGTAGCTTCTTAACGATATCTAAGTATGTACACTGAAAATAAATCTCTAAACCAGACTGGCTATTCACAGTAAATCCTTTAAAATTTCTTGATACAATCAAAGACAATTATAATATTGACAATGGCATGTCAAAACTTCACTCACAAACTGACAAACTTCCAAAAAAATTGTTCAATACCAACCAAAAATGTTCTGCAATCCCATGTCTTTTAAATAAAACATTAAAACCGAAACAAAAACAGAATGGAAACTTGAAACACTAAAGTAAAGAAGACACCCCATCGAATATCAAGAGATCCTATCAAAATGGATTCCTACGGGAGAAGGTCTAGGAACCGAAGAAGATGCCATTCCCAGAGTTTCGCCTCAGTATCACATCAAGAGGAACAGCCAAGAGCTGGTATTACTATACTCGGCAGTATACAAGGCCTCTTCATAATGGCGAGCCTACTTGCGCTCATCTACATGATGCTCGAGTATCATTGCCAGACTTGCAAGGACAACTGTGACTTGAAGAGGATTTCGAAGAGTATTGATGATACGATGGTGAATGTCCAATCCATGCTTAGTGTCAACCAAGGACGATCCACCCTCAAAAATCCCACTACGTCTAAAGCCAAAAATTGGAGCAAGAAAAATCCTAAATGACGTCTATGTAGTTTTATGTGAATTCTCAATCTAACTGGTTCATGAATAAATAACTATTCCCTTAAAGAATCTTTGTTATTTTGGTGGAAGTTAATGATAACCCTTTTGTTTTGCAGAAAAAGATTAAAGTTGTGCAAGAGAAATACCAAGTGTTAGAAGGCAAAGTGCAAACATGCTCGCAAGAATTACCTAGAATAGAGGGACAAGTACAAACATTGGAGGCGATTATTAAGTTGATAGAAAATGGAGAATTTGGACACGGTGACAATTATAATTGCAGTCCTCTGCCTAAAGTGAGGCTATACATCAGTCGCAGTCGTTTGGTCCACAATGATAATTACCCTCTGAAAAACAGCACTAAATCTATGAACATCTCTAAGACGCTTAGTAACTGTCAACATTCAATGAAAATCAAAACGCAAAAGACTATCCAATAAAATATAATTTTAGATGTATGTTTTTTTTCTGAGTAAACTTTTTATTAACATAAGTTTTAAGTAATCTGTCAAACCGTTGAAGAGTTCACACTCAAGCAAGTGTGAACTCTTCAACGGTTAATAAATTTTATTGCGTGGACATTTTACGAATAACATATAATAAAATAATAATATAATACAACATTTAACACTTTAACTGTCCCAAGGATATTTACTATCCCAACACCAAATATCCAAAGTCGTCGGTATCAAACAACTGAGTGAGTTGACCTATCTTTCATTGTCCCTCGCTTACGCCACTGTCATGGGTCGCTAAGTCCGTGCATTACATGTAATGCACAAATGTATAGAATCGTCTATTTCTGACGTCACGTAGACGTGGCAGACCTAGTTTGACGGTGCATTACATATATATGCACGGACAATCAAGCGTGTAAGTACTGATATAAACTGGTGCATTATATATCATGCACGGACGTACCGAGCTAGGTTTTCAGTGTTTTACATATAATGCACGGACATTCAAAGTGTTAAAACCGACTTGCATAAGTGTGTGTACAAGTTTTCAGATCAATTGGTATCGGGGAAGTAAAATATTCGTAAATGTAACATGCAAGATAATATAATAACAGACAAAAATACAAAGTTATAGGTGAAAAAAAAAACTCGTAAAAATCAAGAGCGTTTATTGTATTGATTGACCAAACGGGTTAACAATTTTCACACCAACAGAGCAGGGTAGAGAAGATCATCCGTTATACTGCAGTTGTAACATCTATGGATACAACTTGACATTTTTTTAGGGACTTTGCCTAAACGGTTCACTAGTTCAATGGAGCTAAAAGGACAGGATCCGGGTGCTATCGTCGACATGTTCTTAACAGGTTGAACTTTACATTGCTGCATAAAATCTTCAACTGCTTTCTCAAAATGCGTGCTTATGTCTATCAGGTTTCTAGCTTCCACTTCAGCTTGTGCTTGTTTTACTTCTTGCGATTGGACTTCCTCATCCTGTTTAGATATTGAGTTTGACTCCTTCTTTGGAAGTTTTTCCGTTTCTAACTTCGATGATATTTTTTTAGCAAGTTTATTTGTGTGCTTGAATTTATCTTCTACAGATAAACTTTGCAGTTCCTTGTAAAGATGGTCGTATGCATTGCCAATATTGTTTACGGCATCCTGTGAATCACAAACGTTGTTATTGACATTATTACGATATGTTATAGCATGAATTTAAGGCCGGATAGCCCAGTGGTTTGATCCCTTGACTACGGATATTGAGATCCCTAGTTCGATTCTTGGTCGGAGCAGTTATTTGTGTGATGATGATGAACACGAATGTTTGTTCGCAAGTCTTGCGTGTTAAATTTGTGTTTCTGTGTGTATTTATCGATAAGTATATTTTAATCGTTGGCTAGAACCCATAATACAGGCTTTACCTAGTTTGGGATTGGGTCAAGATCAAATGTCTTACTTAATTATTACGTCGTTACCTTTGAAATTGGCGTTTTGTATGAAGATTTTCGTAACATTTGCGTTTTCCATACTAAGTATTTTTACATTTATATAGCAACCAAAAATGATAGCGTTATAAATCTTATGTCCATGTTTAAAAACACTTATAATCTAACTATGAGAATCAATTTTAATAAAAAAAATAGATAAATTAATTATTGCAACCAATTACATACAAAATTCCGGAAGCATCGAAAAACTTGATTTTCAAAATATTTTTTTGTGGCTTTATTAATACAATTCTTTGGATTTATGACAGTTAAAATTTGCACGACGAAGGCCAAATCTTTTGTAATAATGGACTAGGTAATATAATCTTTTATGTTATGAAAGTTGCGATGGTTAGAAGCATGAAAGAAAAATCGCCAATTTCATAGGTAAGGACCCAATATTAAAATCACGACAAAGGCAGTAAAGATCGCAGTGCCTGTGCTGAATGTCCATCAATCAGACATAGCATGTATGGAAGTTTGCCTCTTTTTTTACTAGCATTATATATTTGGTTATTATGTTCTTAATGTTCCCCGTGTGGTGCCGGGTTAGAATAGCACCTCCCCCTTTCTTCCCGTGGGTGTCGTAAGAGTCGACTCTGGGAAAGGGTTAGTGTATTGTGGGCGATGGGCTAGCAACCTGTCACTGCAATATCACGTTTAATTATCTGGTTACCCTGAAATTGCTAAACGTGGCACTGGATTTTTGAATTCATGTGCTCTGCCTACCCCTCTTGGGAATACAGGCGTGAGGATATGTATGTATGTATGTTCTTAATGACAATGATCAATATGGAGAAAATTTCAAAAATCTGAAACCATATCATAAATTAACGCTAATTTAAGATAGGCTCGTGACTATTTAAAACTAATAACATTTATCACAGTTCGTGATTTTGTTGCATTCGGAATGATAACTTAACGGATTCACATATTATAGTGTACCCAATTAAGATGATTTCAAATATAATATCCGTACCTTTAGAGTATGCAAGCTTGCCTTCATATTGGTCAATTCCTTCTGAAGCATGAACCTCTCCCAAAAATTTGTGGCCATGTGGCCTACCACCACGACCATACCAACTAGCATTAGTGATTCGGCAATTATAGTTTTCATTGATTTTGGGCGAGGCATTTCGATTTTTATTTTATTTTACACCATTATTTAAGAAGTTACTTCAAATTTTGCATAATTTTTACAATTCACAAATAAACCACGCTACGCTAAATTTAAAAGGTTACAGAGAGAAATACAGATTTTTTTTGTGTCAATCTATAATCAAAGTTGTCATTGTTTTGTCAGTTTTGTCATCAAGAAGTTGTCAAGAAGATCCATAGATCCGTTACACCCATAACCAGAACAGTTTTTTTCCCAGGCAGCTCGTTTTCTGTCCACAAAACGCATATGCTACATAAAAGTATACGGTCACTGTTTTGTGCCTATTATATTACCCCTGGTCTTAAATTAATAGTTACGAAATAATTATGAAGCCAGTCTTATAAAAAAATATACTTAGTAAGTACATATTTGTCATATCTACGTTGTACTTTACTCGTATCTCCTTGCGTTACATTGTTTGAAAATGAAAACTATGTACCTACTTGAGAAAGGGTTGAGGCTCAGCGATAGATACGCAAACACAAAATCACGCCTATGCTCCCTAATGGGGTAGGCAGAGCACACGAACCGTGACATAAGCAAACCCATGATTATGACTACTTCAGGTTTCGCAGCCACTTCTATTTGAAATGTAGGTTTAAAAACAGATGGAAGAGATAGTAAGTATAATAGTGACAGGTTGCTAGCCTGTCGTGTAAAGCATACCTACCTAAACTTGTTTCTTAATCGCCCCTTAAGACACCCACGGGAAGAAAGGGGATGTGCTATTCTAACCCGGCACAACACGGGGTATAGATCCAAATAAAACACATGAAATTTCAGTTTTATGATGAAGATGCTACAGTTTTATTGTCAGTCTTGGTCGGAGGAGAGGTCGCCTCCGGAGCTGTCTTTTTTAGCATCGAACGAGTGGGTGTATACGTAGGACATGATGGCGATTTCCTGGAAAAATAAGAACATTTGTTATCCCTGTCGACAGGTATTGGGTAAAGCCAAAGATACATTAGGCAACATTTGTCGTGCGACATGTCGAGCGATGTAGCGCGACTTATATCCGCGTATATACACGTGTCGCGCGACAAATGTCGCCTAATGTATCTTTGGCTTAACAGGTTACTTGTAAAACATCAACAACCTCGCGAGACTAGGTAGACATCAAAAAACAACAAATTTTTTGTTCTAGAGTTTTGATAGTTTAGATAGTATCCGCACCGTTTTTGACGCATGTTCCACACACTGCTGCTCAAAACCGTTTAGGTTCACTTGGTCCACATTCCCATTTCGTTCACATTCCCACTTCGTCCAAAATCCCACTTCGTCCGCAATCAATTCCCAATTTGACCACTTCCCATTTTGTCAGCATTCCCATCTCGTCCACTTCCCGTTTTGTCAAGATTCCTATTTCGTCCATATTCCTATATCGTCCACAATCCCATTTCGTCCACAAACAATTCGTCTGCATTCTCATTTGGTCCACATTCCCAGTTCGTCCGCATTCCCATTTCGTTCACATTCCCAAGATACCCACAGCCACAACATGAAAAATTCAATGGAATTGTTTAAAACTTTGCTCTATGAACATACTAAATGTTATCGAGGGTAGAGGTGAGCAAAAACTGCATTGGCTAGAAATGTTGACGAAATGGGAATGTTGACGAAATGGGAATGTTGACGAAATGGGAATATGGACGAAATGAGAATGTTGACGAAGTGGGAATATGGACGAAATGGGAATGTTGACGAAGTGGGAATGTGGACGAAGTGGGAAGAGGACGAAGTGGGAATATGGACGAAATGGCAATGTTGACTAAGTGGGATTTTAGGCGAAGTAGGAATATGGACGAAATGGGAATGTGGACGAAGTGAACCTAAACGCTCAAAACACGCAGCCGCATCGTGACGTTCCCCATACGAAAGATTTTTGACTTGAATCTCCCAAACCGATGGCTGATTTTTAATCAGCGGTGTGGAGTACTTGGGTCAAAAACGGTACGAATACGATGCGTCACTCCGATTCTGTACCGTTACCGTTTTTAAGACTGCGATTCCACCAAAGATGTGCGAGGTAATTAGTCACGGCGCCAGGCTGGGTAACGAGGAGGTGTAACGGTGTGAAGGGTTCCACCAAAGATATGCGAGGTAGCTGAGCGGTGCTAGGATGTGTACCTGTCCTCGCTTAGCTTAGCTTTGGTGGAAACAGTACAGCGGAGCGAGGTTTTGTGTTGGCCGACGGACGCGAGCGTAGTCACTGGACAGTATCTTAAAGCCCTAACAGACGACCAAATTTGGTTTGGTCCGAACCACGAACTTGGTTGTCTCCAAACCAAATCTCCGAACAAATTTTCGGCCAACCGCTGAACACACGTTCGAATTTGTTTTGGAGCCAACCAATTTCGTGGTTCGGACCAAACCAAATTTGGTCGTCTGTTAGGGCTAATACAGTCTCACTCGTAACGAACCGGAATCCTTGCTACGCATCCTCGCACCGCTCAGCTATCTCCCACACTTAGCCAGATGCAGTTTCGCTACACATTCCTCGCACACATATCGTTCTCTTCTTTTGTACGTAAAAAACCTCGCTCCTCTGAGCTGTTTCCACCGAACTAAGCTAAGCGCGGAAAGGCAAATTAAGCGTTTTTATTGGTTAATGACAAACACATTCCTAGCAACGCATCCTCGCACATCTCTGGCGGAAACGCGGCCTTAAGCAGTGGTGTGGTTGTAAATTTATTTTATGTCGGTTACGTACTTTATGTGAGGCGTTGTGATGAGGACAGAAGATTTTGCGAAGGAAACCGATTTTTTCGTTGACTTTGACTGGTTCCGATTGAGTCGTGCGTACGCGGCTGTTGGTGCAGACTGAAAGGTCCCGTGTGGATTTTGACTGCAACAATGTTAGCGTCTTTGAAGGTCCGACCACACCGCAGCTTAAAATCCGGTCACGATCCGGAATCGCAGTGTCGCGTCGTATTCGCACCGTTTTTGACGCATGCTCCCTACACCGCATGCGTCAAATACGGTGCAAATACGACGCAAAACTGCGATTCCGGATCGTGACCGGATTTTAAGCTGCGGTGTGGTCGGACCTTTACTCTCAAAGGGACATAGATAAGCTTGTCTCTTTTTAACTTGTTACTGTAATGATAAGCGGAAAATCTGGTAATCTAATGGAACTGTTGAAGTGTTCACAATTCTACATAGGTAGTAGTGAAATAAAATGTACCTATATGCTTACATTTTAGTATCAAGATTACCTCGACGTGGTTCGGGCCAATTTGTGACCCATCATCGGGGGAAACGCCACGGCAGCAGCAGTCTCTGCGCGACTGCTTGGGGCAACTGACAGCGGCTTACAACTACCTACCCACAAACCCACATTTTCACCATCACGTTTACTATTATTGCCCAACGTCGGGTAGCACACAATATAACAATATCTGTCTCTAAAGGCCAATAGCCAAAAGGCAATATTGACCACAGACTCAGTACGAGTGTTAGGAACAGTTTGCTCCCAATGTGTTATGATTACGAATTGGCCCGAAACATGTCCAGCTGATATAAAAAACCAGCCAAGAGCGAGTCTAGCGCAGGAAGGGTTCGGTACCATTGACAAGGTACATGAATGGTAACTTGCTGTTCACGACGGACGGACGGACAGCGATCGAAAGTCTGAGATCGAATTAGAGATCAAAAATTTAAACAAACTTGCTACCTATTGTTATGAACCAATAAACTAAAAGTAGTTAAAAAAATAATACAATTAATACAATTATATCAATCAGTAACAAAAAAGGTTGACTACATCTGGAATGTCACTTTGATATTAACAGTTGTTTGTTTACATTTTTGATCTCTAATTCGATCTCACACTATAATCAGGTCTCGTTTTCACCGTTTGGGTACGGAACCCTATACAGTATATCCGCTTTTTTCCTATGAGTGAGTTTCATGGTAGTCTTAGACTATCCTTACACTTTTTTACACAAGTTTACGTAAGTAGGGACACAGCTATAAGTTAGACTGAGAAAGCGATACCCATCTCTCTTTTTAGTAGATAGTTCCGTCCCTCTTCACGCAAGTCTACGTAATCTACGTAGTAAGCAAAAAATCAAATAATGCATTGGATGTATTAACCTAATACTAACAGTTTCCGTACTGTCGTCCTTCATCGAGCATCTGAGGTAACAGACGTCGTTCGCGACTGTTAGACAAGCCGCCTCTGCCCGGCCCACTTCATTCTGTCAAAAACATACCAAAAGCTCAAAGTCAGATAGAGTCAGAGTCAGAAAGCATCTTGAATTGAATGATGATGGTGATAATTATGGTTTCCTCTGTGGTGTTAGGCTTAATGTAACAGTTCCCATTTTTTTCTGTAGATGTCGTATATGCATGATTTCCACCAAACGGCCGGAATCGGAAAGAATTTTATGGTCTTTAAACCAGGGATCGTTACCGGTATTACTAAAAACTAAAATATCTCCTTTAATTTGGATTTTTAGCTTGGTATTCCTTGATAGTATTTAGGTAAGCCTACAAAAGTACGACATTAAATGAAAAAGTTCCAATAACATACAATAACAACTGAGATACCGAAATTGAATACCGGTATAAATGTATGAAAATAATACCGGTATTCGATCCCTGCTTTAAACGATACTGGACCTTACGGCTACTGTGTTTAAGTCTACATTACCTTATTTTTGTATTCCGTGGTCGCGGGTGACGTACCTATGTCGCCTAGTTTTTGTACGCTGCTTGGTAATGTAGACTTAAACACAGTGACCGTAAGGTTCAGTATCGTTTAAAGACCATAGAATTCTTACCGATTCCGGCCGTTTGGTGGAAATCATGCATAAAAGGCAACTAAGAATATAGGTTTAAGATCCAAACGCACTGGCAGCGGTTGTGGAGCGTTGCGTCGTGGTGGCGAGATTGTACGAAGGAAACGCTTATTTCCTCGCCGGCACGAAGTGGGCGGTCGCTCGTTTGATTTCGAATATTACAACCAATTCTCTGACGCTAACGCTTCATAGCCACATCCAGCATGATTTCAGGTTTATAGCAGATAGAAGAGGTATTATATAGTGACAGGTTGCTAGCCTGTCGCCTAAAGCATACATGTAAACCTAACCTTGGGCGCCTCTTACGACACCAAATACCACATATGCCGCTAAATAATTATAACATCAAAAGTGTTCATTCAACCAAACGTGAATATTTTTTTTTATTGGAAAATCACTCTTAGCTCGCGAGTAAATATTTTTTCACACGAGAAAGCTGGAAAGAGCGCATTATATCAAGACTGAAATTTATTCTCGTTTAATTCAACTCCAAATGGTTCGACTCATAACTCCAAAGATCTCAATTTGTCAACTATCACGTGCCTCTCAATCACCTTGGACCTTTACTTATTTGATTTAGGTAGTCTGTGTTCCGCCCGCTTACCCTATCAATTTAATTATGGCTGCCGCGTACGTATAAATTCATTAGGTAGGAGCCAGTATAGCTTTACTACGTGTTTCATGTTACAGTTCAGATTTAGCCCAAGGCGAGTTGCAAGAGCACATTGAACGTATGTAGTTAATAGTAATGGACGATGGAAGATGCTCAGTCTTGAGGAAGGAATAGGATTAGAAAGACTAAACCTAATCTACGGCTGATAGGTTCTCCGCATGACAACCAATAGGCCCACTAAGGATCTTTCCCAATGATCAATCTAAGGCATTCCCAAAGTGGGCGATAACGCCCCCTTGTGGGCGCTGCAGGCCTTAAGGGGGGTGGTAAGAGACTCAGAAAAAAATGGGGATATAGGGTGTTATACTGGTTTTTAAGTAGGTGAAAAAATGGGGGGCGCTAAAAAATAATTTATTCTCAAAGTGGGCAGTAGACAAAATAAGTTTGGGAACCTATGATCTAAGGGTACCTACACAGTCATGCATAGAGACATCAGTCCCCTTAGCACGACATGGCGCGAGACTGTACTTGTCACTGTCTAACTAGAGAAGTTAGAAAGTGATGGGTAGACTATCACGCGACTAGAGCGTGTTGTTGTGCTAAGCCTACAGGCCTGTATTGGCAAATGGGGTAGGCAGAGCGACACGTTATATAAACAAATTCGTGACTGTTTAGTTTTGTGGCTGCTTCTACTAGAATTTTAGTTTTTCAGTGAGATTAACGAAGTATCGCGTGGTAACACCCCTCCATTGCTTCCGAGGATGTCGTAAGAGGCGATTAAGGAAATAAGTTTACGTATGCTTAAGGCCACAGGCTAGCAAGCTGTATTAAGACTACAATAGTATAGATAGGTCAACTTAGTTGTGCGCGCGGCGCTATGTGTGCGTGCGCTTGTAAATCCACAGATTTCAATTGTATGGCACTCATCACCTCACTGCCACTGCATACAAACTGTCATTCCATACAAATGAAATCTGTCTATTTACAAGCGCACGCACACAGCGCCGCGCGCACAACTGAGTTAAACTATTAGTAAAGGCCCTGATCGACA
>BHDV01016521.1:226220-251330 GCA_005406045.1 Adoxophyes honmai | reverse complement strand
TGGCAAGGAGAATACAGTGCATTATATTAATTTAAAAAAAAAACTAAAAACTCGAAAAAAAAAATTAAAAAAAAACTTTTAATTAAAACGATTTTATATACATTGATTAGACTAAAATAAAACCGTTTTACTTAAAAGTTTTATTTTTTATTTTTATATAAACTGGTAACAGCTTCTGCCATTTCTAATTATGACCAGTGATCGTTTTCTTTTCGCAATTTTGCGCAGCATAGTAGATTATGCCTTTTTTCAAACATTTCTAGAGAAATGACTAGTTAAAGTTAATTTTTATGAGCATACAGATTTGAAGCTTTTATGCAGCATTACTGCTTCAAAATTACTGAAAAAATTACGATCATTTATAATGAGCAACAACCACTTATAGCAAAATAAACAATATCTCCCAGTGTTGGATGGAAATCTTACAAGTATCAAGCATTGTATCTGTTTTAAGAAATTCTTATTAGTCTTTTGATCGCCCGCTCATTTGAGTTTATATTTGACTTCTATACAGGGTGAAACTTTAAGGGCCAGCCAAACTTGCGTAGTGACTTTATAAAAACGCATTTATCTCACCATCTGTGGCAGTTACTCAAAGCTGTGGCACCTGATTTAGGGTGTATCCTTACTATCGATGCAGAATCGGCAATTGTCGATTGAAAAACGATTAACATCCATAAAACAAAAGTTAAACGTCATGGTGCTCCGCGACCATCCATTAGTCAGTCTAGAGCTGAGACTGACTAAAGTCTGGTCGCGGATCACAGAGTAATACGAGCTTTAATAGCGACGCTTACAGGTTATTTCTCTTCGATTCAGCGTCGACAGGCAGTGTGGTCTCTTCGTCGGACTGTCGATGGTAACGCAGTCAATTGTTTATACAAATATGAAGTGAGGGTTGGCGCAGCAGTGGCTCCGCTTGTCGGGGCTCCCAGCCCGCTGCCACTTTCCACGACAATGTGGAGCCACCAGGGCGTAGAATCGCGTCGTGTGACCAGCCACGCCGTGGCCTCCGCATCGCCATTTTAGATCGCGACGGAGCGCCGCTGCCTCGCAGAGCACGCATACTTTTTCTCCTAGAAATAAAAATTGGTTAGTCACGTTTGAGCTTCTACAGTACTCGGTCACAAAGTTTGCACATCGTTCTTCTCGGATAGTTCTGGCTTTGTAGAGCGTAGTCTCTCTCTGCGTTAGGTGATGCATAGTGTCTCTTTCTAAGAACCGATGTGCTATCTTTGTGGCTGGGTGCTGTACGAGTGTAAAAGCGAGTAAAAAGCCCGCACAATTATATTAAACAATTTTTCACTGCACGTTAAGTTATAATTATGCACGTTGGAATAAGACGCTCTTAGCTACTTTCTTCAAATAAAAAAATATTTACTTCCGAGTAAAGAGTGTTTTAATCCAAGACTAAAATTTGATAGTTGCTTTTACCTTCGTTTTACTTTTTTAGCATTTCACCTTGAACTAAGACAACTCGAGGACTATTCGAAGTCAGAAAACTTAGAAAATAAATTTAGATATCTCTATCTCTAGATATATCTCTCCATTTCTTCCGTGGATGTTCTGTTTTATCTTTATCAGATGATATCATAGATATTCATCAGAGTCGACTCTGGGAAAGGGTTAGTGTATTGTAGGCGATGGGTAGCAACCTGTCACTGCGATATCACGTTTAACCATCTGGTTACTCTGAAATTGCTAAACGTGGCACTGGATTTTTGAATTCATGTGCTCTGCCTACCCCTATTGGGAATACAGGCGTGATAATATGAATGAATGAATGAATGAATCATAGATATTATGTTTAGACCTAAAATGTGGCTACATAATTTTAAACGTCCTGCTTACTCCAATTGCGTTTACCTACATATACGTATGTGTATAACATAGATTGAAATTTAGGGTGAGGAACAAGTGGTTGATAAAAACATGAATTAATGATATAACGCGGATAAGCAGCCATTCATAAATTACGTAAAATATGGGATTTTTGACCTTCGTCCCTTGTACCGCGTTTTATCTCAGTTAGCTCCCCTCCCATGACGTCATTCCTGAAAAGTCCCTAATGATAACGGTTCGCTCGCTCTTCCTTTACATTATTTATGTTTAACGTACTTTTAATGTTTTTACCCATCAGGGTTGAAAGATTTCAATGCGATTATAATAATAGGCTAGCCGATTAATATATCTGTTTATGGAATATTTTTAATCACATACATACAATACATACATACGTATAATATCCTCACGCCTGTATTCCCAAGAGGGAATACCAGTGCCACGTTTAGCGATTTTAGGGTAACCAGATGGTTAAACGTGATATTGCAGTGACAGGTTGCTAGCCCATCGCCCACAACACACTAACCCTTTCCCAGAGTCGACTCTTACGACACCCACGGGAAGAAAGGGGGAGGTGCTATTCTAACCCGGCACCACACGGGATACTAAAATGACATTGTCGGTTTTGTCCGTTTTCTGCAATTCAAAAATAGTGCAGACTGCAGTTTTGTGCCTCCACTGTCGAAAGCTAACGATGATTAGGTACATAAAATTTAATATCGATTTTTTTGTTTGGTTGATTCCGATAATTACATTTTTCTCGTAATATAACACGAGCAAACTATTTCTATCCAGGGTGCAAATATTTTCCATGATTTCGAAAATACCACTAAACAATAAAAAGTGGTTGTAGGCAATATTTGCGAATTTCACTGTACACTATCAAGTTTTTGGTGTGATTTATTTTGCGTTAAAAAAACCTTTCATTAAAATTGATTATCACCCTATTCATGGCTTTGTGGATGACTTAACAACCTTCAAAAGACAGCTTCATTAAAGCTTATGAGTAATAAATTGTCTATGGCTTAATATGCCCCTTCAGTGCGATTTTTTTTTCATATTTTAAGCTCGTTACAGACAGACAGAGCATCGGTTTATTTTTGTATTTAAGAGGGCGCACACATTTTTTACGAACGTAATATAAGATCAGGTGGGGGAAGAGAAATTCAGGGGCAGGGCAGGGGTAAGAGGCACCACAGACCATAACTCGTCGAGTTATGAGTGATTATGGTCTGTAGAGCCCTCTTATCCCTGCGTTTCTCTTCCCCCACCTGACCTTAGTGGTTTTGGACCAATGTTTAAAAAATCGTGAAATGTAAATTAACTCATATTTAGCCATGAAAAAAATATGGTTAGACTAAACATATTCTGTAAATTTTCAATAAAATTGTTTCATTTGTAATTACATTAAAATCAATGAGAAAAAAAATAAAGTAATGGTTCAACTTTCAAATTATGTAAAATGATATTTGAATAATAAAAACCAATAATTTGATTCATGTAAATCCGTTAATCCCCAGTAGACTATATTGTCTATCAGATAATAACAAGTCTATATCGTTAATGGTAAATTTTAATGGAAAATTTTCAAGTGAAAGACAGCTCTGACGCGTATTTTTGTGAAAACCCTTCAACAAATTGGCTAAGTAAAAGAAATCTGTGTTGCTAATAAAATATTTTTTTCCGTTAATCCCTAGAAAAAGAGTTTATTTATATGTTACAGTAGTTTTTCTTTAAAAACTTAAGGATTTATAGCTTTCTAAAGCATTTGAAAAACATCAAAATCACCGAATTTTGTTTGCACGCTCTTAAGCACCTTACTAAATATAACGAGTACAAACATAGAATAATATTAAGAGGAGTAATAGCGACAGGATGCTGGTCGTCAAAAATATACCTCAACCTACTTCCTTAGTGGCCTTTTACGACATCCACGGAAGAAATGGGGAGGTATTTTCTAAACACGACACAGCGTGGAAAAACAAGGCAATGCGATAACATTGCCGAGCCCACAAAAATGTCGCATTGTTCCGCCATTGCAGGGAGTACAGTCCCTTTATTGAATTCTTCTGGAAAAGTAACGTAATTTTGACATGTTTTCATGCCAGAGACATACCTTCCCGCAGCGCCTTGTAGTCGGAGTCGAGGTGACACGCTTTTGACACTTTTGTCACTTGGAACTCGACGCAGTACCTGTAACAATTTCCGGTCAGTTTATAAAAACATATTGATGGTTTGACGACGGAATGACACAATGTTCTTTTGGTGTACGACATGTAATGTACAGTGGAATCTAGTGACTTCTGTCCCACCGTAGAACGCTTTCACACTAATTGTGCCTACATCTAGTGGTACTTAATCACATTTTTTTTATTACCTCGACGTTTCGACCGCGTTACAGCGACTCGAGACATTTACCTTACATTATCTTTTATGTAAAAATCTCTTATTTGTCGAAATTGTAGCAACGGCACGCGAATTTGATTTGATCTTCTCTAAACTCGTTGACCTATAATTTTAGTGAAATATACACTCAAGTCTTTATATCAAGATTAGCTCGACATATTTTGGACCAATTAGTGACCCATCATTTGGGGCAATGCGCCACTGCTTGACACTAACAGCGGTTCACAATTACCCACATTTTCGCCATCACATTCACTATTATGTCAAACGTCGGACATACAACACTAACAACATCTTCGATTTGTGTCGAGCTAATCACAATTTTGTATTCGTTTCTTTCACGTTTTATGTTTCAATAACCTATATTTTTTCTTTTAAATTCAATACTAAACGCCAACCTCTAAACAGAAACAAAAACTACCACAAGTCAACACTTACATATCCGCGCACCTATTAAAACGAAACAACCATTAGTGTGGGGCGAAATGCCATAAATAACTTTATCTTTCGTCCCGCACTTATTGCAATAAACCTGTGTCGCTTAGCGAAACAATATTAATATTAGACGCGTGGCCCCAAGCCCGCAAATATTTGTAAAAGGGGCCATTTCATGGCGAAAATTCCCCCGGACTTACCGCGAATTTCCGGCCTTGCATATTTACTAGGGATGTTATGGTATGAAAATTCGGATCTAGATGCCACAAAAAAGTTGAGAATGTTATATTAAAATGAAAAAGTTTTCCCGGATCCCGTAACAACTGAAGGTTAATATCTAAATTAGGAAGTTTAGTATGCCTCGTAAGGAAGGAATTTTTAAATAAAATGTTTGAGGTTGTAATAGGTACTATGGGAAAATGTGTGTGGTGCTGTGGTTAGAAGTCGGTGGTAGGGAAAATCTATTTAAACCTCTAGTTACAATTTTCTGAACTTTGCGAATGTTTTTATTGAATTCGTTAAAACAAGATGTTTCCATTCGGAGCTGTCCGAAAGATTTATTCGACACAAAAGACGGGTCTATCTGAGGTTATCCGAAAGTTTTATATCAAATTCGACACAAGAGAGAGTGCCAATCTGAGGCTATCCGAAAGATTTACATCAGATTTGACACAAAACATGCTTTTTTAGAAATGTATGTATGCATGGTTTTTTAGAAAGGGCAGATAGCAGAGGCGACCCGAGAGTTCCATTTTAGTTTGTCTTTTTCTTGACACATACACTTAAAAAATATCAGTAACACTCTTATTGCTCCAAAATGACGCAAAAACAGGGTTCTACACAAAGCCATCCAATAGTATCCAAGTACCAAAATCCTTTGAATGAAACACAAAAAAACGAAAACAGAAACGCCATTGCGAGCTTATCACAAAATATAAACTTCTACGAGTAGTTAACCTTTACGCGAGAGTTGTACATCTCGATTTTGTTTCGGATATTCGTGTTTCGGTTTCGGTTATAGAGTACATCTCTAATGTTGACGGCATTGTCCGGTGGAAGACATGTTTACTCATTAAAACGTCCCAGATTGTGTTTAGTTTGATAACTGTTGAATTTCCGCTTCGAATCAAATTAAACATGATTAATGGTCGTGAGTTTCTGTTTGATAGTTATTAACAATTCCGTTAATATAGTTTAGTATAGAGCCATTGTGAGTAGAATTGTTAATTTTGTGTGAAGTTTCTAAACATTAATACGATTTAAATTCGATTATTAGCATCCTTGTGACTTTAAGTATTTATACTATACATGAAATACATAGATTACATAGACTATTTTTTTTAAGTTTTTCACTCACCTCATTTTAAGGTAACGAAAGTTAAAAAAAATATGCCACTCATTTTCTGAATATCTAATGTTATTATTACCTAAGAATCCACCATGGATTCTCAATTTGTCAAAAATATTTTTAACAGTTTAAATAATTTACTTAATCAAAATCTATCTTGTCAAACTATCTTGTGTAGTGATTTCTTACAGCTTTCGCAGCAAGTAAGTACTCTTTAAAAGGCTACGTAAGGTAAACGTCCCTGTGCTCGACACCGACCCAATACTTGGCACTTGCAATCAAGACAGGTGACAGATGGGTGTCATCTACTGGGCGTTGAGGCGTCGAGCATTGGTACTTTTACCTTACAGTAATGTAGGAGTAAAAAGACTCACTCTCTATGCGAGTTGGACTCGGGGTCATCCGGGTTGCGCAGTCGCAGGTTCTTGCGGATGTCGACGGTCGCGTTGGAGTGCCGGCTGGCGGACAAAGCTCCTGGCAGGATCATTGCCGTCTCCTCTGCACACAGACAGACATACAAGCATCAGTGTTAGGGTTCTCCATTGGAAGGCATAAAGTCATTTGTACTAATTGTTACGCATTTTTAATTGCTTTTCGCCTAAACGGTACCTACATACATACAGTCACGCCTCTTTCCCACAGGGGTAGGCAGAGACCACTTTGTTCCACTTGCTACGATCCTGGCATACTTCTTTTGCTTCATCCACATTCATTAGTCTCTTCATACATGCTCGTCGATTTCGGGTACTCTTGACCTGCCTGTTTCTAAAACGTCCACGATTTGGTCACGGAACGTCCGTCTAGGTCTTCCTCTCCCAACACACCCATTCACACTAAGCGGTGATGGGTTTTATTCATCGGTACTTGAACGTAACGATGAAATAGGTATATAGGTATGATTAATGAAATCTTTAATCACTATTGTTTAACCAATCTTCCGTTAAAAGCAAATACATTACAAAACTATGCGACTATGAAGGGAAAGTATGTTAAATATTTAAAGCAAGAGATTTTCCCCGTAGGGTACATACATACAATCAAATCTGTGTTCCCAAATGGGGTAGGCAGAGCACACGAAACTTGTCATAGACAAACAACGACTATCTCACGCCTCGTAGCGACTTCTACCATAATTTTTGGTTTAAGAATAGATGAAAGAGATATAATAGTGCCAGGTTGCTAGCCTGTCGCCTATAGCATACCTAAACCTATTTCCTTAGATGCCTCTTACGACATCCATGGAAGAAATGGTGCACACTGCTTCCTGAAGGGAGCTTTTTTTAAATAGGTACTCAATTTAAAAATTGAAGAAAATTGCTTTAAATTTTACGCTATCTGTTTCTTTTGAGAGGAACTTATCTAAAGAGGTATTATTAGTTTAGCCACTGACTGGCACCATAAAGAAACAAAACCTTCGACTCCCAAACCCACCTCGTATCGGCACATCACTATCATCTCCGCACCCCTGATGTTCCTGGCAGGCGCGGCGCTGCACCAGCGAGGGACAGTGGCGCCCCCCGCGCGCCGGCGACCGGACCACGCGACGGCTGCGGACCATGCTGCCGGCGCCGCAGTGCGTGTCGCACGCCGACCACTGGCCCCAGGGGGACACCTCGCAGTCGACCACTGGGACAAAGGAAAATTGTATTAATGACATATAAATACATCACGAAAGCTCAAAGTAAGTAAACATTTTTATTGTACACAAGGAAAGAACATGAAATACAAAAACATAATTTACAAATGAAATAGCGGAGTACGAAGGCGTATTTATCCCTAAAGTAAAAACTACACAACATACATAATCTCAAAATTAATGCCCAAATCCACAGCGAACTAAACTGCAACTCTGCAACCTCACTCCGCGCACTACGTCCCCAAAAACCGCTTCAAATTATCAATTCTTAATCTATTCAGCACGTAACCTCGAACATCGACAGTAAAAGCACAGGATGGCCAATAAAAGACGGGTAACTGCAATTTGTCAGCTGTGTCCTTAATGGTGGCATTACGGCGAAGTTACGCTCAACGGAATTAAAGAAATTTTGTCGTTAAAATTGCTGTATAGCGCCTGTTTTATGGGCAGGTAGCCTTCAATATTTATGGGTTGGTTCAGAGTTTATGTCGGCGTGTCAAGCGGCAGCCATAACGCTTACATTTGACAGTTATGGTTTATGTAGGATATGGCTTAACTGTCATAGCGGTAATGTGTCTTGTGTAATTTTTGGTGGGATAAAAGGTTTGGAACTCTTTCTTGTAATTCGGTTTTAAACGCCTCTAATGCTATGCGAGTGGCAGAATGTGGGTATCACTATGTGAGTATTACTACGTGAGTACAACTTCGTGAGTCTCACTATGTGAATATCACTGTGACACCCATATATGGTAGTTTTTTTCATAAACAAATACAATTTCTAGACACTAAATAAATAAATAAGCACACACTTCAGCATATTTGCGAAACAGCACCAATTTTTCGGTTACTCTCTATGCTCGCCGTTTCAACAACGTATAACGTCGCTAACATACTGCGTAAACCAACATATAAACCAACATACAAGCGTGCTTGTTTATAATTGTAGGTATAAAGTACAAGCATTCGAGCCACGTTTTGTACATAAATCTCTTACACAAGCCGCCTTCTTTCCGCGCTGCACGTAGCGATCAATTGGCAACCTGTCTATTAAGATAAATTAAGGTCGTTAATTATAAACGGAGAAGCGGGCTTGTACATTTTTCCGTTTTAACCAAACAATTAGCTCGGATTTTGTGAGGCTTTCTAAAATTTAGCTTACTTTGGTTGGGATCGGCGTAATCACACAAATATTTAAAAACAGTTAATGCGCATGTACCTACATATACTTAATATAATGTTTGTTCACAAAAATGAATATTTAAAAAAGTTTGTATATGTACCTATGTTTGGTACTTCTTCACAGCTAGACGACTGCACCTATAGGTAGGTATTGATGAAATTTAGTACGTAGGAAGTTGACACTTATTGGTTTGGTCATTGGTATTTATTCTGAAAAACTCAGCTATCTCCTGGAAATTGCGACGAACTGATTCTATTCAGGCGGAGTTGCGGGTTACAGTTAGTCGTCATTCATAATTACAACGGCTTAATTGCTTATACAAAAAGGCAATACAATAAAAATACAACTTTAAAAAGAATGAATCAAAGATCGGCGCATAAACCCTAAATCGGGAAACAAAAAAAGAATAAAAAGCTATTCTGAATAGTAACCTGTTTGTTATTGAAAAAACGTTACAGAGGCTTGATTTTTATCATAATTTTGTCTGCGATTCAAAATATTTATTTTATTTTGAAAACCTAAAACGGCACAAAGTTCACCATCCTTGAAAACTAAAAAACCTTACCGTATAACCTTAAATTCCAGCGCAAGACGAACCTTTAATAGCCACAGCCTACGCTCTATTAACGTAATTTACTAACCAATCTTAAGACCTCAGAAAGTCAGCAAATAGAACCGTCCGTAGGCTAAAAGTACCTTTCATCTAGACTCGGATAAATCGTTATTATTTTAGTAGAATCCTCGAATTCCCGATCCTAGAATGACGCCATGTTTAAGGGGGATTTATAGCCGCCTCACGGCGATGGATTCACCGGAATTCCGTGGAAATGGTACAATGTCTGAATTATTTCGAGACTAGCTTAAGTACCTCAGTCATCTTGGGAAGTCGGAATGTTTTGGAGATAAAACTGCCGTGGGAAGTTACTTGGATTGTAATTCGGAAAGCCGAGATCTTGAAGACGCTGTGTAATATGTATAAACATATACACATACATCATCCCTGTATTCCCAAATTGGGGTAAGCAGAGCACACGTAACCCTGCGTAGACTACAAGATGACTCTTACATCTAGATTTCTTTTAAGATTTTAGCTGACGGGCATAATAGTGACAGGTACTGGGATGTAGCCTGTCGCCTAAAATATACCTAACCCATAATTTCGCAGTGTATGGTAGGTATGCCTTACATACCACGAGACTATCTTTTTCTATTTTTTTACAATTCTTTTTTGTAGGATGACAACGAGACAATGAGGCTTGAAAGCTAGTTTTGTTCCTAATGCTGCCACCTTAAGGGCTAAACATTCCTTAATCACCTCTTACGACATCCACGGCAGAAATGGAGAAGTGTCAATTCCGACACCACACAGGATAGTGAATAAAATTACTCTCAAAACACATGACACGAGTAAAAGAAAAACAAAGCGTCCCTTTCTGCATGCATGAGGCTGTTTGCGTTAATTTGCTCGTTTTGCAACTCTCTCAAGTTCCCACTCCCTCCCAGTTTTGCGTGGGTGTAGCTGTAAGCTCTAAGTGACTGTAAGTGCTGGAATATGTAGCGGGATTACTGCACTCGCGCTTCACAGCACTCGTTTGCTTGGTTCCTGCTATCTTTATATTTACCCGTTATGTTACCCGTGTGGTGTCGGGTTTAGAATAGCACCTCTCCATTTCTTCCATGGATGTCTTAGGAGGCGACTAGGGACATAGGTCAAGGTATACTTTAGGCGACAGCCTAGCAACCTGTCACTATTGTATCTGCCAAATCAAAACCTAAAAAATAATCTAGAAATGGCCACGACATTGGGATTACAGACGTTATGTATTGTTAGCTGTGAAAATCAGTTGTATGGCACATCCCTACGTCGGCCGCGCTGAACGTGTCCCAACACTATACTTTGGCACTTTTGACGTCTGGTTGCAGGTCTTCTCGCAGTCTATTGTTTCAAGCTAAGTTTAATATTGTAATTGGATTATTAAATATACGATAGTTGGTTTAATATCTGTTTTGTGTTATCAGTATGTAAGTATGTAAACGCTTTTAAAGGAAAAAACAAGATAAGAGACGACAATTAGTTCCTAATCCTAATCCTAAAGAGGTTCCTATCGCAAGCTCGGATTACCTCGGTGAATTTATTTTTATGTCTGTGGGATTAGGCACAGGGTAAGTAGCTATTAGAACACATGAACGGGCTTTCGGGGCCTTAAATGAACCAAATAAACATAACAATTCGTGTCTACCTACACTCCAAACTGATCATTGAAGTGTTATCTAAAAGACTAACACTCGTTGCGATTTTCTCCGCACTTATTTGGCTGTTCAGTATTTTGTATTATTTTTTGTGACATGTGTGTATGTAAGTATGTATGTTTATCAAATTTCTGGAGATACACTACTTCGTAGCGGTCATACGCCGTTATTACAGATGTGAGTTCAATAGGTTTCAGCGTATATCCTAGATCAACATTCCAGATAGGTAACCTAATTGTTTACTGTAAAATGGGGTGAGTGGGGACAAAAATGTTGTTTAAATTTCGTTAGAAATTCATTCAGTAATTTGTAGGTATTTCAGTTTTTTCTTAATTTCAGGTAACATAATCATTATTTTAAAGATAAACACAGAATCACACACAGAAAAGAAAAGAAGACATCCCATCTCACCCCGTAGTTGAAGCGAGATAGGATTTCAGGCTAACACAAATTGCGTTGTATGTACTTTTAGAAAATGGTACTGTGACTCAATGTTTAATACTTAATATTTAATAAACATACTTATATTTATTACTAGCTTCTTCCCGCGGCTTCGCACGCGTTAAATTCGGGCTAACACAGAAGAGATTTCGGAATTATTATTAGGAAGCGCCCGCCAGAATAGCCAGCAGACATTAGATTTTTTCCTACTTTCTCGACACTTATCGTCATATTTTGGAAAATTCAAACAAAATCTTTATAAATTTTAGCCTATGTGCTATTCTGATGTATAAGCTACATTACTGTAAAGTTTCATGAAAATCCATTCAGTAGTTTTTGCGTGAAGGAGTAACAAACATCCATACATCCATCCATCCATACTCACAAACTTTCACGTTTATAATATTAGTAAGACATCCCATCTCACCCCGGTTGGTTAGACCCGTGTGGTGCCGGGTTAGAATAGCACCTCCCCCTTTCTTCCCGTGGGTGTCGTAAGAGTCGACTCTGGGAAAGGGTTAGTGTATTGTGGGCGATGGGCTAGCAACCTGTCACTGCAATATCACGTTTAACCATCTGGTTACCCAGAATTTGCTAAGCGTGGCACTGGATTTTTGAATTCATGTGCTCTGCCTACCCCTCATGGGAATACAGGCGTGAGAATATGTATGTATGTATGTATGTAATATTAGTAAGATTTATGTAGTAGAAACGTATAAAAACCACCTCACCGCTCTATCATCCCTCATCAACCCATTCATAACCCAACCGCCCTCGGAATCCCTACTCACCCCATATTACCGTACCACAGAATACACAAGATTGGTAGAGTTAGGTCAATGCCCTGTTTAATTACTTAGACACTGATTGAGAGTACTTGGAAGATCGCTCGTCAATATCCCAGCAAACATTTTGGTCGTATAATGAAACGTTTATAAGACCTCTAGTTATATAGAAGTTGTATTACAGTACCTTTTCTAACTCTTCGTCAAGTAATAGTGCATTATACGTCCGAATAGTCATATACACTTTTTGTCGTATAATAACGTCGTATAGACGTTCTTTCGACTTTTTATACGACCGTCGTATAATGGTGTCTACGATGACGTCTATAAAACATACTTATATGACGTTTTCGTCGTGTAAACGTTTCCGTCGTATAAATGTCGAGTAAGTGTCAATTTCGTAATGAAATTCTCTTTTATACAACTGTTACTCGAACAACAATTGTATAAACGTCGTACTTTTGACCGTTATACAAATGTTGATTAAATGTTACGAGTGCAACGTGTATACGTCCTCAAGTAACACAAACACGATAATACGACCACTATTTCGTTAATACTCCTGTTAAGGTCTTAAATTCTACATTTATGTGACTTCCACCCTTTTGAAAGTTAAAAGCGATGATAAATCGAGAGGTCAAGCTGACAGGGACAAAAATGAAAATGGTTCCGTATCACAACTAAATGCAAATGCTACACATATTTAGTAAGTCCTTTATGTGAACCGCGCAGTGCTTTCGCGGCTATGCCCTGCAGTTTATTTGCATTTTAGGACTCTTTCTCATTTTTCGAATTTGATAGTAATTCACAGTCCAAAAGTGAATATAATGTTAATTGTTGCAAAGAAAGCACTTTAACCGAAATTTATGACTGCAGAGATGATTTTAAAAAGTAGGCTATTGATTTTGCCACATGCATGCAGCATTAGAAATCGGCCAAGTGCGAGTTGGACCCGCGCACGATAAGTTCCGTACCAAAACAGTAAAAAAAACACTTTTTTTCATGGAAGCCCCGCTTAATTATTATTATTTTGTTTTTAGTATTTGTTGTTGTAGTGACAATACAAACACGTAAAAATTTCAACTGCCTAGCTATCACGGTTATTAAGATACAGCTCGCAGGATGGTGGCCATTAAAAACGGCCAAAATTTAGTGTTTTTTTTGTATGGGAGCCCAACTTAATTATTATTATTTTAATTTTAGTATTTGTTGTTGTAGTGGCAACAAAAATACATAATCTCTGAAATTTTCAATTGCCTATCTTTTACCGTTCTTGAGATACCGCCTGGTGACAGACGGACAGACAGACAGTGAAGTCTTTCACCCTTTTGGTACGGTGCGGCACTCTAAAAAAATAATGTCTTGCAAAAACGCTTTTAAAAAGTATGACTAATCAATATCCGCATAAGGGCGCTTGTGCACTGCCATGAATTTTCCGGTCCGGCCGTCCGGTTTTTCAAGGTCTGTCGCGCCGTCCCGCTCACGCAAATACAATTTAATGGAAGAGCAAGCGAGACGAGAACTCAATGAAAAAGCCGGACCGTAAAATTCATGGTAGTGCACAAACGCCCTAATTGTAGATCGTTTTACGGTTCATCTAAAAACAAAAATATTATTTTGGGTTTGTATCAGTCTGAACTGTCTGAACCAACACTTATGTTATCAGTTTTGCGATCAACAGAAAACACTGCTTTTTGAATATGAGTGCAAGAGAGAAAAAACGCGTGCAGACGTTTTATTTCATTATTGAACCCTAAACCGACTATCATGGCGACCACTTCCATTTTGAACACACAGTTTATAGGTCGGGAAGTCATATAGTGGTCATATAACGCATAAACGTAATAAATTTTTAATAAAAATATATTAATACTTAAGAAAATTAAAAGCGCTTAAAAATTTTGATACAAAATTACTTCACATTCATCAGTAAACTTAAGTGCACAGTAGTTTCCAGTTGGTGAATATGGTTGTTTCATCTCAAATGTCCAAATATATTACTTGTTTTAAAACATGGCGGCTGCAAATATTTCCAAATCAAATTAAGTCAAGTCAACATCGAACGAAAATTCTATACTTATCAGGAGTCACATCACATCATCTTTACGCGACAATAACACAACCATTACATTATATAAAAATCATATTAGGCACCACTACTCTACAAAATGTCGAATAAACGTCGCAAGCGCTATTTTTATGTGATTTGCAGCCAAATCGCCGACGACTATATGACGATTATGCGATTAAAAAGGTATTTATACGACGCTTACACGAAACTTATACGACTTAAAGTTGAATAAAATGGGCCCTTTTTGCGTCGAGTAAACGTCCTTACGACCTTTATACGACTATACTAAACAACTTAAAGTTGAGATCAAAACGTCTACTCGACCTCGAAATGTTTGCTGGGATTAGTGGGTTTCGCATCTATTGTATGTAATTATGTACCTACTTGTATCACATAAAACATCCTGTTTGCTAAAAATTTAGAAGTGACTACATAACGCGAAATAGTCATACATACATACATACATACATACAATCACGCCTGTGTTCCAAATGGGGTAGGCAGAGCACACGAAACGTGACATAGACAAATCCATGATAAGACTATATCACACTTCGCAGCCACTTCTAGCATAGTTTTAGGTTTGCAAAGATGGAAGAGGTACAATAGTGACAGGTTGCTAGCCTGTCGTCTAAAACATACCTAAACCTAATTTCCTTAGTCGCCTTTTACGACATCCACGGAAGAAAAGGAGAGGTGTTATTCTATCCCGACACCATGATCTTGACAATGTGGTGTTTTGTGTCCTTTGTCGACCGCTTTTGGGAATAGGTAGAGGCGTGATGTTATACATATATACTTACACCCCTAAAATCGTTACCTAAACTATCTGAATAAGTAAATAAGGAAATGAATCATCTTAATAAGTAATTATCCATCTGTAGCGGATCGCAATGCCGGTTCCGGCGCGAGCATCTATCCCACAGACCTATATCGAAATAGATACCGCGAGTTCCTGCATTTGTATGAAAACCAAGCGTGTCACTTTTTCTCTACCTACTGTAACGCCACATGAGCGCTTTAGTGATAGGAATTGACAGTCCGAGTGAAACCGATTCAAAGGTGACGCCGCCTTATTCAAGTTGTCCTGTCTCTAGACAGTTTAACCTAACCTAAGTGCTACAAAACTAAATGAAATCGCGTCAAAGGAAGAGCATTGCTCTCCTTTTTGGCTCCCTTTTGGCACGCGAAGTAGGTACACTTGAGTCATCTATTTCGGTATAAGTCTGTGATCAGTCCCATAGCAAAGCTCTTACAGTAATTAATTATTCTGTACGCATATTGACTCAATTAGGGCGGAATACCTCTAGGAATACACCAAAGACTAAAAACACAGCGGGTGAAATACCTAATACGGACACATGTCTTTAAATCTAGATTAGGTCGTGAATTGGCTCAAAACATGTCGAGGTGAAAACAATATCGATGTGGACGTGTGTGTATCCGATTTAACGAAAGTAAACCTGACATTAATTTTGTTTTCAAAACAGCGCGTTATAAAAACATTATATCACGCCTGTATCCTCAAATGGAATAGGTAGAGCACACGAAACGCTACATAGACAAAATCATAACTATTTCTAGTTTCGTGAACGCTTCTAGCATATCTTTTAAATTTTGAGTTGACAAGTGTAAAAGTGACAGGCTAGCACCTGCCGCCTAAAATGAACCTTAACACATTCAGAACCAAGGACCCGGCTCCCGGGTTCTTCAAAACATTCGCGAGATACCGAGAACCCAGTAGCCGGGTTCATTATTGACTACTCGGTTCCGCGCAGATGTTTTGATTTTAGGCTTGGTCGTGAATGTGTTAACCTATTTTGTAATCGTTTCTAATTTCTAATAGGCCCACCATCTCCGCTTTGGTCAACCTCTGTTGCAGTGCCCGTCGCATGGGACCCAATCGGAAACAATTTTAGCGCATCGGTCCGGATGCATGCGGCAGACGTGTCCCACCCAGTCCCGTTTCAAACTAAGATTATCCCTACTAATATTATAAATGTGGAAGTAACTCTGTCTGTCTGTTACGCTTTCCCGCTTAAACCTCTCAACCGATTTTGATGAAATTTGGCACAGACAATCTTTAGAGTCTATGGTAGCCTATGTCTTTTCTCAGAGTCTAAAGTTTAGACTCTGAGAAAGGACATAGGCTACCATTTATTGCGAAAAAAAGGTAATGTCCAAAATAACTATTCCATGCGGACGAAGTCGCGGGCACAGCTAGTAATCTTTACAAGGGAAAGAAAACTTCCAATCGAAATTACAACACGTACTCAATTAACGGTAAACCATCGTATAATTTAAAACGGAATTGCATTAAAAACAGTTCTGCCACAATTAGCAATGTAAATAGAAGGCCCGGGATGCCCGTTGATTCGGCCCTAATTAGACAACGGACGAATAAGGGGAATATAAATGTTTTACCTAATATTTGGGAGTGTTAAGGCTGAACCGGGTTTGTAATTATATTTTACTTTCAAAGAAGTTATTGTTGGTATTAATTTGTAGATTATTCTTAGTGGTGTAGGATCTTTTGAAGAGTTCTTCTAAAGGTTGTCTTTATTACAAGAACCTGGTGGTAGAATTATAGTGCCCCAGCCGGGACCGTTTCCTCAGGAGCTAACTCTTAAACGGTTGGTCCGATTAACTTAATATACACATATCTACAGGTCAAGTAAGTATTACAACAAACTAAAGGGATCAGAAACCAAGGGACAGGTGATCAGATCACTTACCATGTAGAAAAAGGGATATTCCATTTGTAAAGATCTTATTTGAAAGTACGTACAATTTCGAAATCACTTCAACGAAAGATTTACCAAATAACGTTTCGCATAAGCAAAACGCGCGTGGTGTTAACGTAGCAGACTAAACCAGTCGCTGAACTCGACATCGCATTGTAAAAATAAGCGAAGATCACAGTATAGAAAATTTGACAGCTCTTCCTCCAGGTCATCAGTGACTTTTAGTTAGATACGTTAAAGAATAACACTTTAAGGCTTGGTTTGTTACATTAGCATTTCACCGACGCTCAGAATCACTATCGTTTTCCTCTGTCAAACCTATACCGAGACAATACCCCTACAGACGCCCGGTCAGGACAAACCTCCAATTAAGTTGAATAATTAGGACCAACCCTCCGCGGATGATTAAAACACAGAATTACGTTCTGTTTGCATTGTGCTGTTTCGGTTTTTAATTTTCCATCTGCTGCGGCTGACTGATTGGGGTCGAAGGGATTGCCTAATCCTGCTGGGATTGTTTTAATTTTCATTCGGTTACTTGATGAAAGAGCGAGAAATAATCCAGATCTTAATCACTATTTTGATGTCTAAAGATAGTACAACCGATGGCGAGTAATCGCACGTAGAAAAGATTTCGATTGAATTTGTAGATGACACTTCGCGATTCGATAAGTAGATAGTCAGTAGGATTGAGAAAAGTATGCTTGGTTTGGTAGAGATAATAGATGTAAGAAGATTCACTAAACACGGGAACATAAGGGAAGTGACAAAATGGCTTTAGATGACAATAGGCTAGATGACTAAAAAAAACTATTTAGTCCGTCAGATAGATTACCAAAAAATATTGTACCCATATTTTTTCTTTTATTTGACAAACGAAAAATGGCGACAACACAGCGCTTGAAAGTTTCGCGTGACGTCACGCCTAGGTACAAATTTTACCTAGGCGTGACGTCACAAGCCCCCACTCCGAAAGTTTGATGATCTATAACTTTATCAATGTTTAGTTATCTGAAAAAGAAAAAAACATGTGTCTCACATTTTCCGTAATCTTACTTACGGACTAATTAGAATTACATTTTTTTTACCCAGTCATCATCCCTATTAAAGTAATACAATCAAATGGACTAGTTAGAAAAAAACGGCAAGAAAACTAAAACAATCTTTCAACTGATCTCATGCTCATGATACAGAAACATAGACATTAAAATTATAAAATTCATACAGTTTTTACAAGTCTCTAAGAACAATGGCATTAATAAAGGCCGTCTTGACTTTTATACCTACATAATGCTGTTAGTATCTATTTGTTAAATGAAGTTACCTACGTTTACTCTAAATTGCCGAAAACTTCTTAAAACAAAAGACAAAACGAACCTTCACAAAATTCCAAAACAACCCAGCTTCTAAGAACAACCGTGTGTAAAACAGATACACAAAATTAGAATTACCGAGGCAACAATGTCAGACAAGGCAACAAAGGAGCAATCTTTCTCCGTAGAATACACACAAACATCGAGACGGCAGCGCAGTTGCTGACAGGAGTGGCATCAGTTGTGGAACCAGACATCTCATTGTATGTACTGCATACTATATCCTATTCGAGGAAACAAGTCAATATAAAGCTCTCTCTGTCACGTGATCCCATACAAATGACGACAAAAAGTCAACGCCGTTTGACAATTTCGAAATACGTGTTCACACCTGGCTAATTTTACAATTTTATATTCGTCATAATAAATACCAAAAATGGTGTTAAATAGTCTTCTCATTCAGTCTCACCATATCATAGCGTACACTCACCCTCTCACTTATTCTACCTTACTCATTTAATTAACTTTATTAATCGGTGAAAGTCCGTTTAGTAAATTTAATAATGTTTTTCCCGTGTGGTGACGGGTTAGAATAGCACCTCCCCTTTTCTTCCCGTGGGTGTCGTAAGAGTCGACTCTGGGAGATGGGCTAGCAACCTGTCACTGCAATATCACGTTTGACCATCTGGTTGCCCTGAAATTGCTAAACATGGCACTGGATTTTTGAATTCACGTGCTGTGCCTACCCTATTGGAAATACAGGCGTGAGAATATGTATGTATGTATGTAATAATGATTTGACACTTGAAACAGTACGAAAAATTTATAATGAAGTTACAATCTGTCAAAAGCTTTTTGGTAAAACTAAGGTACCCAAGTTTGAACACTGCATTTTTTGATTTCCTCATTAACTTGCTTCCGTGAATGAGGTATACGGCGTTTACAATTTGTAACGCAGTCGAGCGAACTGCAGGGGAATGGGGTCGCGGAGCGTCTAAACCGGCATCTTTATGTAATAAATTTGCCAAATATCATAATGTCTATACATAAATACCATACATAAAACCGTGTGGTATCGGGGTTGCAATAACACCTCTCGTAAGATGCAACTAAGGAATGTTTAGGTATGCTTTAGGCGACATGGTAGCAACCTATCTCTATTAAGGTAAACGTCCCTGGGCTCGACACTGACCCAATACATGGCACTTGCAACCTTATGTTATAGTAAGACAGGTGACAGATGGGTGTCATCTACTGGGCGTTGAGGCGTCGAGCATTGGTACATTCACCTTATATCTGCCAACTTAAAACCTAAAAATACGCTAGAAGTTGCCTCAAAACGTCAAATAGTCGTGTGCTCTGTATACCACATTTGGGAACATAGGCGTAATTCAATGTATGTATGTATGTATAATTAGATATGCGATCCAGGTGCCACCACGTACCACTACCACACATAATTACTAAGAGAGTAGCTTTGTACAAATCTCAACATTATAATGATTAAATGAAAGCAAGAGTCCATTAGGCTGTTTTGGATGGCATTGCAGATAATGTCGTCGCCACCGGATCCTCGTCATGTCAAGGGCCCTCGACGACATCGAGTGTTGTCACTTGTCGTCACCTGCGACAGCTTGTTTATATTTACTGGTACAAGCCGATTTTTTGTCGTTCGTATTTCGTTCACTTCAGTTTTGTGTTGTTTCCGTCACATTGATATTACGTACATCCCTACTCATCCTATGTTACGGCAAACAATTAGCTTATCTACCTGGAATGTCGATCTAGGATATGCGCTGAAACCTATTAATTCGCATCTGTAATAACGGTGTATGAGTCGATTTGCATGATACGTTATCTCCAGGATTAGATACACAAACAACATCACGCCTGTATTCCCAAATGGGGTAGGCAGAGCATACGAAACGCTGCATAGACCAATCCTTGACCACTTGACGTTTTTTTATACATTTTGAACTATGCAGCATATTAAAATGCAGTGTGAAATGGTCATCGTCTTAACTATGGACCGTCTTTTGTGCACTGCCTACCCCATTTGGGAATACAAGCGTATTACATTCCGAAACGTTTTATATCACAATGATAATTTGTCCTAACACTCAAATGCCATATTTTTAGTTTCCCTAAACATTAAATTTCAGGTTGTTTTGACGCTCCGCGATGTATAGTCATAAAACAAACCCAAGCTAACCTAACCGATTTAATTTGCAACAATTTTTGAATAGTGGAAAATGATTGTTAATTCAATTGATCGTTAGGGCAATAAGCAGTTCGGGCAAATGATTTTAGGACAAACGATGTTAGGAGACCCGTGATTTTTGTGTGTATGTTATATACCTATCTCTTATATCGTTTTAACTTCAATCATGTATAATAAATAATAGACAAGCTTTTAGGGGGATAAAATCCGCTTGCAATAGCGTAAATGTGGTCGATAAATCAAAATATGGGTGCAATATGTCACCACTTCCATTATGTCGGAGTGGGGCAGTCGCGTCGTTGTCGCGTCGCCATCAATCTACGACATATTGGAGCTTCACGGAAAAATTGCAAAATTTGGAAGTATTATGTATATTGGCAGTTTTAATATTGCTAAAGGTTTTTCGTGTGGTGTTGGGTTTAGAATAACACCACTCTATTTCTTCCGTGGATGTCGTAAGCGACTAAGGAAATAGGTTAAGGTGCATTTTAGACGACAGGCTAGCAACCTGTCACTGTTATAGCTGCCAACTGAAAACCTAAAAAATAAGTTAGAATTCTGCTCTGTCTATGTTTGTTTGTTTGTTGGTATGTAGGAAATTGAAACTCTGGATTAACGCATATAGGCTACTTTTCATGTCGGAAAATTACAGATCCCATTGGATTGCGATCAACCAGTTCTAAGCAAACGAAGTCGCAGGCAATAGCTAGTATATTTAAGATATCCTTTAAATTTATTTACTCGAACAGCGTCGAAGACTCGGACAATGAGCTTATGTCCAAAACTATATTATTTGTACGTATTTGGTAAATATAATCCGACTTGAAAGCTTCTTAACTTCAGGAAAAATGAGATCGCTATGTTTTTCTTTTAATTTTCCTCTTTATATAGCGTAGATTTTCAATTACAATGTTATTTTCTTACGGAGTGAAATCATCTCTGGAATTACAGCTTTCAATTGAAAATCTTTTGGTATTAAAATTTTGCTTTGATAGGCAGAAGCTTAATTTTGTCGCAGAAAAGAGCAAATCGGCGTTTGAAAGGCTAAATGGGATAACTGGGATAAGCGACATTCTTTAAGGATATTGAGTTAAATAAGTACGTGATATGATGTTATTTACTATCACGTCTGTATTCCCAAATGGGGTAGGAAGAGCTCGCGAGATGTTACAAGGACAAAACCATGATTACGACTATTTCACGCTTTGCAACTTTCTGGCACAATTGAGTAGATGACTAAAACACTATTTAGTCCATCAGATAGAGAACCAAAAATACTGTAGCCGTACTTTTCCTTTTATTTGACAAACAAGAAACATTGAGGATAGAACCTATAGAGTAGGTACTAATGTCATCTTGGTTGTTCGGAAATTATTCCGCAAAACAATTGAAGTGATCGCTGTGCTCTTATTGGCCGGTCCAAGATCGCGCGTAACGCTAGTGCCTTTTTCTCTACGGTTATTGGCTCTGTACAGTTTCTGTGACAGTGACGGTGACGTTTAGTATGTTGAAATCAACAAACTATTCGCGGACCGGGGTTGCGAACATTGTTTCTCTATAGGTTCTATCCTCTATGACAAGAAATGACGAGAATACGGTGCTCTGAAGTTTCGAGTGACATTACTACGTGGTGCAATTTGTGTTTGTGTGTGTATGTGTGACGTCACAAGCCTACTCTGTGGAAACTTGTGTCGTAACTTTATTCTAAACCCAACATCACACGGGCAACAAAAGTTATTACAACTATTTATTCTCACAAACATTAGAATCGAATTCTCTCGAATGCTGTTACATTTCTCAACAACTTACCCTTCTACTATGCAGTTTTCTTTGCAGCGCGAGATAAACGAGGTCATTTGAATGGGGAGAAACACCGCGCCCTACCCCTGGCCGAATATAAAACACCTGAACCCCTACCAAGAGTTCACAGTCGCCGTACTCGATAGAGACTCACTCTAGTCACGGAACAATTAAGTACAGCCGGTAGCGCTATCGTCTAACGCACCAAAAAACTAAATCGTTTTTAATTTGACAGTTTCAGTGTCAGTTTGCTTTGAAATGTGTCAATTTCGAAGCAGTTATTAATTTGAACTGTCAAATTAAAAACGATTTAGATTTTTGGTGCATTAGAGCATTAGACAATTGCGCTGCGGCTTAGCACAGCAAGACGCGAGTAGAGATACGTACACGCGAGATAGACTGTACCTGTCACTGTCTAACTAGAGACTAGGGATTGCAATTGCTGGATCCAGCGCCATTTTAAGCATGCTGGATCCAGCATACAGTGCTGGATCCAGCGATGCGGATCCGCAAACATATAAATTTCTATTGTTTAGTTTTGAGTTGCTACCATTTCCAAAACAATTGTTTATATGACCGAAGGAGTGAGGGGTGAATACTTATAGTATGGTTTATGAGTATTTAATGACACTAAAACCGACCAGTGTAGATGTAGAGGCCAACCAAAAGGGCATTCTCAGCTGCCAACTACATATGCAGTTCAGTGCGAAGCAAGTTGGGAGATTAAATAAATAGGTCGATTGTTTTCTAGAGGATGTATTTAATTTCCAGTAGATTCAGAAGAATAAATAAATACCTAGTCCTTATCTTATCATCAGATTTTAAACTGCCTAATTATCAGCTTTCGATTTTCGTAACAAATATTAACGATTAACGAGTGCGCTAAAAACGTTTCCGAATTTTCGGAGCTTCTTTTGATACAAAAAATAGGTTAAAGATTAAAATAGGATTATTATTACGGTCCTTTTTGTAGTTAATTTGGGAAGGATTTCTAACATTTAATAAGATATTGCTTACTTAGAAACATTAAAAAAAATGTTAAATGAGGTGTATGTTATTTAATTTTAAGTAGATTATTTTTATCTCAATCGATTAAGAAACTAAAGCAAAGGACCCACCAACAAAAACGAAAGATGTCTCATTTAATATATCTTGGCAAACACAAACGGATGATGTTTTAGTATGACGAGGATCGCCCTGTGCATGGGGTTTTCTTGGAATATCGTGTTTTGTTTTTACATATTTCATAGAAAGTTACAAAGAAGGTTGAAGAAATATTATGTTACTCACAATAAAACTATGCAAATATACATATACATATTTAGGACAGAAATCTTTGATATTCTTTAATAGTTTTGGCTAAAAATATTATCTCTGTCCTAAATATATTTTTGTAAAGCATTATTGTTAGTAACATAATATTTCTTCAACCTTCTAACTTTCTATGAAATACATATGTAAAAACAAAACACGGTTTTCCAAGAAAACCCCATACACAGGGCGATCCTCGTCATACTAAAAAATCATCAGTTTGCCATTTCTGTTGGTGGGTGGGGACATTTCTGGCCATGATCCTTTATATAAAACTAGCTTTCCGCCCGCGGCTTCGCCCGCGTGGAACTCGGTTATATTGCGGTATAAAGCACAACTATAAGAAAACTTCTCGTTTCAAACGACACATAGCGCCATCGATCTATCATCTATCGATCGATATCGATCTATCATCGATTGATATCGATCTATTAAGCAAACTATATTTTTGTTTTCCCTCGGGAATATCAATTTTTTCCGGGATAAAAAGTATCCTATTATTTAATCCGGACTTCTATCTTTATGTCTGCAAAATCTCAAAGCAATCGGCTCAGTAGTTACGGCGTGAAAGCGGAACAAACAAACAAACAAACAAACAAACAAACAAACAAACTCACTTTCTGACTTATAATATTAGTAAGGATTTCACCAAACGAGTGAAAGATTTCATAGATTATTGTAAGAAGTACAATTAAGGAAATAAGTCTTAAAAAATTACGTTTTTTTTAACGTTTCACATTTTTGCTGGATCCGCGCTGGATCCAGCAGGATTCGGGTCAATCCAGCAAGAATCCAGCTGGATTGAAAACGCTGCTGGATTGCAATCCCTACTAGAGACGTCAAAAAATAACGGATACCAAGACTATCCTACGAGCGAGGTGACTAGATTTGCCGTGTTAAGCCTACAGAAGTCAATCATGTGTATCACTTGACTTTTCATACATATATGCTCCGTGGTCTAAATGATTTTAATGTAATTGTTACTAGAATTATGACGTTAGAAATTTCCATACAATCTATTTCAAATCAATTTCTTTGGCAATTATGGTCTTTCCGAAGCGCTGGTAGACTCGAAAATGACGTGTAAACGTGCTCTTATTCAAGTAAGTCACGTAAGGTTTGATTTTCATTTGTTTCGAAGCGCGTTTGATCATAGAGTAAAGACGGTTTACGATGGAAAATCATGGTAATGGTAATACTGGCACCTGGATCGCAAATCGATTTATGCTAAAGAATGATAAATGCTCAGAATAATGAAAGACTTAGAAACAGTCTATTAAGACCCACCTGGACGTATATACTTGACTCGCTTTGTCTTATGGGAATG
>BHDV01016521.1:202463-219595 GCA_005406045.1 Adoxophyes honmai | reverse complement strand
CGATTTTAATAGGGACAGGCGATGTTTCTCTTCATCGTAGATGAAGTCACGGCAAAATTAATTGAAATATAATACACTTATGATGAAGCCGTTGGAACTCAGCCAGTTTAATTGCAAAGACAAATACCTAAGTAAATTAATATGATATGCTAATGTAGACGCTCGAGAAAAGCGAATGTTTGCGCACTCAAGCTCATGTCTAACTCGTGTCTAACTTTGAGCGATGCATTAGATAACTGTGGTGCTCACAGAGCAATATATATAAAGCACATAATGGGTAAGTTCTACTAATCGATCTTTACTGTGCCCTTGTAGAGTCTATGTCAGTACTTAACTAACTTACAGTAAAAATTAACTAGACTATCTTGTAGATGTCATGGTTGCAATGAATAAATACCTAAATATAAAAAATGGATCTCTGTATCGTCCCACCTAAGGCCTGTGGTCGCCGCGAGCGAATCATTCGACGTCATAGATGACGTCGCTGTTCGCGACCAAATCAAGCCCACTTTGCTCACAAAATATAGTTAGGTCAAAGTCAGCTTTCACTAAAACGTCACCTGTCAAAACACATGTCATCAGAACTTGATGAATTTTCCGAGTCTCATTCATTTTGTGAAGTTTTCCGATAAAATACAATTAGAAAAAAAAAACTTTTGTTGATCTCGTGAGTTAAAACCAGAAATTGTTTTGTCTGTAACATTCCGTGTGCTCTGGCTACCCCATTCCTAAATACAGGTGTGCACCCCACCGTAGAGACTAACTTGGTTCTGTAGCTACGGAACCCAGGTTGCACATCGTTAGGCCCATCCTTTCTCTTTAGCATGCCGGGAGTAGCAGGAAAAGCCGTTAAACAAAGTTAGCGAGACTTTCCCGGCGTCGGGCCGATCGGCCCTGTAATTAGGGTTGCCCTGTACTATAATAAATAGTATTGTACTATTTTCGGGTACACACACACACACACATGCTCACGCACTTATACCCAAGAGGGGTAGGTAGAAAACATGAATTCGGAAATCCAGTGCCACGTTTAGCAATTTAAGGGTAATCAGATGGTAAGACGTGATATTGTAGTGACAGGTTGCTAGCCCATCGCCTACAATACACTAACCCTTTCCCAGAGTCGCCTCTTACGATACCCACGGGAAGAAAGGAGAAAGTGCTATTCTAACCCGGCACCACACGGTTACTATGTGTACCTACTATTGAAGTGGTATAAAAATGTACGTTAGTACCAAAATCTACGTCAGCGTCTGAGTGAGGCGTGGTGTATCGGAAAGTCGAATGTATAGCCCTTGTCTTTGGTTAACATTTATAAAAATAAAATGCAATAAAACAAGCAAAAACACTGTTAAAAAATGCAAGAAGTATAAAAAATATACACATTATGCGTGTATTCCCAAATGGAGATAATACAGAGAATACGAATCGTTACGTGGTCAAAACCACGACTATTTCCTCATTTACATACATACTATTTCCCGTCTCATAGCTACTTTTAGAATTAACTTTTAGGTTATGGTTACTAAAAGATACAATAGTCACAGGATGCTAGTCGGTCGATCAAATGTAGATATCAAAATAAATAAGTAACAATTATACTTTCAATTTTTAGAAGCGTACTATCCGTACCAATATATAAATGTGAAAGTGTGTTTGTTTGTTTGTTTGTCCTTCTTTCACGGCTAAACGGAGCGATGGATTGACGTGATTTTTTAGGTAGAGATAGTTTAGGGCACGGAGAGTGACATAGGCTACTTTTTATCCCGGAAAAAATTGACGTTCCCGAGGGAAAACAAAAATATAGTTTGCTTGATAGATCGATATCGATCGACGATAGATCGATATCGATCGACGATAGATCGATATCAATCGATAACCGATCGATAGATGATAGATCGATGGCGCCGTGTGTCGTTTGAAACGAGAAGTTTTCTTATAGTTGTGCTTTATACCGCAATATAACCGAGTTCCACGCGGGCGGAGCCGCGGGCGGAAAGCTAGTTTTTTATAGTTTGCATAAAAAATACTGTACTTTGCTGATATTGGCAACCCTACCGGTAATGGCTGTTTATGACCTATCCATTAAGACAGCTATCGATGCTTGTTTACGGTCAATCCGTGCGTCCTTATAATCAATCTGAAGTGCAAGGCTGATAAAAAAAAAATACATGTCTCTATTGGATTTTGAATAAAGAATCTCTCTGTAAAGTCTAATGTGAATGTCGCTGAGAAAAGAAATATTAAGGAGGAAAATAGGTTGATATATCTATTAGGCGACAGGCTAGCAATTTATTAAAATTTCTCACAGCCAACCGCTGACAGAGAGAGAGAGAGAGACATCCTACTATCCTACTAATATTATAAATGTGAAAGTTTGTGAGTATGTTTGGATGTTTGGATGTTTGGATGTTTGGATGTTTGGATGTTTGGATGTTTAGATGTTTGGATGTTTCTTACTCTTTAACGCAAAAACTACTGAATGGATTTTAACGAAACTTTACAGTAATGTAGCTTATACATCAGAATAGCACATAAGCTACAATTTATAAAGATTTTGTTTGAATTTTCCAAAATATGACGATAGGAAAAATAGTAGGATTCCTCAATTTTCAACGTAAAAAGCTATAAATTGGCAATTAGTGACTAACAAGATCTCTTCTGTGTTACCCCGAATTTAACAAGAGCGTAGCCGCGGGCAAAAGCTAGTACCTAACTAATACTTTTAAAATAACTTGTCGTGTAATACTAATCCAATAGCTAACATCTAGTCGATCACATTGGTCATTGATTACACGTCTAAATTGCGAACAGTGGCAATAAGTGGCTCAACGGAGTGAACAAATGGCCTACATTATGAAATCTGTATCCTGTGTGGCATTGTAATATTTTCTTTAAAAAACAGATGATGATCGAAAAAAGAAAACAAAAATTATTTCAAACTTAGAACGCGGTCGGCGCGGCTGGCGGTGCGAGCCTGTGACCCCGATGCTCAATTATTTGTGGTATTCACATTTTAGCCATTCTTTGTACGTCGTACAAAATGCTACCTTTAACTACGTTTCAAAATTATAACATGAATGTATCTGGATATTTTATGAAATTGGCATTTTATTATGCAGCAGGTACTATACAAACATATTACATACATATAATCACGCCTATGTTCCCAAATGGGACAGGCAGAGCACACGAAGTGTGAAATAGACAAACTCATAATTATGACTATTACACGATTTGCAGCTACTTCTAGTGTAGGTAATTTTAGGTAGGTAGGTACTAACTACTAACAACTTTCAAAACGTCACATTCTCATAATCCGATTGTATTTTTAGTGTCCTGTGTAATCAGTATTGTTTACTTCCTAATAAATATCAAAACAGAATGGCGACGTCCAATATTTCTGGAAGGACACCGCTTTGGGCGAGGATCAGGCCATATAAAACTCATATAACACTCCTAGCTTCCCAAGACATGTAAGGTTTTCCAGCCCTACACGGAATAAGAACCTTACAGACAGAGGGCGAATGTTCTTTTTGGTATAACATGGTGTATAGAGATACGAGTTTGTGTCAGTTCCACGCACAACCCCGTCTTTTGAGGGTTATTGATGTTCGATACGACAAATATAGTTTCCAATTACTTCAAGCTGCTTATAAAGCTGTTGTAGCGCTTCCTGGGTTAAAGTGGAAGTATTAGGTTACTAACCCTTTGGGAAACCTCTAAAGCTAAACGTACGTAAGTTTGCTAATTGCATTCCAAACATTTATACTTGAAAGGTTTACCTGTCAGCCTGTCACTACAGTATCAAGTTTTACCATCTGATTACCCTGAAATTGCTAAACGCGGCACTGGATTTTTTAATTTATGTGCTCTGCCTACCTCTCTTGGGAATATGGGCATGAGGTTTATTAAGTATTTAAATAGATACAAAACAATGTACGGGTACAACAAAAGGGAAATAAATCGTATTGGAATAAATCAGTTTTACATGTGTCTATCGAGTGTAAATTGTTTTATTTTCGTTTGGTTAAATCGACCCATGGAACATAAATAATGATATTATTTCGTTAACTACCTAAACATCTTTTGAATCGAATTACAGATACACGAGACAGATACAAGATAAATATATTAGTGACAGGTTGCTAGCCTAGGTACAACACTCACCTTTTAAAACATCTGTGTCGTTAAAAATATATTACTGCCTGTATGGCATCGGGATTACAATAATACATTTCCATTTTTCTTTTATGAACATCGTATAAGGCATAATTGTAGGCGGCAGATTGAAATAATCTAACTTGGAACCTAAAAATATGCTAAACGTCGCTACCGACGTTTTGTGTGCTCTGCCAAACGCATTTGACAAAACAGACATAAATGTATGTATGTATGTTTCAAATTACAGCATACACGTGCTGAGTGAAATCATTCCGCTCCGAAAAAGGCCATCGCAAATAATAAGGCGCTTCAACCCTTCACTCGTATTATCAACCCGAATAATTAAATTGTATTCGCAAGAGACCCCCGTACAAACATTGTGGACGGACGGATATAAACCGTGGAAACATTCGCAGGGTTAATTTTGATTGCAATACAATTTTTTTTTAAATCGAAAGGAAAAAAACAGGTCAACTTGGGAGCCAGATTACTTTTGTACCGTCAAGAAAATTGATTACTGTGCCACTTTGTACCTTTTCACTAGAAATGTCACTGTGACATACCATACTTTCTACTAATCAAAGCAATATGAACATCACTATGAAAAGGTTCAAAGTGGCACAGGCATAAATTTTCTTGACTGTACATACATCACGCCTGTATTCGCAAATGGGGTAGACAGAGCACACAAAAAGCTACATGACTATATTCCAGGTTTCGGGCTACTTCTAGCATATTTTTTTAGGTTTTGAGTCTGCAGGAATAATAGTGACAGGTTGCTAGCCTGTCGCCTAAATCATACCTAAATCAATTTCCTTCGTCGCCTCTTACAATATCCGGTGAAGAAATACAGTGGCGTCATCCTGACACCACTCAGGATTTTTATCTAGGATAATTTGAGGTTTAAAAACAGGTGAAAAAGTAAGTATAGTGACAGGTTTTTTTAATTTTAAGTTAGAGAAAGCAATTTTTAATGACAGATTGCTGTCGCCTAAAATATACTTAATTATTCGCCTCTAACAACCCACAAGATTAGCTACACAGAACCTTGTAAGCACTAACTCATTAAAATTCAAATATTACAGGGTACCAAACATACTCCTCGAACTAGTAAACCCCTGGGTTCCGCCCAGGTGTTCAGCCAGGATTACAAGCTTCAGGGTACCGTAGTCCGGCTAGTTACCGAACCCAAATTAATTCGAAACTAGTTAGTCTTTGAAGGGAATTTAGTTAGGTTATTAAATACAGTTCGGGTTAGGCTGTTGCGGGGCTAAAGTTTTGGAGCGTTTTCGAATGACAGGGGAATTTATGTTTTGTTGCTACGTCTTTTGTAACGTTAACATTATTAACATATTAATAACAATGGGTGAAAACGGGACCCTATTTACTGAGACTTCGCTGTCCGTTCGTCCGTCTGTCACCAGGCTGAGTCAAAAGAACCGAAAGAGCTAGGCATTTGAAATTTTTACAGATGATTTATTTCTGTTGTCGCTATAACTGCAAATAATAAAAATAAAATACTTAAACTGATTATTAGGGGAAAAATCGTGTTTTTTTTCTGTTTTTGGGTCGATACAAAAATAACGATAACAACGACAGACTTGATATAAGTATTCACAGAATATTTAATCATACATCTACTTTAGAAGTAAGTAATTCAATTAAAGTAAAATATTAAAAGATCCCATACAAAAACGTGATTTTTTTTGAGGTTGTAGGCACGGTACCCTTCGAGCGCGAGTCCGACTCGCACTTGGCCTAATTTTTAATAATCCATTACAGTCGATACTGATTGCGTAATACTTTCCTTCAGAATCACACCCGCTGTTATCGCACATATCTAAAAGTTATAGCTCTGGGACAAAAGACGGTGCTTGAGTTTTACACATTGAGGATAGAACCTATAGAGTACTAATGTCATCTTGGTTGTTCGGAAATTATTCCGCAAAACAATTGAAGTGATCGCTGTGCTCTTATTGGCCGACCCAAGATCGCGCGTAACGCTAGTGCCTTTTTCTCTACGGTTATTGGCTCTGTACAGTTTCTGTGACAGTGACGGTGACGTTTAGTATGTTGAAATCAACAAACTATTTGCGGACCGGGGTTGCGAACATTGTTTCTCTATAGGTTCTATCCTCTATGGTTTTACACCATCGCATCACCCAATAAAACACGGGTTATAATCGAACTGCTCCCTCCGAGACTCGGCAGTGAACACACTAGAGGCGTAGACTTTCCTAACATACATAAACATACATAAGTATTCCCAAGGGAAGAGCAAATGGAGCGTTAGTCTAAATCGTGAGTTTATGTTTGTAAAGTTTCGGCGTAATTTTATGTTTAAATGTACTTAGATGACATAGTTATAGTGCCTGTCGCGTGTAGCTTACCTAAATTTATACCTTTAGTCGCCTCTTCAGACATCTACGACAGAAACGGAGAGGTGTTGTTTTAAACCCGATATCACACGTTATTTCGACATTAGGTTCAGGGTGTAACAGACACAGAAATGTAAAGGGCTTCTTAAATACCAAAATTATGACAGCTCATTTTTTATTTCCTAAAAAAGAAGTAATAGGTACGTAGGTGCTAAGAAAAATGACCCAATACATCGGCTACTGATAAGCTTATCAGTAGCCGATCTGATGTTTGGTAGCTACCAAACATCAGATTGCTAAAAGCTATTTTGATTCCCGAGTCTAAAAAAAAGCGTGATTATATGACAAAAAAACCACTTCGTAGCTTAACTAGCACCTGTGAATGTTATAGGCGGAGCCGTCTGTTACACACTGTTTTTTCTATACATAGAACAATATGCGGGCCGCGATTGTCATTTGCTTTCTTAAAAGGACCCCAAGCGTAAGTAATTGGCGGCACTTCGCATTCGCACGCACTAAGTGAAAACCCAGCTTTACATGTAGGTATAACAGAGCGTCTAGTGTGTTCAAGTCGATGGTGCAGTCGTTAACGAAATCCTTTGCGAGTTCTCGCAAAATTGTATGGAAACCGAGACAGCGCCGCCAGCGGAACGTTTGCACAACTGCCACGGTCGACACATCTCCACACATTCCGCTAGTGACTAGACGCTCAGTACGAGGCAAGCTAACCACAAAACGCCCGTGTGACCCCATCTTATGTTTGTGCAATTTGGCGCGAAATTGCTCCGTACACAAACTCGGCACCAAGGCTCATTTGCCTTCTATTTGGCAAAAACACGGGAGGCTTCTTCCAGAAACGAGTCGGGAATCTATTTGCGACATCGAGACGTGGGGAAAAGATGAGGGCATAAAGCGAGAGATCAGCCACAACAGGGGGGTGTCACTCCGCCATTCCGCCGCCGAACTACAAGTACATACCGGCGGCCTCATCGATGCGGCCTATTCAGTGGTTGCCGCGCACTGGCCCGTGGCGCACGCGCGCGTCTCTTACGAAGTACGATTAAGTTTACGTCGCAAACACGTGTGATATTTTCATTGCCAAAATGAAATCAAAAAGATACTGTATTGCAGTCGGTTGTCGGGAAAATGAAAAATATAAATTATTATATTCGACCCCGCGTTATAGAATAAATAAAAGTGTAACCGCTAAGTTGGTATAGCTAAAGATACATTAGGCGACATCGCTCGACATGTCGCGCGACTTATATCCGCGTATATACATACACGTGTCGCGCGACATGTCGAGCGATGTCCGGCGACGTCGCGCTACATCGCTCGACATGTCGCATGACAAATGTAACGCAACAAATGTCGCCTAATGTATATTTGGCTTAAATATTACAAACAACATAAACGCCTGTGTTCCCAAATGTGGTAGGCAGAGCACACGAAAAGTAATATACAAAACCATGATTACGTTTATAATAATCGCAGTCACTTCTAGCATAGTTTTAGGTTTGCAAAGACGGAAGAGGTAGAATAGTGAGAGGTTGCTAGCCTGTTGCCTAAAACATACCTAAACCTATTTCCTTAGTCGCCTGTTACGACATCCACGGAAGAAATAGAGAGGTGTTATTCTATTCTGACCCCACGCGGATAGTTAGGTATAATAGGTAGGTATTTAATTAAAGTATTGACTTGACAACCCTATTTTCGGGTCATTTGACAAGGTGTGGAGTAATATTGACCTTCGCGCGGCGGCAGAGAGCTCAATGTCGGCTGCTAGCTTGCGGTCCGTTTGTTAATAATAATTATGTAGGCACATAAAAAGGCGGCATTTGTGAAAATCAAAGCAGTGAGGCTTCTGTACTTGTACTATTATCTATTCTGTGGCCACAATTTATACGGAACTAGTTTTAGTACGAGACTTTGTCTACTTTTGCCGGTTGTCGGCGGTTCGCGATGAAAAGTAGCACGGTAGCTCCGAGGTACAGGGGACACCGTTTTTTTAATTTTCAGTATTCTTATAAACTGAAAATTGTGAAAAATTACCGGTGCGTTGAAATACTCATTTGTTCTGTGCTTTATGCAACTCTCTACCAACATAAATTGTCAATTAAGTTTCCCTCTGAACTGTTATTAAAATAAATGTAAGCATTTAACTGAAAAACCAGGTTATAGGCGCCTTTGCCCCATTTTGGGGAAATGCGCTATAATCTATACATACTCGTAAATGGTAAAAATTCAAAAAACTGAAAGAAGACTGCATTTTAATTCTGATGACCCTTGTGTATAATAATTATATAGTGTTGTAAAGGTTATTAACAAGGCAACCACCAAAGATGCAAGTAGGTAGGTACTCACTGAAAATGAAAATTATTAATTTTAGGAAAAAACATAATAATTATGTCACCGGAAAATATCAAAATCCGAATGTTTATAAATTTTCTAGGTATAAAGCTTTACTTTAAGGGTATTTACAGAAATCAATGGCTAAAGATATTGTAAGTTTTTTTTAATAAATATTACGTATTAATATTATGTCACAATTTCCCTCCAGATCAGCGTCGCTGCTCATTCTTTTGGTTTACGGTAGGTTTTTATAGTTCATAGGCATTTTCCGTTCAGCAGAAAAATAAGTTTACCGTCAGGCTATAAAGTGTTCTATGAGCTGTTTACGCGAGTGCTAAAGAAATTGCTTTTGCACCAAATACCTACCACTTATATGAAAACATTTTTACCAATTTTTATGAAGTAAAATAAGGTAACAGGTTGTTATGTTTGCTTCAAACTTTTAGAGCAAGAAAAGAAACTATGTACCTACTCAAATTTATATTCATAAAACACCTAATTTGGCAAGATCCTGTAAAATTTACATTCATTTGTCACAGACTGACATTGGTTGGCAATTATTTTATCAACAAAAGGACGCTGATATGTTTTTGTGCACACTGTAAATTATAAAACTCAAATGTCTCTTTTTAGAAATTCGCCTAGTGGTAAATAGCTTATTTGATCAATTAAAACTAACTCTAAAAATTTTGTAGATATTTGACTTACGAATTTACGTATACCTAAGTTGACACTTAGCCCACGGCTAGTACCTAACACATCTCTGTAGCTATTTATCCATTTAAATATAATATTAAATTTAAAATTAATCTTCGCCACTATGATGGCATGACATCCATGAAAGAAATGGGGAGGTGTTCAGTTGCCCTAAACACTACATCATACGGCATAGAAATAATACACGTTCAGAATTACGTCAACCTGCTAAACGTACAATTTCCCTTACTATACGTACGTACAACACTTTCGCTCTGCGCCCCAAGAACCCTATAAAAAGTAAGGTGTCGCGCATTTATAAGAAAATATAAATAAGGTGCCCGATCTTGATTGCGAATCTCCAGAAAGGCACTTCGGTAAAATTTACTGATGTTTTCGCTCGAAGTCCCTTAAGGTAAGGTAAGAACTCATTCAGTTTTATATTCCACTTGCTTGACACGCTATTACAAGCCTTGTTCTGTTTTAACTATGCCTTAACCCATTTTCCTTTTAGTCGCTTTTATTATAATTATCACGACTCGACACATCATCATAATAAAATGCCTAATATCATTGGACAATTTACACCAATCACGTCTTCCCAGATTAGGTAATGGAATGCTTGTGCTATGGGTGTATGGGTACTAGACAACAGATAAACTGACTTATAGAAAACATTCAAGACTCGAGAGCAAACATTCATCTTCGTTATAGTTAAACATCTGCTTCGACCAGGAATCGAACCCGGGACCTTAACCTGTCGTCTGCGTTTGATAAGGATCCCAAAAGTACTCGTCGTACCTATGTGTATGATAAGGATCAGTATCATACGACCTTTTTGAATTTTTGCGAGTCAGGATTCTTATCAAACGCAGACGACAGGTTAAGCTTCACAGTCAGGTTTTAGCCGCTGGACTATACGCCCGTCATCACCATCATCGACTTTTTTTATAAGTTCTTACCTAATAATCATAAGTAGGTATGCCTACGCAATGGTGAAATATTGAAATGGATACTAAAGTAAACCCTCCCAAAAGTATACTGATTACTTCAGTAAAAGAAGCATAAAATTGGTTGAAATTCGTGAGCTAATCGCGCACATAAAAAATATACCTCCATTTACGAATAAAACAAAGAACCTGAACTCATTTTAATCATTTCTACCTAATTTAACACTGGTTAAGATGACGCGTTTACCGTGTGGTGTTGGGTTTAGATAACATCTCTCCATTTCTTCCTTGGATGTCGTAAGTGAAGACTAAGGATAAATGGATTTAGGTATACCTACAGGGGGAAAGTTTCAATGGACCCTGGAGGGGAACTACTCTAAATCCTTTAGTTAGCTCATTTTATTGAAAGGAAAATTTTCATTAAGACTTTTTAATTTTTATCAATTTTGTTTCTAAAAATAAAGGAATGTTTCCTTTCAATAAAATGAGCTAACTAAAGGATTTAGGGTGACCGCACCAGTAATGGACATAGAACCAGTAATGGACAATGACTCTTATTTACTACCCACTAAGCAAAAGTCATTTGTTTTACAACAATCAATTCACAACTCTATGGTCTTTAAATTATGAATGAAGTGTCCATCACTGGTGCTTGTCAACTTAAATCGTCCATAACTGGTGCCGTCACCCTAGAGTAGTTCCCCTCCAGGGCCCATGAAAACTTTCCACCCTGTATACATAGACTAGCATCCTGTCAATATTTTACTTATTAACTTATTATCCTAGAAATATGCTATGCGAAGCGTGCGATAGTCATGATTTTGACTATGTAATGTTTCGTGTGCTCTCCCTACTCGATTTAGGAACACAGGCTAAATGTATGTCATATAAGATTATACGATCGTAGAACATTTAAACTGGATTATTATTCTATTATTAATCTTCAAGCACGGTATAAGTTTCAAAGTATACATTATTATGTCAGTCCTTGTAATTGCTACACTCTGTATGTACGAGTATGTATACTTAAAAGCAAGAATGAGTGGGAGTCAGCAGCTGTGCCCTGTTGGGCGGGTATTATAAAAACGTATTAAAACAGAGGTTATGAGCCCAGTACAGTCAAGCACAACAAATAAAAAATAAAAATAACATCGATTATTTGATGGGTACAGACGTCGTTAATTGGTTTCTACACATACATACATCACGCCTGTGGATGGCGTAGGCAGAGCACGCAAAACGCCAACGGCAAAACCATGACTAGGTACTTCGCGCTTCGTGGCCACTTCTGACATATTTTTTAGGTTTTAAGTTGGCAGGAATAATAGTGACAGGTTGCTAGCCTGTCGCCTAAAATTTACCTTAACCTATTTCCTTAGTCGCCTCTTAAACCACGGCAGACAAGGAGAGATGTTATTCTCAACCGGACACAACACGGAATAAATGATAAATAAACATTGTAGCCTCACATGTAAGATTGAAAGTTGCAACAACATAAAATACTCCTAATTTTATCTTAAGAGGAGATGGCGGGACGACTTAGATCGATTGAGACCTGACTGGCAGGATTTGTCTGAAAACAGAGACGAGTGGAAGGAAAAAGGGGAGGCTTTTGCCCAGCAGTGGAACACTATATAAGCTAGCAAAAAAAAATATATATCTATGCAGCGTTTTATGTACACTGCCTTCTCCATTAAGAACGTTCACGTATGCTCACAAAGACCAGCTGTCATTTCTTTTTTTTTATCTCCCATTGGCGACGCTACAAAAAACACAGCCATAACGTCGTATATGCAAAGCGGAGCTTACCGGCTTAGCAGGATTAGCCCTTCTTGTTACTGCTAAATAAAACATGGCGCCGTTGAAATTAAACCGTTTGTGTGGAAAGATAACCCGGGTTTTGGGAACGCAGTTCAGGTGCTGTTGAGTTAAGATTTTTGAATTTCGAAGTCGAAGGTAGGAAGAGACTCTTTTGCACGTACTTTGTTTGAGTCGTAAGGACTACGATTGCCATGAAGAATGCGCTGCAGAAAAATTGGCACCAAGTTTTGTTTTTTTTTAATTGGCCTTTTTTACCGACTTCAAAAAAGGAGCAGGTTCTCAATTCGTCGGGATCTTTTTTTTAATTCTTTTTTTTATGTGTGTTCGCTGATTACTCGAAGACGCATGGACCGATTTGGAAAATTCTTTTTTTGTTTGAAAGGATATAGTTTCCAGGTGGTCCCATTGTCAGGGAATATGAGGGAAATCGAGGGCAACCCTCAAATCTTATAGGCACAGGTAATGTTTTTAGTACATTTTTCGAAGCTACACCAGTATTTACGTTTCGCAGTAAAAAAAAATGACTGAGCTGATGATGGAAGGTCAACTCCTTAATGCTTAGGAGTTAAAGGATAATTCTTTCAATACTGAATGCACCTGCAGACTGGAAATTATAATTTCAGTAATTAGACAGGCCTGCTGGTGATGGAAGGTCACCCTCATTAGACAAATGCTTTCAGTATAGCCCAAATTTGAAGTCGGTTTTTATTTGTTTAAAATTATTTTGTTAGTTAACCGCATTATTTGTTGTTAACCTGAGGTAATGAACTTCATAAAAATGGACAACATTAAAAACGAGCTTATTCTCTTAAATCCGACAACGCACATGTAACACCTTTGAGTTGTGGGTGACTGAGAGTGGCGCATGGTCGTTTGTCTCCCGTCTTCTAATTGTAAACCTAGTTTTTTTTTAATTAAGCTGTTCTTTTCTTAACGATTTCTGATTTTTCCTTTTTTACAGATTATGCGTATAAATGAAAATGCTATCTTCATTATCAATATTTTAATAAAACCTACGGTCGTATTATTAATCGTTTGTTGAGTAAAATAACAATTTAACGTAAAAAACGCCTGGAAAAATACAACGGCAAAAGTTTCTCTCAAAAATTTACTTGTGACTTTTTCGCCAGGCACCTTACAAAGCGAAATGGAACCATTTTGTTAAAACTTGTACATTTATTTTATACTCAGTTTTAAAAATATATTCTTATTTGGAATCATGGGTATCATCAATACAAATTGTAAAAAAAATGTCTCCAATTTTTCATAAGAAATACGACTCCTTTCCGTAACCTTTGAATTTTTTAATCATCGATATCGATGATGCGTATGAAAACCCATTTTTGTAAAAAAAAAAGCGAGAAATGATCCAGATATAAAACAAAAACTCAATACAGCCAGCACTTTTTTTACAAAGCATTACTCTGGCGGTTGTTGAACTAAGGTACCTGGGTCGAATATGGCCAGCCGAAAAATATGGCCATACCCCTACACAGCCATAACTATAGCGAGATCTACAACTTTGTTTATATGCACTGTTACGTCTAAGTGTAAGTAATGCTCAAGTGTCGCCACCATCTTCCCTGCGGCAACGATGTTTCTGCAATGGCAGTTGATAGAAACCACGTGTCACGGATGCAAATATTCACACATAAGTTTTAATGTTTTTTTGGTTTCTGTTAACTTTTAGCTAAAACTATGTAGTCTATTTTTGTCATTACTAATCGCAAATTATATGGGTATGTTTTTATTCAAGCTTACTTTTGTATATTTTTGTTTTTTTAACTTTTAAGTAAAATGTGAGTACAACTGCAAATATGGCCACTACGTGGCCATATTAATCTTATTGGTTTTTGAGTTTCGGCAGCAGCTGGCCATATTAATCATATAGATATTTGTTTTCAGTCTTTCTCAATTTTATTTCTTTCTTTCTCCTTACAGAATATTATATAACTCCACAATACATATCAAAATAGACCTGAGGAACTAGGTTACTAATTACTAGTTAAAAAAAATTTTTTTTGTTCTTTTTGTCCATTTTATGTAATTAATTAATTTAATGCATCGCACTAAGTCACGTGTGGTCTGAGGTTTAGAATTACACTTCTCCATTTCGTCTGTGAATATCACAAGAGGTTACTGAGGAAATGGGTTAAGCTATATTGTAGTCGATGGGCTAGCAATCGGTTAGTATTGTACCATTTATATCCAGCCTTACGCCCAAACTTGAAAGTGGCCCCAAAAGATCTTAATAGTCATAGATTAGTCTATGTAAAGTTTTCTGTGATCTGTCTAACCCGTTTAGGAATACAAGCGTGGGCTTATGTATGTGTACAAAGGACTTACCCCTTACGTATAGAAATTACTTCTATGATCAATTCATACGGTTAATATGGCCCATCACCTGGCCATATTCACATACACTGTCGGAAATATGGCCATTTTCCCAACTTTCAAAAAATGAATTCCCAACCCTGACCTATTATATTCTAGATATTTTTGTGCCTGCCATATATTACCTAAATAAACACATTATCGAATAAATAGGTATTCGTCACTTCCAGTATTATACAAGTGCTTTAAATTTAGTGTCAAACCTTAACGTGGCCATATTCGACCCAGGTACCTTACACGTATGTATTAGACGAGGACATTGCCAGAAAAAAAAACGTGTTTTAAGTTTTTTTTTCCTTTCATCTACTTACTTCGACTTATACTCCCTTTCTATAACATAACATTAGATTTTAACGCGTCTAACTCAAGGCGTCACTAGAAATGGTGATAGCATTTAGTATTGAGAATATTGTAACAAACAGTAATTGCTATTACAATAATTTACAGTTTTACCTTTGCATTCGTATACGAAACGGAGTCTGGAAACGGAACGGTTGTCTTCAGAGACAAAAATAACAAGATAACATCGAAATCCGAATTCAAATAATTATCCGAATTCCGAATTAAATCAAGAAACCTAATTCCTTGGTAGCAGGGAGATGTCTTTGTTGCCAGTATCTTTTTGAACTCGTTCCTTTTTTGCCTTAACGAGCAACGGGATACTCGGATAAACAGGATCGTCATTAACTGGCTGTTAAGATTAAAAAGCACCGTTATTTCAATGGCAACAAATACGTGGTTCCGTGCGTTTGGGGACGCAATGCAGGGTTGTCACCTTAAGAAGCATGTTTTAAAGTTTGCACTGGCTAGTTTCAAATCAAGTCAATTTCTTAAAAAAAGGTTTTCTTCAATTAAGATTAATATTGTACAAGAAAGGTGTAGTTGCACAATAAAAAACGTTTTAGTTAAGGTTCTAATTCCAAAACGATGCGTGAAACATTATTTTTTTATAACCTTGGTAATTTGTGCTAAATTTAAAGTCCCTATTTAGTACTTCGTGTTTTTCTTTATTTATCTCTTGTCTCGTTTTGCCTGGCAGAAGATCACTCCGTAGCAAAAAGGCCGACCTTTTTCCTTTCCCTTTTTATTGTGTGTTCAATGTTAATTTGAATTTGAAAGTAACTCATAAACATAAAATCATAAAACAAAAGACTACTCAAGCAATTTATCACAGCTCAAACTCACCTCCACAAGTTTCCCTGAAGTCAGGACAGCAGTCTCCTAACTTCAAGCACGCGTGGTCACAGTAGCACGGCTTGTCCGTTAGATCCTCGATAATCGCATTCTGGTGCGCTTTTTGCACGACGCAGGAACTGTCCCGGCCCGGGCAGCAAAGGTTGGCGTCCCTACAGTAATTCGCACCACAGTTGCCCGCCAAGAAAAAAACAAAACACAACCAGTACCGCAGCATTTCGAATTTGGAACACTTTACTTTTAAATTTTAAAACACTGACTTTTGTTTTTCGAACGCGCCCGCGGTTCACTGATTTTGCATTCCGATTGTTCTGAAACCAAAGAGAAAGTTCGTTAGTGATCGGAGTTTCACGAAGTTTAGTTAACTAAGTAACGGGCGCTTTGGGAACTGGGAACAGTACAAAAGCTATTTGAGTTTTATGGAACAATAAACAAACCGAAATTGTAATTGTAATATTGCGCTTCCAGTCAATTTATGTGTGAGTGCAAAGTTCCCAAGCGAGCCTCGTAGGATGGAAACTTCACATACAACATTGAATTATCAACACATTTATTCTCACTTACAACACTAAAATTTTCGTTGGAGCCCATAAGTCCAAAAATGGCCAAAATTTTAAACTAAAAACAAAAACTATAAAACAATGTTAAAGAAAAAATAAACAAAAAGTAATTTTCGACAGTGCCTCCTGTGAGGTTTGAACTCACGACCCCTGGTTTACGAGACCAGTGCTCTACCACTGAGCTAAAGAGGCTTACGTAAGCGCTTGCGAAATAGATGTACACTTACTTTGAGTATTTATTAGAGAATAGGAGTATTGTGTTGGAATGTTTTTTCCGGATAGCAAAGAATTATGGATTATTTAAAATACTTAAAAATTTAAATCTATTTGTACATAATACCAGATACCAGAAATATGCGTTTTTGTACCACAAAATTACAAAAGAAATTGAAACAGGCAAGGTAAAGTGCTAAAATGCAATCTCTATCCCGGAGACTCAAAAAAAATCATCATCATCATCATCATCGTGTCATACTTTTTTATTTTACAAAAAACACGACTTTTCTTATTCAGATATAAGAGCTCAATTGATCCCATGTAGGGATTGCAATCCAGCAGCGTTTTCAATCCAGCTGGATTTTTGCTGGACTGACCTGAATCCAGCTGGATCCAGCGCGGATCCA